>JARYHS010013631.1:45055393-45383485 GCA_031002005.1 Vandiemenella viatica
TATCATTTTTGCTAGTGCATCTCAAGGCATATCGGCACAAATATTCCAGTCTATCCACAAAACAATAATCTTTGCAGTTTTATGCTGATGGCCTCCATGACACACATATGCTACATACTGGGGTATCCTCCCATAAAGTATTTATCTCCATTCTAACTCTTTTTCTCTTCTACTTGGAATTTCAGAAATCACTCTTCATAATTCAGGATCGCTTTAAAAGCACTCATCCAGTCCACTCCAAAAATACACGCTGTCGTAAGCTCTGGTACTACAAATACTAGTACTTCTATACAATGTGTTTCTATTTTACCTTATAGTAATATTTGCTACCTTATTTGTTAGCTTTGTTTACCTGTAGTCGTAGTCACAGTCGTGCCTTTTACTGACCGTGAAAAACTTACTACTCGACTGAACTATATATAACATGCCTCAGACACACAAGAAATTTCTGCACCTGAGTCGATTCAGACATTTATAGTCGTTCCAAACACACATAAGCGAATCATGGGAACCCTAACACATCTTTTCTGTATCTCAAATTCTTCTTCCCATAAATCATCAGCACGGTTGTTGCTATAGTACAGTCTCACCACTTTCTGTGATATATGAAAATTTGGTCCGATTTATAAATTTGTTTCCGTATGGACTACAGGGTTAGCAGATATTAGTTTTTTTGGTCTATGCCAGTCTGATATTCTTGTGAGGTTCCCATGTTCCCTCCTGTTGCTTCTCAATTCCTTAATCCATTGTGGAATCCTTTCCCACTCTGGATTCTCCTCACATTTGCTTTACCTCTTTGGTATTTCCATCCCCCTCATTTCGATTAAAGTTTGGTTTGTCTTTCAACCCTTGACTTTGATCATTTTGCTTGTCCTTCTGTTTCCTAAAATAAATGCTTGCACACTTCCCTTCTTTCTTATTATCAGTGAACACCTTTTGGTGTACATCTCCAACTGTTGGTGTACAGTGTTGCAAATGAATTAAATCGGGTTTGAATTTATTTGAGACTTCAGTGATGTAATTTCATACAACTGTTTATCAATGCAGTGTTGTTGTATGTACTAAACACAGATAACATTTATATCGGACTTCCTTCTGAAGTTGCACGATTCGTGAATGGAATTTGTGATGATTTAGTTCAATATCACGACTGAGCAACCAACCAAAGAAACAAAAGCTGAATGAAACCAAACTTCAAGGAATCTATATTTAAGTACACTTGTGTAATATAGATCACTACAGGCAGCATATGTTATATATACAGGAGCATATGTTTTTATCTCGAGCCTGTTGTTTAATATTTTTTCATATTTTTTCATCCAGTATTTAAGAAAGTAATTCCTCAGTAGTTATCACATAGAATTCTTTCTCCTTTTTTGAAGAGCGAAACAACTTTTGCCTTCTGTCTTTTTTCTTTTAATATTTCTCCTTTTCCAACATGCATTAAGTATCTGAATTTTAGAATCATTGCACCATATTAAATCTGTTCTAAGCTAATGTTATACAGTCAAGGAGCTTTTATTTTTTGATTGCTTTCAATGCTACATCAACTTCCTCTGTGTCAATAAAATAAGTTTCTTCCACTTCAGCATTATCTACACATAAGCTTAGCAATTTTGGGCAGAAGGTGTGTATGCCATTTTCACATTAGTTGATACTATGTTGGTTTGTTAAAATTTCATTAATCCCCTACAAAAAGAATAGTATGACGACCAGAATAAGTTGATACTCCGTATGCTTCAGCACTAATTCATCAAGGTACTTATTTCACAGAAGTGAAATTTCTTGTGACCACTCTGAAAGATAGCTGAGGTTTAATAATATGCCATCAGATGTCCTCATTTACTGATAAGAATAAAATTCAAAAATAGCTCTTAATAATTTTGTTAACATAGAAAAACTGAAAACATACAATAGCAAATGGTTACATTTTAACTTTCGTACATCATTACAGAAGATAGCATCACTGAATATTGGTTTTGAAGTTGTTAATATTTGATTCGGTAACTTAATTTTTGGTGTATAAGCTCTGTGCGAAAAGTTTCTAAACTTTTTAATTTTTAAATAAGATTTTTCTCCCCACTTGCTGAGGAGTGTATCCAGTCCTGTCACCTTCAAAGTGATACTCTGCATTGTTTGTGCACTAAATCCAAGGTTGGTGTCACAGGAAATTTACTATGAGACACTGAAATGCTTCTTTATTAAATTTTCTGTAATGTGTTGAAACAACAACCCCTCAGAATAGATTTTTCTTTTAGGGCTAAATTAAAAACCTTCTGATGTATATTCAGATCACTGTAGAGGATGAGGAACCAGTAATCATATGTTTGTAGCCAAACACTGCAAGTTTGAGAACAACCGAAATAGTGCAATGTAAGATTGATAGTCTTTTTTGTGTGGTTTGTGGTGAGCAGTTGACATATACAAGGTCATTGACTGGCCCTCCTGACTGTGAAATACGCTCGGTCATGTTGATATTGTGTGTTTGAATTTTGTCTTCATTGGCGATGAAGTGTGCTTCCATTACTTGTACTTCTGCTTCAGTTCTGGTGTCACATGAGACAATCCAGGCTCATCACTTGTCATGATATGGTCCAGGAATTCATCACTTTCTCATGTGTAAAAAAGGTCTATGCGATAGCAGCCCATTTGGTTTTGAGTTCCTTGGTGAGCGTCTTGGGCATCCATCATGAGCACAATTTTTGAAACTGCAATCGACCTATCAGAATGTTGCAAATAACACTGTGAAATTTGCTGAAAATGAAGAAATTGTATCTTCCCTCCTCACGAATTGTTTGTTAAACTGCATTCATCATATCATTGGCCAGAGACATATTGACTGTTACGCTGTTTGTCTTGAACAGATTTGTGGCCCTTATTGAACTTCCTTACCCATCTGGTGACCATTCCATGACACATGGCACATTCACCATACACTTCATTCCATGGACATTTGGAAGTGAATGTCAGCTGGTTTGATGTTTCTCTCATTCAAGAAACTGATAACAGACTGTATTTCGTAGTCGGCGGTGCCGGTCAGTTACCTTGGTCATGTCAATTCCTCACCATGAACCACCCCCAAGGGCTAGCAATCTTAAACTGCATGTACAAGTTGCTTAGCAACTGGAGAACTGAATGTCCATGGGCACAATGACAATCACAGTGTTGCAATGACAATAATCAATAACGGAATTTACTCTAAAAATAGTCCTCGTATGAACTTTTAAAAAAAAAAAAAAACAACAACAAAGTTGCGAGTCTGTCTATGGTATGAGGAGTCTGAAATTGTTTGGACAGTAGAGAAGGGTAATGTGCAACATAGTAATAATGTTGCCATGCCAAGTGCTTCTTATTCTCATTAACAATGACAATGAGCAAGAAAGAGTTACACCCCGCAGTTGCACAACATGTTGTTATTAAGTCTCGCATCAGAGAAAACATAAATACTGCTGAAATTTGGCTCCTTTGACTGCTACAGTTTGGTAAAGGACAATTTCATAGGCTCAGGGAAAAAGTGTTCTAACCAATTTAAGAAAGGTCGGGAGGATTTGGAAACATTGTTCACCTGCGCCATCCCCACCCCCACACCACACCAATGACCATCAGCACATAGCTGGTCTCAAAATCTCTCAGAATCTTCAGATCAGTTATGGTAGTGTGCAGTGAATCATCCGTAATCAGTTGGGATTCTGAACAGTATCATCTCAATTAGCTCCAAAGTTGCTGAATGGAGACCGGAAAACTGCGTTTTTGGAATTTCTTGAAGCCTCCTAACAAATTACGAAAGGGATGGTGGCACTTTTTTGAGGGAAAAAAAGAAAAGGCCACGTTTCGTGGGACTTGGTTCAATTATTACACACCCAGCTCGAAGAGGATCGGTATGGAATGACAGAAGACTTTCAAAGATGCACCAGTGAAAGCGAAGATTGTGTGTCTGTAGAGAAGGTCTTGGCCACTCTGTTTTGCTTCTGTAAAGGTGTTCTGCTTGTTGACTTTCTTCAGGAACTTTGATTCATTAATGCTGCCTGTTATTGTCTTAGTCAATTTTGAGTTCCCAATCGGTCAAAAAGGCGGGGCATTCCAATCAGAAGTGTGTTTGCTTCTCTATTACGATGCCATACACCACACACAGCAGAAACACATACGTATACACACAAAATTGGTTGACATTCACTGTGCTGTCCTAGAACATCCCCCGTACAATCCAGACATGTCGCCATGCAACTCCATATGTTTGGGCCACTCAAGGAAGTCCTTGCTGAACAGTGCTTCATGACAAATGAAGACATGCAGCTGTTTTTGTGCAATTGGTTTTATACATGCTCCCCAAACTTTTTATGATACCGGGATTAAAAAAATTACCTTCCATTGGAGCAAGTGCATAGATAAGAAGAGGAACTATGTAGAAAAATAAGAAAAATGTAAATTATAATTTATTTTGAAAAATGTATATTTTTGCAAAAGGCTCGTTTATATTTGATTCTCCCTCATATCAACAAATGGTTTGTGCTAACTAAAATTATTTAGGACAGGTTCTAGAGGCTGCTTTATTATATAAAATTTGTTGTTTTCATTTTTCACAATTCTTCCCACTTCTTCTTTCTAATGTTTTTGAAAGTTTGACTGCTAAATCATCTGTTTCATTCAAGTTCCTTTGATTGAGACCTTGTTCAATTCCCCTAACCCACTCACTTTCCATCATCTGTTATCATTTTGTATATGGCCATTTTCTTTATCTGTTTTCTTACTGTGCTTTACTTTTATTTTTCAGCTCCAAAGCAGGGTAGTAAGGAAAAGAATCCATTTAAGAAGGCATCTTCAGGAGGTAATTTATGAGATTTCAGTTTAAAAAGTCAGTACTGCACTGCAGCAAATCATTAATGATTAAATTGCTAGTCATTTCCCATTAGTCCTCCTGTAAGATACAACTGTCTTGGAGTTTTGATGAATCCTCATGACTCATTTTTCAGGAAATGTAGTGACTTAGTTTTTTGTTGTTGGTTTTTTGTTTTGTTTTTTTTTTTACACTATTATTCTCATCTGGCTTTTTTAAGTAGCTGAAGGCTATGCAGTTCCTATGCTGTTTTTGGGTACTAATTAATAGTTTTTTTAGGTAAGGGTTTTATATTTGTTTCCATGTATTCTTTCCTATAAACACACATACCTGTGTGTGAATGAGTATTTTGTAAAATATGTAAAAATTAAAAGACAATTATTCTGACTGTTGATGAACAGTTTATTTGCTGTATGTAACAACTGTAAAGAAGAACTAATATGTTGGCTATTACTGTTGAGATTGTTGCAGATTGGTGTAATATTCAAGTGATGTACAAATGAAAGAAATGTATGGAAATATTTAAAATGCTGTAGTGCATAGTGCAACTCGGTCTTTTCCCCACCCATTCTTCTTAATGAATTCAGTGTTAAGTGATGACATAAAATCTGTAATGTTTTAATTTGTACTATATATATATATATATATATATATATATATATATATATATTTTAAGATTTATTTTTCCTGTAGGGACGGAACATATTGCAAAGTGTTAATGCACTAAAATTTACCTTTTGAGAATATTCATTTTAAATGAATGTTTTACAAGTTTTGGGACAAATTATTTTATTGCATTAGTGTTGTGTATGTAAAAGGTATTGAAAGGAACTGAATTGTATAACAAAGTTCATTACAATCATACCTGATACTGATGTTGTTACAATACTTCAAATTTAGTGGGAATGTGAGTAAACATACCATTAATTTACTTTCAGTAATTATCCTCTAACAACTCTGCCAGTGATTGAAGTGCAGTAATATTTGTTTCCATAAACAACAAACAATTTACATTAAAAAATTCCCACAACAAAGTTTTTTTATTGGGAAATATTGTTTCAGTATTATTTGTGTCTTAAGTTTGACTGATTCATCACAGATTGAACACTTTTTAAAATCATACAATTTAATGTTTGCACATGTGTTCTGCTTTTCTATTTATTTACTTAGCATCTGATGCTACATGACATTTATCTGCCTTTCCATAAATTTCACAAAATAATGTTGGCATCAATGTAATCAACCACACAAATATAATGTTTATCATGATAACAACAATATTAATGAATTGCAAATTAATTATGTTGGACACAAAACTGTTACATTAAAGACATTAAATTAGGATAATAGGGGCAAAAATTATGCTAAATAGAGATGAATAGTTTAAATATAAACTCTTCTTCACGTAAGAGGAAAAGATGTAATGCTAATCACAAGAAGACCAATGATTAATCATATACAGTTTACTGCATTCTAACTGTAGTTGGAAATAAGACTGTCTTGAAGCACAAAATATACTTGTGTGTCAAGTATTTTGCTGACTTATATCGTTATGTAAAATGCTAATTTTTTAATTGACTATTGAAATATCAGCATCACATCTTCTGAAAGCAGTTTTTAACTATAATGTATTATCTGACTAATAGAAAGTTAGCTTCTGGTAGTGAAACTGCAGTTTCTTTATGTTCTGATCATTGCATAAAAAAGAATTTTTGTGTTATAGATGGAATTACTGTGGGGTGTTGAATTCTTAAATTCGTAATTTACACAACATATATTTGGATTCTATTGCTTTTTTTTAAAAAAAAATTTAAAATTGTTATTTTAAAGACCTATGTTTTGATATTTTTTGACAACCACACATTTTCAATATCAACTCTTTTAAAATGGTTAGAGGTTTCAGATGTTTTTTCTACTTACGATAATTTATATATATATTTAAATTTCTGGATCCTTTATTATTTCAAATAATAAAAATAAATCCTAATTATTCTTACGTGGTGATCATGTTAGGTATTATATAGAAGTGGATAGACGGTAGGGTCATAGAAGAATCAACAGCAAAAGAAGCTGTATACATTATCTCAAAGTTTAATGTAAGGGAAAGGCTCTATGGTATTCCACAGTAAATGGGAAACAGTGCATTTCCCACAGCAGCAAGGAATCGTTGAGAATATTGAAAATTCACTGTCTCCATTTTTCTGTGAATCCACATCTTCCTGCCATCTATTGTAAGCCTTTCACTTTGCAATTTGCTAGTTGTCTGCTATGTTTGCGGGTATTCAAATTTCCTTAATTATGTGTTTTGGATTTGTAACTGTCCTTGTTTTAAACAAATTACTTTGTATATCTGTTACCCATGATTGGTGTCAGCATTAGAAATACAAGCAGTATACTTTTGTATTTATTATTTCTATAAGCCTTGAAAATCAGGTTGTCAGTATGATGTGTGTATTAAACAGTTGTAAAGTAAAATACCTAATTTCTTAACATTTTTTGACAGCAACATATTTTCAGTTTCAATTCTTTTAAAAAGGTTAGATGTTTTAGATGTTTTTTCTACTTACAATAATTTATATATAAATTTCTGGGTCCTTCATTACAAAAAAGAAATATCCATCATAATTATTCTTGCTTGATTATCATATTAAGTATATAAAAGCTGGATAGCCAGTTATGTTGTAGAAGAATCAACAGCAAAAGAAGCGGTTTATATTATCTCAAAACTCTGTGTAAGGGTAAGGCTCCATAATATTCCACAGAAAATGGGAGAACAGTGCTTTTTCCACAATAGCAAGGAAACATTGAGAATATTAAAAATTCAGGTGATTCTCTTGTTCTCTCTGTCTCCTTTTTTCTATGAATCTGCATCTTCCTGCCATCATCTGTTATAAGCCTTTCACTTTGTTTATTTAAATTTGCTTAGTGACTGCTATGTTTGCAGTTATTCAAATTTCATTAATTATGTGTTTCAAATTTGTTACTATCCTTGTTTTAAATGAATTACTTTGTATATCTGTTACCCGTCATTGGTGTCATTAGAAATACAAGCAGTATATTTTAAGCAGTATATTTTTGTATTTACTGTTTCTATAAGCTTTGAAAACCAGGTTAGCATTATTATGTGTGTATTAGACAATTGTATAGTAAATGTGATAAAATTTCGTGAATTTAGAAAATATGAAGGAGGGAATTGTTAAGGCTGAAATATTCAGTATCATAATTAGAACTTTTGATCTACATATTGATTCAATATTCAAGAAGACAAAAAGGAAAAAAATGAATAGATCTGTTCTATCACGGGCACAAAGATAACATCTAATTTAAACTTTATGATGGTGATATTGATCGAAAGGGCACAAAAAATTAAGATACAGTGTCAGTGATAGGACAAAGGCAACAAACACTGTAACGTTATAGAAATGTGTAACTCTCAGACCAGTTTCTTTTGACTGATGAAATTCAAAAAACCCTATAGTTTGCTTTTATCTTGGTGTCATATCCTCCCGAACAGCTCTGATTCATTTTGTTGAAAGGTGCTTCGTTTGTGACTTAGAATGACTGATTAGCTACTTATATATCCTTAACTGTAGCTGTGAAGTTAAAGTTCTGTATCTCATATTGAAATAAGAAATATATTTTCTCTGGAGTTTGGAGTTCCCTTAAACATATAATGCTTTATAACTCTTGCTGTGGTAGTTCATTTGAATTTGAAAAATTAAAATGAGTTGTTACAATGTAAATGGCAATGAAATATTAATTTCACATATTTCTCAAGTTTCTCGCTGAATTTACTTCCCTTTATATCACAGCAAGTGAACTAAATCTTTTGTTTTTGCAGGACACTAAATTAGTTGAAATCATTTCTTTGTTGACTATCAAAAATACAAATTACTTGCACTATGGACAACATACGAATAATTACAGGGATTTTTATGACGTAGATTATGTTTTATTTTTAATTACAGAACAACATCAAATTGGCCACTAAATTAATTTTATGAAGCTCTTAAAACAGTTATTTGTTGGTTGTGAATAAGTTCTCATTTTTTTCTACTGCTGTCAAATATCATGTAATTACTTGTGTTTGAGACTGTGATAACAGTTATGACTTAAAGAAAAAACACACACACACTCACTTAAAGTTCAGAAAAATATTATCTCAAGCACCCAACTTTTTTGTAGTTGGATGTTTACTTGATATAAATGAGGAATTTTCTAATTTTTATTTGATATTAAGAAAAAATTCCAAAGCTCTACTAAAAACTGCATTTCAATGCTGCAGAGATGTGGATTACATATTTTAGAGCTGGCTGTTATATTTTCAATTGTGTTTTTGTCATAGGTTCTATGTTTTCTACCTTTCTTCTTCATTTAATGTATTATATAGCCCATCCATTTTCAATTTGGCCTAAGCAGATTAACATATCTACTGCTTAAATGCCTTAACTTGTATGTTTGTTATTCTTTAACATATCTATAATCAAAGAAATCTTAAAACTGTTTCTTCTGTAGTTTATCTGGGTTACCTTTCTCTTGGGAGTGGAAAGTAGCTTTATTGTTTCATATGTTCTTGTAACAACATTTTGGCATGCTGGATAAGAAATCATTTCAGTTATGAAGTTATACTTGAGGTGACATTGATGAGTGAATTTTTAAAGATTAAAAACTGGAAATAGAATGCCACAATTGTCCTTAATCCTAACATAGTTTCCTGCTCAAATGTTAACACATCCGTACATACTTTTAACTGCAAAAGTTACTGTTCTGTAAAATCTCATTGTTTTCCTTCCTTTAAATTGCAGTTGCAACAAATAAAATTAAAGATAAAAAGGAAGCTCTTGTTTTAGCATATTACCAAGGAGTTTTTTTTACTAAAAGGAAAATAAAAAGGTTGTGATTTTTTTTGACATTTTTAGTTTTTTATTTTATTTTTTTAAAGAAAAAAAAATTAAATATTTCTTCTTGACACGCACAATACATTCTCAATAATTAAGCATGCCAAAATGTAGTCTCAGTGCCTTTCATTACCTAAACTGGAACGGCCCTGATCAGTAATTCTTGTGGGAACATTTGAACTTCTATAACTTATTTCTGCTAACATATTTCCAGTTAGAACTAATATTCCTCCTCTCACATTGATATGTAAATTCTCTTTCCATCAAATGTGCAGTGTATAAAAGCCATCGCAATAAACGGCATTGCTCACAACTCTTGATTGTTTGCTTTTTTTTTTTTTTTTCTTTCTCTTCCACATCTGATTAGGGTTGTTCCAGGAAAAGGTGGTGGGAAGAACACTTGATTTTTAAAATTGTTGCACCAGAAAAGGGTTATATTCATAAACATAATTTACAAGATTTCCACCATACTTTGAAACAGCCCTAGTCAGAACTTTTTACCGGCTACATCTGATATGAGGCATATTTGCCAAAAAATAAAATTAAAATTCCACTCAATAATTATAGAAAATTTATAAATTATTAAAGTTCTCATCCAACTGTGTAGCAAGGTCACCTTTCACCCCCTCCCCCCTCTTTTGGTCTATGTGGCATTGCTGTACCAGATGTAGCTGAACATAAAACCCTTTTCCTGTGTAGCACATGTGGATGCCTGTAATTGGCAAAAGCTGTTACAGATTTTCTCATGAATGTAACAGCATTTATATTTAGATTAAATTTCATGTTTGTTTATAAAGTGATAACTTTCTTTTGAAAATTAATCAGTTATTTCTTGTATAGGAAAGATATTTGTAAATAATAAGTTACTCCAATTGAAAAATAATTAACAGTAAGTTAGTCAGAACTAAGCAATGCTATATGTGAAACTGAATTTGTTCTAATAGACATTAAACATAGTTGGGAAAATGATTGAAGTATGATGAAAAATATTCACATTCAAATTCTATTGGATTCCTAAAACAGAAATCAAGCATAATACACAATTTAATATTGCTCATGAGTTCAGTAAGTCAGAGTCATATTTTTGACTTCTTAACAGTTTTAACAAGCTTCATTACTTGAGGCTTTTATCCATTTATAATGAGACCATGGTGATAAGGGTAGTCATTCAAATGTTACAGGAAATTTCTCTTTTCACATATAATTTATCTTAAAAGACCTCATACCTCTTTTAAAGGTTTTTGGTACATTTGTTGGTTTCTCCCTCCTGGTATAAAATTTCATTTTTGTTTAGCCATGTTGTATATTTCACAAGCAAAGAATGTGAATTCATAAAAATTGTCACGTTTTGAAGAGGTACCAGTATCTGGCAAGTTGCATTAGATTTGATTCTGCAGGTAACTTTCTGTTGGGCTTACAAGCTTCATGGAGCTAACAAATTTAATAAAAACATGATGATTTTCGTTTTTTACTGATTGTCAAATTTTACAAGTGAGCTGAAAATAAAGTTCTGCATTATAGTAAACCAGAAGTAAAAAAAAATAAAAAAATTTGAAGACCTGTGAATAGCTGGTATGTGCAGTTGATTTTGCAACATAATTAGTTGTGAAATTTTTTAAAATTATTTTATTACTATCGATATTTTTGTAACTAGTTATTATTATTACTTGCTTCTAAAAATGAAGTCTTTCTGAATGTTGTACTGAAATAAATCTTTCTTTGGAAACTAGGCAAGTGAATCTGCTGATGACACGGCGTTTAGCTGATTAAGGTATCTGTTGCCAATGTAAAGTGACCACTTACTGTTCATTTCCTTGTGACATTAAAATGTTCTGTTTTTTTAGGGGGGGGGGGAGAGGGTTAAGTATTAGAATGACTGTGTAGTGAAGGGCAAGGCCTCAAAATATTTTGAAGATTTGTCTGCTTTTATGTTTTTCACTATGTCCCTTCACCTGTGATAAGTATTCATTTATTTTTATTTTTCGAATCCTATTTCTCACTACCTCATGAGAATTGTTTTTCTGCAAAACTTTAGGATATTTGTGATGTAAATAAAAAGTTTTGAAGGAAATTTTAATGTTCCACACAGACATACAACACCAGTTCATAATACCTGCTGAATATGAACTAAGTGTGGATGTCATTAGTTTATAATCAACAATGTTTACATTTTCTTTTAGTATCTAGTTAATCGACTGATTTTATTATTTTCAACTTATAAACATCAATGAGAAGACTGAATTGGTTTTTTTTTAGTTTTATCGTTGCAGTGGGAAGAACTATTTTTGTCGTTCCATAGTTATTAAACCATATCAATATTTTATCAAAGAATTTTACTTTTTTCCATACTTAAAAAAAAAATTGGCAACAATTTCAGGAGGATTTCTATGCCTGACCAGTGTGAGTTGACATGATTGAGAACTTCTTTCTGGACTGAAAAAAGTGATCTTCTGTTATTCCTGGTTGCTGATTTTAAATATAATACAACATAACAATTATTTTTTTAGTACAGGAAAATGAAAAATCCACTTGAGGGTAAGAAATGGCATTGATTCAGTTATAAATTGGTTTTAGGCCTGTAGGTTTTTTAAAAAGTAAATGACCAAAGGAATTTTAATCACAGTTCTAGGAAAGGAGAAATCATTAATAAAATAAACAAAGCAGAAACAGTAAAAGAATTATTTGCTGTAAATAAGATAATTGGATAATGGTGACAAAGGCCTAGACTGCTGCTTGTAAGCTGTTTAAGTATATAGTGAACGGAGCTATACAGCTTGGTTAAATAATGGAGCTGCATGAACCAAAGATAGTTACAGGGGTACAGTGTTTGTTAGGCCATCAGAATTCTCTATAAGTTATGATCTGTACTGCACAGATGGAGGACGAGTGTTAGAAGAGTATTATTTAGTTTACCAAGAGCTACTACAGTTCACTGGTGTCCACGGATGATAGCCATGGGCAGTGATGGATCTGTGAATTTTCCAAACCAGGCAAAAACTTTCAAACACTATTTCCCCATACCACAAATTGTGGCCACCCAGGGCAGTAGTGGAGCAAAAAACAAAACAAAAAAATTGCCACCACCAATCCCATAAATAAAATTACCATTTGCTGCCCCCTCAAATATGATTTTGCCACTCCAATGAAGTTGCTACCTGGTCTGCCCATCCCCCTCTGATCTGGTGCTGGCCAAGGGATACTAGGGGTTTATTTCAGGGGAAGTGCAAGATAATATGTTCAATCTTGATTGCTTACTATGGAGGCAAGTTGAGACTATTGTTCACAAGTGGGAGTAGGCTGGTTGTAATTGATGGAATCTTAAGTATATCTTGCAGGAAGGAAAATATGATTAATAATACAGGCTGCAGAAATTTACAAACATTTTGGTTATGGAAAGAGACTTTAACTTAAATGTAGAAAGTGAGAAAAACATGGTGGATGTCTTTGTAGTATGGAACCTACATGTTTGAGGTAAAGTGGCTAAAGAAGTTAGTAAAAAGAGAACATAACTAAGAAAGCATTTGGGATGGATAGAATATTTCAGAAAGCTTTTTCATATATAAAAATTAGTAGTAGCAGAAAGAGAAGCAAAAGAATTATTCACAGATAATATTCTAACTACAGAAGGAACACTGAATAATGTAATTATAATTTTTTTTATTGCTTTGTTAGAAAAGTGAGTGGAAGAGAAGTATTGAATCAGTTAAGGATAAGAAAGGGTAAGAAGTTTCAGGGCCGCATTTAGGCTTTTTGGGCCCCTAGGCTATACATGTGGTGCGGGCCCCCCTGTCGGCAGTGGCCCCTCCGACCAGGGACTGCCTCCGGCTATGGATGCTTAAATTCGGAAATTTGGACCAAAAAATTTATAGGCAAACTTTTTTTTAGCTCTATTACTGGCCCAGACAGGGGCCTGGGTTGTGGTGTGTGCCTCCTTTTGTGGTGTGGGCCTCCTTTTGTGGTGCGGGCCCCTAGGCTACAGCCTATGTAGCCTATGCTTAAATGCGGCCCTGGGAAGTTTGCAGAGAGTGTAGAAAGGTGATAACATTAAGCAGATTGCAATGAGAATAAAAAGTAATTTCACTGGGAATGTAGAGCAAAGTGTAAAATGGAACTTAAGATTCTTTCATGGTATTTTTTTGCACTATTTTAAGGATAGGATACTTTCAGAGCTGGATAGTGAGCTTTTTGAGCAGAATAGGAAAAATTTCAAAACAGGATAAACATTTAATTTAATTTAATTTAATTTAATTGCAATGGAGCACAGGCTCCGGTGGCAATTTCCCTACACAGCTATCTTCCCCCTATCCTGCACCCACCTACATTTGCCCTCTACAAATTTTTTCTTTAAATTCCTTCAAAGTTTTCGGTAAATTATTCATCGTTTCTCTTGGTAACTCATTCCAATCCCTGACACCCTTACCTAAAAAAGAGAATCTTCCTACACCCTTGTGCCTGAAATCGAGTGCCAGCTTGTGGTCATATTAGGGAGACTGGTGAAACAAACAGGAAGGAGGACAAAACGATTAGGTCCCTTTAGGTTCAGCATATAGAGGAAGGAGGGATAGATGCTAAGATTAGTGGGAGGGCGAAAGGATTTGTTGAGTGCTGGCAACAGGTCATAGGATTAGTAGGGTTAGTTGGAAGAAGGGGCCAGATTTTGTGTGTAGAAATAGGTTTGACCTGTTATCAGAGTAGAATAGGCAAGAACTTCATGTAAAAGTAGGAAAGGTGCAGCAGGCCTTTAGGAATAGAGTCAGGAGGGAAAAGGTTCTACTTCTAGTTAGTATCCTTGTGTAGGCCCTCTTTTTATGGATTCACTCTGTAGGGATATCTCTGAGGAGGATAGATTAGTGATTGTCGGAGGTGTGGGCAATAGTAATGACAGGTACACAAGTTATAATATGACATGAGGAAGGAGAGACAGTATACCAGGGTGGAGATCATACAAATCTTCAATCGCTATGATCAGCCACATTTGAACCAAGCTGTAAGGCGGGTAAATATGGAGACTGAGGTGCTGCTTGGGAAAGCCCTTAGTTCTGTCTTGGAGGTTGTGCCTGTGGACACCATTGTTAGGTGGTGTTTCACTAGGCATGGTCTACATTTAAATAGAAGGGGGAAGCAGATTGTTTCTGAGTTGTTAGCTATAGTTGTAAGAGAACCCACTTCCAGTAATGTTGGGGTCAGGACAGGTTAAGAGCTAGCTGCTAGTGTGGGAATAAAGTCACGTAATCAAAGGGATACTGATTACAGGTGTACAAATGGAAAAACCAATATTGCTAAAGAAATATATGAAGCTTTTGAAATAATAACATACTAGGGTACAGCTAGGAAGATGAAGGTCACTCCTAAAAATATCACAAAGCCAATTAATTATAAGAATGTTATTGGTGAACTATAGAAGTATGATGGACAAGTAATAGAATTTTGAAATTAAATAGAAATACAAGAACCATAATTAATTATAGGTGTAGAGTCTTGGTCAAAAGAAGGAGTACTAGACCCCAGTGGTTATAGAGTGTACTACAAGAGCAGTAGGTGTAGCAGTATTCATATTGGTTAGCAAAGATTACTACAGTTCTCTGGTGTTCATAGATCATGACCATGAACTACTAGGAGGTTATTTCTGGGGTGATGAAAAAAAAATTAGTGTGTTGGCTGCTTACCATAGTGGAAGAATGAATGATTAAGATGGGACTCGTGGGAAGAAACTAAATTCATATTCACAGTTCAGAGGTGATAGTAGAATGGTCATTACGGGTGGGGATTTAAATTTACCAGGTGTTTACTGGATGGCAAATAAGATTAATGACACAAGAGAACAGAGATCTGCAAATTCCTTAGTACGGGAAGGAGACTTTACACTTGTGGTAGAGCAGAACACAAGGGGACTAGACATGTTGGATATCTTCTTAATAAAGCCTAATGATAACCTTGTGGGATGTCAAGTAAATGAAAGAATAAGTAATCATGAAGCAGTTCTAATGGATATTAGGATTCAGTAAACCAGGGTCCAGAATTAAAGTAACAAATGATTACAGTTATAAGAAGGCACAAATTTCAGAATTGAAAATATATTTGGTTATTTCAGAGAAGGTTCAGCAAATGGAAGGTTGGCACGAGTACAGTGGAGACGAAGTGGGAAAATTTCGAGAAGATAAAAAAAGGGGGTATATATATATATTCCAAAACAGTAGTAATTATGGGAGAGGTGCAAGCCCTCTTCTGCAGGATCTGTTAGGCACAGGCTACCAGGCCACAAGTGCAGAACTGACATATTTAAAAAACAGGAAAGTGAGGAGATTAAAGAGAATACTACAGAATTCAGAGTTAACAACACATTAGGGAATACTTAAAATGTCTGTACAATCAATAACAGTATGAGGCAAGCTGAAGGTGGGTTTATAAAGCTTATTACTAGTGCAGGAGTGCCACTGAATGATACATCTAGATACTTTTATCACAAAGGGGAGGTATTCCGAGAATTGTAGATAAGAATGGAGAAGTAGTTATTGGGGATTTGAAAATGGCAGAGATATTGAGTGACTGGTTTAATGAGACCTGGGATGGGAGGTATTAAATGAAAGGAAGCTATAAAATTTGAAGTAAATCCTCAAGAAATTATGACGGTACTAAGAAATCTAAAAAAGTGCAAAGGTATTGGTGTAGATAATATTAGCCCTTGAGTTATCTGTTTGGTCCGATGGGCTTCGCTCTAATAAATTGAACAAAATCAATGATTTCTTTAAGAAAGGTCCCATGGACCCCATGGTATAAATTGTGTGATTTGGGTTCACGAGGTAAACTAAGGGTTAATACGGATATAGTAAATTTAAAGCACTTTTATATTGTACATTACGTTGAAATTTACAATGGGTCTGGACTCTGGAGTCTTCCTGCTTACCAGAGGACTTAAAAATAGTAATAGTATACTGGTTCAAAAAGGAGTTGCGACAAAGAGGGTTGAAAATTACAGGCTGATAAGTTTGACATCAGTGGAGGGAATAACATACAACATCAGATATGTCTGTGAGGAAAGAAACTGGTTTGCGAATTGGCAACATGCCTATAAGCAACGGTATTCATGTGAATCTCATACGAGGGGCAGTCAAAAAGTTCCCGGAATTTTATTGTAACTCTTTATTAACAAAAGATAAGTTCACATTTACCTAATCGCCGTCAAAGGAGGCTCCTTCTGAGCACACATAATTGCTCCACCACTCCTGCCATTGCTGGAGACAATGATAAAAATCCTGTTTTGGTATCTTCCAAACTACAGCTGTCGCATTGGTTTTGATGTCTTCTATGGTGGCAAAACGGTTACATTTTAGGCCCATTTTCTTCTTGGGAAAGAGCCAGAAATCCGATGGCGCTAAATCCGGTGAGTAGGGAGGCTGGTGGAGGACTGGAATATTCTTTTCTGCAAGCCATGTCTGCACAACAATTTACGTGTGAGAGGGAGCATTGCCATGATCCAGTGACCATCCTCCTTGCCATTTGCTGGGATGTTTTCTTCGGATTACTTCCCTCAGTCTTTTCAAAACTTGCACGTAAACAGGGTCGTTAACAGTTTGTCCAGCTGGTAGAAATTCATGGTGCACCAGACCTTGTTGTCAAAAAATGCAATGAGCATCACTTTTATTTTGGATTTGACATGACGTGATTTCTTTGATTGAGGAGAGAACGTTGTGTGCCATTCTGATGATTGCATCTTTGTTTCCGGGTCATAAGCGTACACCCAAGTCTCATCACCAGTAACAATTGTCTGAAAAAAAAGTCAGGTCCTCTGTGCTTTTTTCAAAACATTAGGCCGCAGTCAACTTCCGAATTTCCATTTGATCTGAATTCAGCAGCTTCGGGACAAACTTTGCAGTGACACGTTTCATCTTCAAATCATTTGACAGGATTGCGTGAATTGATGCATGAGAGAACCCCACTTTTTGTGCCAACTTGTCGATGGTCATTCTTCGGTCTGATCTGATTAACTGTTTCACTCGCTCAACCATTGCTTCGTTTCTGGAGGTTGAATATCATCCACTGCAACTCTCGTCTTCAAGCGATTCCTGTCCACCATTAAATCTTAAAAACCACTCGTAAACGGCTGTTTTCTGTAACGAATCATCACCGTAAATTGTTTGTAAGGCTAACAAAGTCTCTGAAGCAGATTTCCCTAATGTGCACATGAACTTGATGTTTGCCCATTGCTCAAACTGCGACATTGCGCTTACTGATTACCACACACACCTACCTTCAGCTACACTGCAGTCACACTGCTGTTATGACCAGTTCAGACCTGTCAAACTCATAAATTTCAGAAGTACTTCTAATATTTCTGAAGAAAAAAAAGGTTTGACCTAACTTTTTTTTCTTTTTTTTTTTTTTTTTTGCTGTCGTCAGTCTTTTGCCTGATTTGATGCAATCCTACATCCCTTCCTATCCTGTGCTAACCTCTTCATTTCTACATACCCCTTGCAACCCACATCCTCAATTATCTGCTTCATATATTCTAATCCCTGTTTTCCTCTACAGTTCTAACTGTATAGGTCAATATGGAGTGAAGATAATTGCCAACAAGAGTTAGCTTATGATAAAATAAACAATAAAAATAAATAAAATAAAAAAAGGATTGTTTATGTTTACAGGGTGAGAACACAATTGCTTGTCGATGTCTTGAAGTATAAATATCTTGGCATAATATATTATAATAAACTCAACTGGGCAGGTGGTAGGGAAAGGTTACAAAATCCTTCATTTACCAGAGAGGTTAGGAAATTGGGTTACACTTTTGAGATTATTGTGGTGTAGTTAGTTTGAAACCCCCTTTTCGGGTTTCAAATATAGGAGTTGGAGGGCATGCAAAGGAGAACAGCTAGATTTGTTTGTTTAAATTAATAAAGAATCCAGTCAGTAACTGATATGATAAAGGAGCCAGATTGGGAGTCATTGAAGACAGGAGGAGGATATAGAGTGTGCTGGGAGCATATAATGTGCAGTATATCAAATGCAAAATATCTATTTCATTTTGTATTTTAAATACCCCGATATAAAAAGCATTTTGTATTTTATTTGAAATACTTTTTGAAACATATTTTGTGTATGAAAAATGCGAAATACTTTTCTTAGTTTTTTATAAATTTTAATTTCATATTGATCCTCATAAATGCTGATCTATCAGTAAATTCAAACTAGTGACAACAATGCCAGAAAATTCAAATGAGAATTCAGGCTGTTGTGCAAGTAACAATGACATTGGCAATAATGAAACATTTACAGCCTGTCCCCTCCAACTTTCCTGTTGTGATGTTTGGTTTGTCCTTTGTATGCCAGTTTTGTTCACTTGCTGTTTGAAAGTTATCAAAATGTAAGTAAAACATAAAAATTAAGTTTTTATTTAATACTGCTCACCACACAAAACACATCGCACAATATACTAAACTAACTAATAATAATGTTTTATACATTTGATGAATAGGAAAGAATTTTCCTAACACAAATATTAATTTCGTACCGATTTAATTAAGTGCGGCTTGTTGAGTAGGATAAGTAACAAAATGTTATGGAGAAAGTTGTACTTTCTAGTTAAATTATAAGTAATTTTATGCTATTAATAAATATATGGTATTTACTTTTTATTAAACTGTTCTGTGTTTTCATAGCTTTGTTTTTTATAAAGAAGTTTTAAGATTCATCACAAGACAAACTGAAGTTGGTTTTAATTTGTAACTCTGCTTTAATATGGTCGAGTGAAAATCGCTTTCAAACCAAATTATAATAGTCTGGGAAATTTTACTTTCAGCTGCCAAGTTTTAAATTGGTATTGATGCCACAAAAGCATTATTATTTTTTTCCAGATTGATTTTGAAATATATTGTCCCATTTCTGTAACGGTATTGTCTTTTTCTGCACTATTTCCTTCACTACATTTTTAATGTTAAAAACATCTTCACAAAGTTCATCCACTTCTCAAACCGGGTTAATTTGTAGTTTTTCTCTAATATCAACGATTGACCCATAAGTCATCTTGCTAAAAAAATGGCTGGAATAAGTCGAATTTGCTTTCTTTTCCTTGTTGATTCTGGCTTTACGCTGGGAAGGAATTTTGCCGTGGCCTTTTGCACGGACCATCCCGGTATCGGCTTGTAGTGATTTGGGGAAGCAATATTGCTTTAATTGAATTAGTGCATGGTTTCTATATATCATAATTAAAAGCTTCTCCGCAACACGCACAACAATCTTTTTTATTTTTGAAACTGTTTCATCAAATTTTTATTAATAAATCTTATATCTTTAAACAAGCAATTCTTGTATATTAGGGAAGTTTTTGAACAAATAGTTGTATTAAAATCCATGAAATAAATAACATACAGAATAAATGAACACTACAAGTATTTTATTTTAATAAAAGTATTTTGAAAATACCTATTTTCTGTTTAAATACCTACATCTTAAACTATTCTGTATTTGAAATACAAAAACAAGAAGGTATTTGTATTTTGTAACTAAATGCTTTTTAAAAACTATTTTGTACATCTCTGATAATGTGTATGGTGATGAGCTTCGAGGGATATTGGTCAAAGAATTAGGAGTAGTGCAAGGAAAGGAAGAGATGATTCATGCATAAGAGAGTGGGAAAATTTTCTTTTTGTAGGTAAGTCTGCCAGGGATTGATATAAATAACCAAGGGTAGAGATGAAAAATTTCCAAAAAAATTCTGAAGGAATTTAAAAATAAAATTCATAAACGGGAAAAGTAGATGGGAAGACGAATTTTAACACTCAAAGTATATAACAATGGAAAAATAATAAGAAAGGGGTAATTAGATGACCAGGGAAATTGCGACTGTAGTGCGCACTCCATCGCTATTAAATTCAATTGATTTCAGGATACGGAAAATAACCCATCACCTAACTAAGATGAAAGCAGTATCCCCACGACAAACACACAACCCACAGTTCCTGCTATAACTGGATTCCTTCCCATTCCTGGCTCCAATACTTTCCCTCCTCCAGTGACCTCAATGTCGACAATGTACTAGACAAAAAAAAAAAACTATCCATTGCTCCATGCACATGTTTTGCAGACCACCCAATTTTGGATCATCTCAGTCCACAAGTACTCACCTTCAGACTACTATCTAGTCTCGTGGAACTATACAAGAGGGATCCCAACCTGAGGGGTGGTGTCAGCTGCGAGGTAGCTTCTCCGCAAGTGTGGACAATACCCTAGTTCTGCACTGTTACAATTATTTTGCCTCCTTCGCCTCCTCTTAGAATTGAAAAACTTTTTTCAAACATTACATACTTAGTTTCCTCTGACATGTCATTGTTAATAATGAAAAGTAGGCATTAACCTTATTAATAATAAAATTGTGGCGAGGAAGTGGTAGGGGCATGGAAAGAATTCTTTTTACAGAAAAGGGGGGGGGGGAGAGAAAATCGGTGCGAACCTATAATCTACACCGTACACTAGATTCACTGCAAAACTAGCAGCATCCAACCACTACTTCCTATGCCTGTCCTACCACAGAGGAATCTTTTCCTATTACTGGACCTGCCATTTGCACGGCTACACAACTCACTTTCCAACTTATGCGCCTTTACCTCACAGCTTCTTATATCACCCTGTTCGGTAATCAAACGGCAACAAGCTGAAAATTTATATTGCCAACCCAGACCTTAAAGTGGCAGCTCGTGTACTCGCCTCTTAATAACCTCAACATATTACTACAATGAGAGCTGCTAGTTTTTCCTGTTACTGCTCAGGGCTGCCGTAAGCGGGCGTGCAAGGCGTGCACCGCACGCGGGTGGCAGGTCGAGGGGGGGCGGCGGCAAATCGAGTGATCGACAGTCGCCGCACCCCGTACGAAATTTGCAGCCTATTATGGACTGGGCGACCCTTTTTTTTTTTTTTTTTTTAGCTCAACAGTTGCTTCAGGCGGCCGGCAACACTCGGTGTGGCAACAATGGGGGCGGCAAATAATGGTTTAGATAGGGGGCGGCATAATCGGTATTGCACGCGGGCGCTCAAACTACTACTGCTTCAGCACTCCATAGATGGGATCTAGTCTACCAACATATCCTTGACACCAGGCATATCTCTAGACTTAACCTCCATTAAACCGCCAGTAAACTTATCACTGGGGTTCATATCTTTATGACAAGTCATGTTTTTCCCTTGCCTTCTTTTTGACCTGTAATGCTGAATTAAACACTGATTGAATGTTTCTGATTGTATTTTAAAGTATTTTTATAGTATATATATATGGAAAGGACTGATAAAATACACGCAACACTCACCAAAGTTTAAGGGAGGAAGGCAACAGCAACACAAAACAACACTGCCTTCCTCCCCTTCAACTTTGGTGAGTGTTGGGTGTATTTTATCACTCCTTTCCAAATAAATATTGCCTCGTGGCATTTCTTTCCTTTCAGTGTTACCTATTTTATAGCATATAAATGCATATACTGGCAATTTCCTTAAGTTTGGTCATATTATGATAATATTTATTGTTATATGGCCATACTTTGAGGAAAAATCTGGTAATTTTTTTAATAGTACCAGGAATTCAGAAGTAATAGATGAGAATAAGTAATTTATTCACAGAAATGTACTTCATTATACATTGGAGAAAAAACAACTAATTTTCACTAAATTGGTCAGAATTCACCAGGCAAGAATAAAAGTTATATATTGCCACTCTCTAAACCAGCGGTTCCCAACCTTTATTGGTACACGACCCACTTATACAGTAAAAACATTTTTTGCGACCCACCTAATATGAGAGTCTATCTAAGATCAGAATGGGAACTGTTGTATTACCTCGATATGCTATCGACTATCCTATCCTACGAAGAGGCAAATTTTCGTACAAAGGATATACTATCAATGAAAACAAGAATTGATAATACATAAAACAACAAACATATTATAGACCGGGAGGCGGCTGCACAGACCATCACTTCATCAGGTTGACTGCTGAAATTCCACGATTAGAAGTATCTCAATCAGCATATTAAAATACAACTGGTCTGCCAGGTAGGTTTTTGGTGGAAACCACCTGCAGACCAGATTTTAGCGGTTGATTGGTAGGTTTATCATTGCGTTTTACAGCCTCCAAATGTATAAAAATATAGCAGGAAAATACAATGGTAAACTTACCAATCAATCACTAAAATGGTATTTGTAAGTGTTTTTCGCCGACATATGACTTGGCACATCAGTGGCATTTTAATTTGCAATTCAAGTTTTAACTAATCCTGGAATTTCAGCCGTCAATTCGATGAGTTGATGCTTTGTGCAGCCACCTGCAGCTTTATTACAAAGGTAATTAAAAATACGTTTAATTATTATAAAACACAACTTTACAATCAGTTAGATTTCTGGCACTGGTGTTTACTGACGAGAGCATCGATATATGGGTTAACACTGGTTAATTTTTAGCTTAAGTCACTTTCTACATATAGTTTATTTTTGTATTTGTTTTTCAAAAACGATAAAGTATAAAAAGTTCGCTCACAGAAGTGTGTCGTGCTGAACGGTGTCAAGAACTTAGTAGCTAATATATATATTTCTGTATACTCTGCTCGTACATTCCTCCAAAAGGAAATTATGGATTTTTCCTTTAAAATTGTCTTTAAAGAAGAATCGCAAGATAGTTCTATTAGCGAGTTTTCTTCAGTTGTTGAGAATTTTGGGCCTTTCAAATGTTCCTCTTCAAAAGGATTTCTTATCCAAAAGTAACCATCATCAATTTTTGGAAAGTAACTTCTAAAACAATTATTAGTAAACGAATAGAACACATAAAAAAATTAAAAACCTTACGGGTACTTAAAATAAAAAAGAAATACTGTTTGAAAAACAATGAAGCCTACAATTTTCTTATAATTTACTGAAAAAAATTAAAAATTACCTGAGGGCATACGCCAAGGCTTCAAGGTGTTATTTGATGACATTTGCAGTTTCCTTGTTGACTTTTATTTCGTTTGATTCAAGGAAGTTGTGCAAAGGAGGAAATGCATCAAAACCATTTTCTTCTGTTTTGCAGGTCAATCGTTCGAGTTTTTTAATCATTGCATCGACTTTGTCCTGGACGTAAAACCTATGGATATCCTTTCCTTGCATTGTCAGGTTGATTTCATTGAGTGCATTGAAAATATCAGCCAAATAAGCAAGACGTTTTAGCCAGTTCTCATCACAAACACATTCAATAAAGTATCTTACGGATTTATAGTCACTTTCGTGCTTCAATTAAAACATTTTTAATTTGTCATGAAGTTCAAATAATCTTGACACTACTTTACCTCAAGACAGCCATCGAACTTCATAGTGAAGGAGAAGTTGTTTGTGTTCACTGCACATTTCGTCACACAACACTCCAACAAAACATGAATTTTTAGGCCGTGCTTTGATAAAGTTAACAATTTTCACAGCATCGTCCAGAGTTAGCTTTAGGCATTCATCCAAACCTTTTACTGGCAGAGCCTCTCCAAGAAGGCAGCAATGACTGCAGTGCACCAAGGGGGCCACTGACTTGGCAACTAAACCTGAATAAATGCCAGACATAGCACGGGTACCATTAGTTGTTAACCACTCACATTTTGACCAAACAATTTCACATCTTTAAAAATAGTGTCAGTGCATTTAAAAATTTCCTCTCCCGAAGACCGTGTAGGACTTGCAAAACAACATTTCTTCTTGAACTCAAAACGAACAAAAGCTAATAAATTTGCCTGACCGGCAACATCTGTGCTTTCATCAACTTGTAGTGAAAAATAACCAGTTTGCTTCA
This sequence comes from Vandiemenella viatica, assembly GCA_031002005.1. Classification (NCBI taxonomy): domain Eukaryota; kingdom Metazoa; phylum Arthropoda; class Insecta; order Orthoptera; family Morabidae; genus Vandiemenella; species Vandiemenella viatica. Next base: position 45,079,914 of record JARYHS010013631.1, read on the forward strand.
GAGTTCAAATCATTGTTTCCTCGACCCAATTAGTCTCCAGTGGTTGACAAAGTGATGTCACTTATTCTTTTTGACATTTTTCCATCAACCGAAGTATTAGATATTATTTTTGCTGCAGATAAGTTACTGCATGAACAGCTCCCTGCTTTGCTATTAACAAGGATAATTGGTAAGATGCTATGGTAGTTTGTTTGTTTTGTTGGCCTGACACCGACTTTTCTATTGTAGATTTGGTCGAAACATAATGTCGTTTTTTATTTTAAAATAATTCAAGAGGCTTACCTATGTATCAAGATGCTTGGTCGACAAATGCCTTTCAAGTTCTGATGGCTTCATGCTTTCATTGGACAAAATTTCACGACAAATCACGCACTGACACATTGGCTCCTCTATAGAACCCGAAAACACAAACCTATATTTCACTAAATGTGTTTATACTTTCGCAGATACGTCTTTTGCTTTTTCTCGCTGCCTGCTTTGTAATTACAAATACTTGGTTGTGGTTCAGTGCCATTTTCAAACTTATTATTACTAGTTTAGTATTACTAGTTTCCTCACCATTTGTATAGGCCTACTCTCTTTTACATCCCGATCCAGTCCTCAACCAACTTTCCATAATCACATTAAATCTACTCTCAATCAAAATGAAACGCAGACAATGACTCACTCTCACATGCAAACAAAGATTATTTCGATCAATGTCTTTAGTTTCGATTCAAGAATAAACAAGAAAATGTCAATGAGAGAAGTAAAATTGCAGGTGGTAGGCGCGCGCATCACCGCTCTAGGACGGAAGAAGAGGGGGTGTTCAGGGGTTGCCATAACGATTGCACGATTGCTGCCTCTGCTATATCTCGCAACGAGGTTATTGCATAATATCGGCTGGTTTTAAAAAAACTTTCTTTTTTTCTCACAAAGTTTTAATTTAAGCTAATAGCTTTGATGATTATTGCACTTGTAAAATATCATTTTATATTTTTTAAACAGATGAAATAAAAGATATATTTTTGTGGCAAAAACCTCCATTGCTCCGCGACCCACCAAAACACACACCGCGACCCACCAGTGGGTCGCGACCCATAGGTGCTGCTCTAAAAGTTTGTTATCTTGACAATGCAGCAGTCAATCAATGTCTCATTGTCACCAATAGTTTTGAAAATAATCCTCGGTGTTAAATCTGCAGTGGATCAGAGAATACCATCAAGCCGAAAATAAAATTTTCTGAAAGTGTGAAGTTATGGTGTTACATAGTGGAATTTGGGGAGGATCTTTTTTGTAAATTATTTGAAATTAAAGTGACATCAACAAAGATATTTAAAATTTATTTTCCCAATGGCTCAGTGAGCGCACAGAAGCAAATTATGCTGTCTAGATGAAAGTGACAACTAGACAAAATAAATGATGTTCAATTGAACATGTTCTGATGTATATTAAATTTAAATGTTTGTTCATATTTTGCTATTTTTACAACATATTTGCCCATTTTGCATGCATATTTATCTGTTTCTTTGATAGTAAAGATCCGAATCCAACTTATAACTAATAATCAAGAACAAGTTTTGTCACTGCATATGCCAGACCTTTGCTAGTGAACCGACAATTTCCAGATTTGTTACTGCAAAATCAGCTACGAGCATTATTAAACAATAATCCTATTTAGTTTAACAACTATGAAGAATTGAATGTTGCAACACTAAGAGGAAAGTATATATTTCATTTAAATCACCATATTAATTATTAGCTGTTTTTTCTTTATTTATATTCGTTTGATAAAGATGTTTATGCCCATATTGGTATGTAATATAAAAGCTTTCATTGTTAAGCAGCAGTATTAATGGAGGTTTTGATTCATCTAAAATTTAGCCTGGCATTAGTCATTACATTGGAGGAGATGAGTAATTTAAGTTTTTTAAAATAATTTACATTGCTTTCATGATTTCCATCTTAATGAAATGCAGATAAAAGTAGTTCCATATTTATTGCAATGTGTGTGGCATGAACCAGGATTAAAAGTTATATGCTGCAACAATGCATACAACCCTTCTTTTTTGACAGTCTTAAATAATATCTACATTCGATACGGGTGATTTTGTTATATCTTTGTCCAGATGTCAGTGTTATAATAAATTAATAGATTTGTACAACATTGCATTACTTTTTAATAATAATTGTGTTTAAGCAAATGTGAAGATTTAATTGCCAAAACTCAAGGTTATGAGCATTATTTGATAACAATTCTATTTATTGACAAGAATTGCCAGTACACTGAACTCAGACCATCATTTTTGACGAGCTTAGAAGCTAATAATTAAATATTTTTTCTTATTTGAAATAATTATTTTTTATTTATATTCTATTGGTCCAAAATGTTTTTATTTCCTTATTTCATTTTAATCCATTGTGTTTTACTTTGGCTGGATGTTATAGAGATTATCCTTAACCATAATTTTCGTTTGTTAATCTCCTTCCTTCACTATTGCCATCTCAACTCTACGCACCTCATTCTTGTCTTGCTTCAGTCATGTGGTAGGACTCGGGGTGTACATGTTTGATCCTCTTCCCATATTTTATGCCTCTAAATTGACAAAAGTTTTTACCAAAATGTTGTAAGTGCATTAATATTTTTGTGTTCATCATGGCTCTCCTGCCATTATCTGTTGTTAATGAATGGTATTCTTTCCCCAGCCTTCCTTATTACCACTTGCTAACCGAAATTTCATTGTCCCTATTATTGAATTATTGTTATGAACTTTGGTCAAAAATTTACTAAAACTGCTTTTTAGAATAATCATATAGTCCAGAACACACTACTGTAATGTTTAGGAGAACATGTATCAGCATACACTTGTGAAAAAACAAAAAAAAACAAAAATAAATAAATGAGTTGAAATTTTTTAAAAGTATTTCACTTAGCCTCTTGCAAATTGTGGAATATTAATTTAAAAAAGATCTGAACAGAAGAAGTGGATTGCCAGCTTTTATTTGAAATCCATGTAACAACATGTAGTAGTTTAAAGCCTCATATTTTTTTTCCAAATTTTATGTTATAATTGTGTGTGTGTCGATAATAATTACAAATTTCTAAATTAAAGAATTTAGAAGTTATGAGGTAGAAAACTGAGTGATTCAGAATTTCTTCATGAGTTCATTGTCACCTCTAAGAATTTATATATGTTTGTAATGAAAATAGTACATCTTTACAGAGTGTGGTGGTGTAATGGTTACTATTCTTGCCTCGCATTCGGGAGGACAGCGGTTCGAATCCCCGTCCGGGCATCCAGATTTGGATTTTCCATGGTTTCCCAAATCACTCCAGGCAAATGCCAGGATGCATCCTTCAAAAGGCCATGGCCGAATTCCTTCACATTCCTTGCCCTCCATCCTTTCCCGTCTCTAAAGACCTCGTTGTCAAGAAGCGTTAAGCAGTTAAAAAAAGGTACATCTTTGTATATCATAAAAATTGTGTGAAATTTTTTTTTTTTTTTTTTTAAAGTGATGATACTCTACTTACAAAAATGTATTGTATAGTGACCAGATTAAGTGATACATTTTAAATAAATTAAGAGGAATAAACTACAACTCATTTCTTTGAAATCTTATAGTTTCACGGAGTTGCAGATAGTGTGGGTTGTCGGTAGAAAAAGAATATTAACATTTGTCATCAACTTCTGGTATTAAAACTCCCATTAAAAGCTAAATTGTTTTTCTTATTTCATGAAGGCAGTAGCCAAAATTTCATGAAACATGCTTAACAAGAAAATTGGAATTAATTTTTGAGAATAGAGTTTTACCAGTAATATTTAATTTTGTTGAATTTATTAGTTATCGAAGAGTGAAGATGCAATTGTAGAAGTGGTGTGGTCATTCCACAACAAATTTAGCAATATTCCTTCTCCATCTCTACAAATTCTGACAGGATATTGCTTCATGTGGTTGATATAGTGCATTTATAGTAAAAATAGTTCCAGGCTTCAGTTTGATAAATGAAATTTCATGCTTTATTTGTCACATTTGTGTAAGAAGTGTATTACATTACAAGATATGCTTACAAATTTACAATTTATCGACAAAATTACCAAACTACAGTTTTACTTACATCAGCACTACAGAGGAGCAATGTCATGAGATAAAATGTCAGTGGTGGGCACACATTATTGAGCAATAACAAATAGAAATAAAAATATGCAAAATTTTATCTTTTTGTGTTATTTTTCAAGAATATATTAGCAGACGCTTTGGTACGATACTAACTACTTTAACAAAATTAGTCACGTATTCTTACTACAATGTTTCGTGTGCACTCATGTCTTTTTCGTGAATCGACTCCTTTCTGCTGTCATCTATGGCAAGCGATGATTTATAACCCTAACTGTAGGAGACTGCTGCTACAGCATCCTTTTCTCTTGTTGATAAAGGGGTAAGACCTGAAAATTTCAGTGCCATTTGTGTTCATATCACAGTCATTGTCTAAGGTAAGTGGTGTTTCATTTCTCTGTCCTAGTATGTAATTCCTTTTCGCTCCTTACCGTAAATTACATATATAATGATAGTAATGAGCAGGAAAATGCTTTAAGCAATGAAACTAAGAAAAGTTGAGAGAAATGCAACCCAACACTTACCATAGATGACGGTGGCTGGGCTCAACAAAGACATAAAAGACAAACAGGTGTAAAACAATATTTCATTATCATACCTTATTCTTGAGATACTTAGCACTGAGGTTGAATGTGATCACACTAACGCCCACTAAATCGATGTTCCTGGAGAAATAAAATGGTAGGAAGTGGGGGAATTACACTAACGTAATCGGCATCAGAGGAATAAAAATTGATAGAAAATATTAATTTTAAGATTTCTAAAATATATGTATGTGAATGAATAATAATAAGTGCTTGTTCTACTGGAAGGGTCTTATCAAATATTGAGGCCAAGCAGATGTATGGTATCGTGGATATGTTGATGAATTAGTTCATATCTGCAGAGTTCAGAGGAGGTTAATAGTTTCAGGAAATAATCTGACTGCAAAACAGTTGTTTAAATTCTTGAAATTGTGGTTACTGGCATGGGCTGCAACTGGATGATATAAACTATTTGCCTGTGGTCATTCATTCCATTTGGAAATGGGTTAGTGGTGAGACCTTATATATGCACTAATATTGTGGTGGCAGGTGAGTTGATACACAAGTTGTGTTGTGATTGTGTGGTATGCTCTATGATTAGATTTTATTTTATTTATATCCTGGTACATGATAGCCTAGCACATAATATCTGTTCCGGGCTCATATTACAAGACACACATATGATTAAATTCTAGTTTGACAGTAGCGGTTAAATATTATTCAGGAAGTAAATTGTTGTTTTTAAAAAACTTATCAAGTTTCATGAAAGTTACTTAACTAAATTAACACATTCTCATTCAACATGTTCTGGAGTGCTTTAATCTCCACAGTCACAGCTACTGCTATCCTCTATTCTGCTTCTTTGCAGTTCGCTGCTGTAAGGTCCATGTGTATGTAGTAATGGTAGAAGGTGCAGTATTTTGAGCCTTTCACAGAAACTTGGAAACATGTTATAAGTTGTTCTTCCTGTTGTGCTATTGTTCCCCCTTTTGCTGCTGTTCTTCTAATAATAATCTGTTTACCTCTGCAGCTGTTGCTGCTGGTGCTCCTGTGAATTTCAGATTACCTGTTCTCAGCCAGTGTAATGCTCCCCACTTCCAAGTCCATTGGCCACACCCCAAATGCCAAGGTAAGAGTGTCAGTTGCTTTTGTTTTTCAAACACCACTCAGCCTAAGGAGAATACTTCACTGCATCTTCTTCAAAAGTTTAGTTGGTTTAACTTTTCTAAGGAGTTAGGCACAGGCACCAGCTGCATTCCGTACAACTGATTTTAATATTGTATTATGGTATGTTTGAATAACAAGTGTTGAAAGTTGGAAGTGCCTTTGCTTCATGCTGACTAGTTTATTCATGATTGAGGTCGCTCCCCCACATACTTTCTCCATATAGGCCATAAAATTTAGATTTTCGTCTAAATTCAAAGCAAGATATCAACTGAATGGACATCTTATCATTCTGTCTGTTTTAATGATCAGATTGCTCTGTAATCTGCCTTTCAGTAATATATAACAGGTTTTGAGTAGAACTAATCTTAGTTTACCTTCAGTGTTAATTTAATTTAAAGTGTGTAGACAGCTTTTGTTTCGCCCTCAGCAGCTTGTTTGACCTTCAGCATCTGTCTCAATAAATGCTTCCATTGCTGTTAATTTAAATTAAAGTATTGTAGCTAGCTTTTGTTTTATGTGTGTTATCTGAGTTTTAGCAGCATACAGTAACCGTGGTTACTTTTAACCTTTATCTATAGAGACGTATGTGGCTCTTATTTGATCTTCGATTTATTGCTGCGGTTAGCTAATACATTCTACTGGAACGTTTATTAACTACTAAGTACAGTATCTGCCATCTGGTCTAAACTTATAGTTATTTCCTCGGTTAGGTTTCCTCTGAGCCATGATTATTGATTGTTAGTTGGTAGTGAAATTGTTCCTTACCGCTTGAGGTTTGTGTGGAAGAACAGTTTGCTAATTAGGTCATTTGGATATTTCATTCTTTCATCCACTTCTCAGTTTTTGTTCTGAAAGGTAGGGACTGTGGTCGCTGTGTGCAGATGCAGGCTGGGGAGCCTGATCTGCGCACTTAGCTTGCAGGGTATGAACAAAAGATACGCAGCTGGAAGCTGCCGTAAGTGATTGCAGCAGATGCAGTATGAGCAACCCTATTGAAGCCAGTCCTCTCACAGGTTCTCCCCTACCAATGGATTCTGTGCGGTGGTTGCCTGACAGTGACTGGCGTGTGGTTTCCGGACGTCGACACCATATGCGGGGCAGTTGTACAACACTGAATCCCAGAAAGGTTGGCGTATTGTCTGGGACTGATTCAGTTTTGCAATTGTCATTCTGTGAGTTGGCAGTCCCCAATCTTCTAGGTCTAAGCAACTGCAGACAGGGATTATAGAGATTGGAAGCTCCAATGTTAAGCAGTTTATTGAATCACTTAAGAAAATGTCGAATCGATCTGATATGAAATCCCATATCCATTCATTGTGTATTCCGGTAGGTCTAATTCAAGATGTGGAGCAGGCCATCCCGGATGCCATTGAGCTGCTTTGGGTTGGAGGTTATCCTCTCTTCCTTCTGGTGTCTTGTTGGAAATGTGAACTTTGTGGCCAGTGGCCACAAAATTTTGGCTGAGTTAACTGTCTGCAGTGTTGTCAATAGAACTGACTGTGGATCTCTGGTTCAGAGCTGAACTGAGAATCTGAATCAGTGACTGTGGTATTTCTGCGATAATATTGACTGCAGATTCTTCGAACTTTGCCGTGGGCTCGAGTCATATAAGGCCCCTTGAATATAGCAGGTGTGCACTACGTACATTAATTGTCTACAGATATGGCAGGGACTGTGTGGAGTGCATTTGGAGATCTTTTTGGCTTAGGAAGAAAGTCCCGAAACTGGAATCACAGTTACGTGCAGCCCAATTAAATTCAGCACCACATGTTAAGAGCAGCATAAGTGAATTGTGACCATTAAAAGTTCTCATGATTAACTGTAGAAGTGTTTGTTACAAGCAGCCTGAGTTAAAAAGCATCATTAGTAGCAGATATTGTGTTAAGTATGGAAAGCTGGTTAAAAGGGGATATAAGTTCAGCAGAAATTTTTAACAATAGGATGAACGTTTTCATAAGGATAGGTTGAATTCCAATGGAGGTGGTGTATTTATAGTTGTCAGTAAACACCTGTCTTGTAATGAGGTAGATAATGATATGGCTTGTGAAACCTTATGGCTTAATCTCAATGTTGCTAGAGCAAAACTTGTGATAGCCTCCTTCTATCATCCACCAGATGCTGATGTAACTATTGCCGAGGCATTAAGGAATAGTGTAAAAAATATAGCTGGTCAGTTTCTGACTTCAACTTGCTGCATATCGAGTGGATTAATTATATTCACGTTACTGATGGCAGGGATAAAACAGCTTGTGAAATCATTCTTCACCTGTTCTCACATCTTCATCTTGAGCACCTTGTCACTGAGCTAACACAGTGCCACAACAGTAACGAAAACATTTTACATATTCTTCTAACAAATAGGTCTGAATTATTTACAGACATTTCTACCACCTCAGGTATAAATGATCACAAAGCAGTAAATGCCACAGTAAAATTAATATCTGAGCGTAAAAATAAAAAATAAAGGATTCTTTAGAGATTTGAAAAGGCTTTAAAGGAGTGTTTTAGAGTGCACCTGAGGGATAATTACCTTATCTTGTGAGTAGCAAGTGAGAGCGTTGATTTATACGTATGATCAGGGTAGGTATGGATATCGAAATGGACAACCAAGGAAGTGAAAGATCCCTCGCGGCATACATGTGAAGTTAAAAGGTGACTTAAAAAGTCAAGAGGGATATACGCACGCTCACAAAGAACTAGATACCATGGTGATTTAGAAAAGTTAGATGAGATAAGAGGACACATTAAAAATGCGGTGTGTAAAGCCTTTAATGACTTTCGTTACAATTCACTTTCTGATAGCCTCATCAAAAATTCAAAGAAATTTTGGTCCTGCAAAAATCAAAGTCGGTTGTATTGACAACAATATGCCAGTACTGATACAAGACGGTCATGAAGTATACAAGGTTACTATATGTAACACTAAATTTAAAAATTAATTCACAAATGAAAAAGTGGAAAACATACCAATTTTTCCACACTGTGTTGAATTAGAGATGTATTTGATATAAATTGATTGTGTAGGTATTATAAAGCAATTAATGCTCCTAAAGTGGAGGAAAGCGCTGGGTCCTGATGGTATACCAGTACGAGTGTTTTCCCAGTACGCAGAGGAAATAGGACCATTTTTGTGTGACATATTTTCTAAATCATCAGAAGAGAAAAAAAGTACCTTCCAACTGGAAAATTGCTCAGGTAATTCTTATTTTCAAGAAAGGAGATTGGAAGGATCCTAGGAATTATTGACCCATATTATTAACATCTGTTTGCAGTAGAATTCTGGAGCATGTCATATGCTCTAACATTATGAAGTTTCTAAATGAAAACAAGTTACTTATAGTGAACCAACATGGATTTCAGCAGAACAGATCATGTGAAACACAGCTGGCCCTTTTTGCTCATGACATAATCAAAGTTATTGATTAGGTTCACAAGTTGATGCAATTTTCTTGGATATTCAGGAAGCTTTTCTCCATGTAACACAACCGACTTTTAGCGAAAATTCGAGTGTACAGTATATTGATCACATTCGTAAATTTGATAAGAGATTTTCTAACTAGTCAGTCACAGTATGTCGTTATTGAAGGGGATCTAGATGTTACTTGACCCGTACCTCAAGGCAGTTTAATAGGACCACTTCGTTTCTTAATTTTTATAAATTATCTTGGTGATGATGTTAATAGTATGGTGTGATTATTTGCTGATGATGCAGTTATCTGTAGGGAAATAAGATGCTCTGACGATTGCTTAGAAATTCAACACGATTTTAATGTTATTTTGGAATGATGTTATAAATGTCGCCTTACAATGAACTTAAAAAAGTGCAAAGCAATATGTATAACTAACAAAAGAATCTGTTTGCTCATAAGTACAAAGTAAACAGCTTTGTCATTGACACGGTTGTTTCTGTGAAGTATTTGGGCGTAATAGTACAATGAAATGGGAAATGCACATAACTTCCTTTGTGGGTAAAGCTAGGTCTAGGTTAAAATTTATAGGTCGTTTTTTTGAAGAACTTTGATGCTTGTACAAAGGTAATATCTTATAAAACTCTCATGCGTTCACATGTGGATTACTGTTGTGGAGCTTAGGATCCTTATTGCAAGGGATTGATTGACGCATTGGGGTAGGTAGAGAGGAGGGCCACTCAAGTCGTGACTGCTTGCTACAGCTCTTCCGAAAACATCAAGGAAATGATGCATAGATTGTGCTGGGTTTGCTGTCAGACAGGCGACATTGTCTGGATTTGTTTGCAAATATGTGAAATTCTTTTTTCATTACTGAGTTCAATGAAATACTTCGTCCATCAATATATTTAGGTTGCAATGATGGGATAGATAAGGTTAGAGAAATAAAATGCTATACTCATCGTTATATGTATTCTTTCTTTCCTCAGGCTATTCAAGATTGAAATGCCCAGAGTTAGTTTTGGTGCAAAGAAGATTCATTGTCCAATTGATTGCATCCTCTGTAGATCTACCTGCTCTTAATCCATTTTGGTTTGGATTAATCTCTTCTTTTTCCCAATGTTCTTGCAACCTATGTGTTGCCTAGCACATTTAGCAAGCAGATGAGTTGATAGGATTTAGACAATTCTAGAGCTTTGTCATCTTCCGTCTTGAAGATTAATATCTCAATCTGCTTCCAAATTTTCAGTACTCTGCGCTGATGTGGGCATTTGTTAGAGAGCTTACACAAATTGGAAGTTACTGGCATTACCATTTCTTGTTCTACTTCAGCTGGAATAATATCTGGACATGGAGCTTTATTCCTGGACATGGCATTTATTGCTTGTATTACATCCGAGATGATAATTTCTGAAGTGCCAATGATACTTTGTCTATATTGGTCCATTTCCAGTTCCATCTTGTCATCTTTCAATTCATCATCTGGAAGGAGTTCTCGGAATAATACTTCTGCTGTAGTCTTCAAACTCATAGTCATGGTTCCATCTTGTTTGGGGGTTGTACTTTTCCTGCTTCAGTTTTGTGTGGGATACCCCAGGGGTCTGTGCACAAGTTTGTTTTCACAAATGATTCCAAACTTTTTTTGTTTATTTGTTATTAACTGTAGCCAGGTACATGCTGCATGGTTGCATTGGGTCAGAGTCTTCCCTGAAACAACCCTCCACCCTTCCTGCCTCTGATCTCTGCAGATGGAAACTAGCTTACCAGTTTATCTTTAATACCAGACATTTTCCTTGCCTCAATCTCTGATAAGGCCCTTCCAGTAGATCCAGAACTTATTATTATTCATTCAGATACACGTATTTTAAAAATCTTAAATTTAATATTTTCTATTAATATTTATTGGTAACAATGGATTGAAATAACTGCGACAAGGTGATATTTATGTATAAAGGAAAGAGAAACTATACCCCAACACTAACCAAAGTTGCAGGGAGGAGGGAAGCAGCAACACAAATTAATATTTATATATTTCATGTTCATTACTTTGGTGATATTCTCCCACTTCCGAAGATAATATTTCATGAGGATCCCACTGCCTCAAATGGTGACTTTAAGCAAGGCACATGATGGAGATAAGTTGAAACAGAGAGTAAGGTAGTGAGTTGAAGTATTGCAAAAATGGTAAATATGTAAATCAAAGCCAGTCTCATTTGGGCAAAATGAGCAGATAGCAAAATAAAAGAATAAGTGATAAAAATATAAAATTAAACATTTAGATACAAAAATATCCACATACCACAGTTAAAGGCAGGGCAGCCTCAAAACACAGACATGCACATTAAGCATTGAAATTTTTAGGTTTGTGGCCCTTCAACAGTAGATGAGATAGCTGCATGATGGGGCTGGTAGCTAACTGTTGTAAGGGTTGGTTATTCTCTTATCAAAATGTTTAATTTGTACTGGTTTTAAGTGCCTATTATTTCGAACAATATATATCTATAAACCTGTAGCTTAAAATGTGAAGTATGTCTGATTGTAGAACAGAGCAAGTAATCATGATCTGTTAGTAATCAGAGCAAATCAGCACCAAATATAACACTGCATCTAAGATAAATGCTTCACACTTTGGACTATGCTAACATTGTTTTATTATTATTATAAATTTTAATTGTGATGGAGCTAACACTCCGGTGGTAATTCCCAATGTCATCTAATTACCCCTTATCATATTTTTTAAAAAATTTCTTTTACTGTTGGCGTGTTAAATTCCTCCCCCATTTGCTTTTCTCATTTACACATTTTAATTTTAAATTCCTTAAGTGTTTTTGGTAAATTATTCATCACTTCACTTGGTAATTTGTTCCAATCCCTGATACCCTTACCAACAAAGGAAATTTTTCCCACTCCCTTATGCATGAAATTGAGCACCAGCTTCTGGTTATGATTGCCTTTGCCCTTCCATTCATTATTACTAATCCTTTGACCAATATCCTTCCAAGCCCCATCACCTACGTATGCCCTACACATTTCCAGCACTATATTCACCCTCCTCCTTTCCTTCAATGACTCCCAAACCAGCTCCTTTATCATATCAATTACTGACTGGGTCTTGTGTTAATTTGCACAAACAAATCTATCTGCTCTTCTTTGCACACCTTCCAACTCCTGTATTTGATAACCAAAATGTTGGTCCCAAACTACACCACCATATTCAACCAATGGTCTTACCAAAGTTTTGTAACCCAACTTCCCTGGTACATCCTCTCATCACCCTCTCCAGTAAATGAAGAATTCTGTAACCTTTTCCTACCACCTGCCCAATGTGCTCTGCCCAGTTGATTTTGCCAACGTTATGCCAAGATATTTACACTTCAATGTTTTCAACAAGCAATTCTGACCCCACCCTATAATCACAATTAACCTTTGTATTTTTTTTTTTTTATCTGTGTACCTAACAAGCTGATTCTTCTTGACATTTATCTTCATTCCATGCTGACCTACCCATTTAGATATCCTATCTAGGTCACTCGGCAACTGTTCAGTCTTCACCTGTTTTCATCCTATTGTATACCATTATATCATCTGCAAAAAGCCTAAATTCTGACTGTAACCTATCAACACAGTCATTCGTTAAAATATTGAACAGCAACGGCCCCAATAAACTACCCTGTGGCACACCCATATTTACTGCCACCTCTTTTGATAATGTATTTCCTACTTTTTTTGCTGTCTTGTAAGAATTCCTCTACGCAGCAAGTATTTTTTCATTCAATCCAATAGATTTTAGTTTATTTAAAACCATTTTATGGCTCACTCTTTCAAATGCCTTAGGAAGATCTAGTGCCACACTATCAACTTGGCCTCCCTTATCCAATTCATCTGAAATATCTTGCATATAGTCCACCATCTGAGATTCACATGTATATCCTTGCTTAAAACCGTGTTGTCAATCTCCAAACCAGTTTATTTCCTCACAAACATTTCTGATGTATGAAATCTTCACGGATTCTCCGTCGTATGGTGTTGAAGAAAAATAACGAGCTTTCTGCGGCTAGCTCTGCCGACATCTTCAGGTCTGATGTTATGCAGGGAGCACCAGAGCTGCACTGGAGCTAGCCACTGAAAGCTCATTGTTTTTCTTCAACACCATATGGAGGAGAATCTACGAAGATTTCATATCATTGATACGCTGTTCTACATTTTTTATATAGTTCCATATCAATCTCTCCATCATTTTGCCTATCACTGATGTTAAACTAAATTGCCTGTAAGTTTCAGCATGTTTTTTGATCTTGTACTTACCATACGTCTAGTCTCTCTTAGATGATAAAGGACTCGGCTTAAATATTGTGTGATTTTGTGATTGTGTGTATGTAAATCTGGACCCTTTGTTTCAACTGTTGGATTTTAATGATCTTATGTTATCATATATTTCTAAAAGGTGTTTTTTTGTCACAAGCTATTATCTCCATTCATAGTTAACCAAAATTGATAAATGATGTATAATTTTAAACATAAAGGTATTTTCTTTGGTCACCTGATATTTAAAGAAAGTTACACTTAAAGGACAGAAATGTCAATATTTCTAAAACTTGATTTTTTGTGTCACAATCAATTTATCTTTCTTTATACCTGACTGAAATTTGTAAATGAAGTATCATTTTAAAAATTAAGGTCTCCACTTTGGTGACATTTGATGACAATTTGGTGAATTTTTCTGAACTCAACCCTTACAAGGCAAAAGTAACGCGTTTTTTGTGTCACGAGTTATATATCTCTTTAATCTCTAAGTGATATTGGTAAATGATGTACTATTAAAGATTAAGGTTTCCACTTTGGTCACGTCATATTTTAAGAAAGGAATTTTTCAGAATTCGATCCTTAAAGGCCAAAAGTATTAATATTCCTACAAAGCATTTTATGTCACTAGTAATTCACCTCCCTTGATATCCAACCAATATAGATATATATGAGGTATCATTTTAAAGATTAAGGTGTCCGCTGTGGTCACATCATATTTAAAAAAAAGGAATTTTTCGGAATCTGTGTCATGAATTATTTATCTCCCTTGATATCTAACAGATGTAGATAAATGAGATATCATTTTCAAGATTAAGATCTCCGCTTTGGTCACATCATAATTTCAAATTTTAGGAATTATGCCCTTAAAAGGCAAAAGTGTCAGTATTTCCATAATGTGCTTTTTGTTACAAACCATTTATCTCCCTGGAAACTTAACCCAAATCGATAAATTAGGTTTTCTTTTAAAGATTAAGGTCTTATAAATTAAGAACGAAATTTTTTCGGTATTTGACCCTTGAAGGAGAAAAGTAATAACTGTGAAAGCTGCATGTATGATTCAGTTCAGAGCCAAGCCAAGTCAACACATAAAGCATCGATCACAGAGGTAGTAATAACTGCTTCACTGGTGCCGACTTTTGTTACAAAACGCACAAACAATTCTACAAATACGGCAGTTCTTCTTTCATCGTATCACAAACCACCAACTTTTCTATGCATCTTTTTTGCGAAGTTTTGGCATGGGTCATCTGATTATTACTTTTAATATAATTCCGACGGAGCACAAACTCCAGTCGCAATTCCCTGTCAACTACCCATTTTTTTTTTTTTTAATTATCTTATATAATTTGATTGTTAAATTCCTGCCCATCTACATTTGTGATTTACAGATTTTTAATTTTTAATTTCTTCAGCATTTTTGGTAAATTATTCATCACTTTACAATTTGTTCCAATCCTGACACCTTTACCCACAAAAGAAAATTTTTCCCACTCCCTTATGCATGAAAATGATTGTCATCTTGTGGTCATTGCCATTTTTCCCCATCTATGCACTATTCATAATTCTTCGACCAATATCTCCCAAAGCCCCATGACCAACATATGCCTTGTACATTCCCAGCCAGCATTCTCCTCATAATCCTCCTGTTCTCCCAATCCAGCTCCTTTTCATATCAGATACAGACTGGGTCCTGTGATAATTTCCACAAACAAATCTAGCTGCTCCTCTTTACATACTTTCCAACTCTGGTATTTAATACCCAAAATATGGGTCCCAAACTACACCACCATATTCAACCAGTAGTCTGACTAAAGTTTTGTAACCCAATTCCCTAACTTCTCTGGTACATCCTCTCACCACCCTCTCCAGTAATTGAATGATTTTATAACCTTTTCCTACCTTCAGCCCAGTGTGTCCTGCACAGTTGAGTTTACTATCAAATGTTAGGCCAACATATTTACACTTCAAGCCTTCAACAAACAATTCTGACACCATCCTGTAATCATAAACAATCTTTAATTTTTTGTCTGTGTACCTAATAAGCTTGGCATTTATCTTACCGTTTTGGATATTCTGCAGCTGTTGGTAATTCTCTCTTTTTTTTTATCCTATTCTATACCATTATGCCATCTACAAACAACCTAAATTTTGACTGTAAACCATAAATGCAATCATTCATTAGAATAATTAACAGCGCTCCCAATTTTACTTCCACCTCTTTTCATAATATATTTCCTACTCTAATACTTTGCTTTCTGTCTTGTAAGAATTCCTCTACCCAGAAATTAACTTTTCCATTCAATCCAATAGTTTTCAGTTTATTTAAAACCATTTTATAGCTCACTCTGTCAAATGCCTAAGAAATATCCAGCGCTACATTATCAATTTGGCCTCTCTTTGGACAATATCTTGCATATTGACCACCATCTGAGAATCACCCTTCCTCACAGACATTTCTGATTTAGTTGCATATCAATCTCTTCATCATTTTACCTATCACTAATGTCAAACTAATTGGTCTGTAATTTTCAACTTTATTTGTAACCTCTTCTTTATGAACTGGTACTACTATTGCTCTTTTCCAGTCCCCTGCTAAGGAACAAGTCTGCAGATGATCATTAATACATCTGATAGATAGATAGATAGATATGTTCACTTTGATCCCATGTGAGAATAATCTCGGGGATGTGGAACTTATTAGTAATGTCAATATTACTATTTAATTGATAATATTATTATATATTGACAACAAGTTAGTTACGACCCATTAGTATAGCCAATATTTCCTGTAATCTACAAATACAATCCCGAGTTAATTAATACTTATTATGTGGAACAGTGTATACACTTGTTACCAGCATCTAACAACCAGTTATTTTCTTACCAACCGGTTACCACAACTCATAAGCAGTCAATTACTTAAAAACCTGTTAGTATCATAATTTTTGAGTGCATGCTATCCCATGTTAGTTACTATATATGAGTGAAATTTTGTAAACAGTGTAATTACTTCATTTGTCAAAAGTTTCAACAGAAAGAAAAACCATATATCATTTTAGTAATTGTGGACAACTTTGTCACCTTCCCCTTCCATACACCATATATACTATTTTATCAGTCATTCTTAGTTACCAAATTCCAAGAAGAAAATTCTTTCACAGAGTAAAATGGATTCTGAAGCAGAAACTCTTTCAGTTTGGACTTAAAGTAGTTGGGGTTTTGTAGATAACATTTAATTTCTGTTGGTATGACATTGAATAAGGAAGCTCCAGTAAATGTTAACCCTTTCTGTACAATTGACAGTGATTTGTAATCCTTGTGAATATTATATTTATTCCTAGTATTATGGCTATGTATGTCAGCATTAAGATTGAAGTGTTCAGGATTTTCCACTACAAATGATAGTACGGCGTATACATACTGTGCTGGCATTGTTAGTACACCCAGGTTTTTAACTAGATTTCTGCACGACTTCTGTGGGCTTGCTCCACAAATAGTTCTTATAGCACGTTTTTGCAATTTAAATACCCTCTGTTCTTGTGACGAGTTTCCCTAGAATGAGATGCCATAAGTGAGGAGGGAATGAAAATATGCAAAATATACTAACTTTCTGGTTTCTATATTAGCTGTTCTAGATATTACCCTAAGTGAAAATGTTGCAGAATTCAGTTTTTTGAGAATATGCTGTTTCCAGTTCAATTTGTTATCTATACATGTAGTATTATCTACAATATTTCCTTTTTTTTATGTTAGCTTTCTGAGTTCCTTCATACTTTCCTGAGAACCTATTTCAAATTTTGTAGTTCCTTCATTTACACTTACAGGGATACTTGGCTCTGGTTTATTCCTTCCCATCATGAGATGATATTCCTCAGTGGTCTCATTAAACTACCAACTCAATATTTCTTGCTATTTTAAAATCCTCGGTGACTTCAGTTCCATTCTTATCTAAAATTGTCTGAATATCTTCTTTTTCCATCAGTTTTCTTATATTGCCATAGAAATTTTTGGATGCATCATTTAGTGGTCCCCCTGCACCAATAATATTCTTCGTAAACCCATCCTTTGCTTCTATCTTTGCTCTTATTAATTGCTTGTTTAGTTGTATTAAGTAATTCTACTGCCTTCCTGTCCCTTAATTCTGTTGTGTTCCTGTCTCACTAATCTATTTAATCTTCTCAACTCCCTGTGGTAATATGTAGGTTCTGTACCTTTCTTTATTTTCTGCTTAGGAATAAACTTTTCCTCTGCCTTTTTTACTATCTCCTAAAAATCCTTCCCATTTTGCCTCCAATATAATTGTGCTGTCCTTCCATTTGCTGACCCTTTCCCTAAAATATCTCTTCAGTTCTAAAGCCTGTGCCTTTTTATAATTATACCTCTCCACCTTCTATTTTGAATCCCCTAATATCCATCAGTACTACATTGTGACCACTTATTACTTCAGTTACCTGACAACCCACAAGATTTTCATCAGGATTTTTCAGAAAGATATCTAACACGTTTGGTCCCTTCATGTTTTGCTCTACCACTTGTGTAAAACCTCGTCTTCCCTTGTGTTATTTATCTTATTTCCTACCCAATTGACACCTGGTAAGTTTAAATCCTCTCCAATGATGACCATTCTATGTTCACGTCTGAACTGTGAATAAGAATTTAGTTTTTCTTCAAGAACCTCATCTTCATTATTCATTCTTCCACTACAGTAAGCAGCCAACGCCCTGACTTTTTTCTTTTATTAACCCCAAAAATCTATCCCTAGTAACTAACGGTCATGATCTATGAACAATAGTTAACTGTAGTAATCTTTGCTAACCAGTATGTATATCCCTCCACCACTTGCTACTCTCTCTCTTCAATACACTCTGTATCCGTCAAGGAAAACTTCCTCGTCTAATACTCGTTCTTTTAACTAAGACTCTTCCCCTATAATCACTTCTAATTCATGTATCTCTATCAAGTTTGCAAATTCTGTTACTTTGTTCATTATACTGCTATGGTTCACCAATAACACTCTAATTTTTGGCTTTGTGGTCTTTTCTGCATTTTCCTTTGTCTTTTCAGTTGAAACCTTGTCTGTTATTATTTCAACAATTTCTTTATTATTTGCATTTTTTCCCCATCATGCATCTACAATCTGTATCCCTATGATCACTTATTTTTATTTATATTGACAGCATGCCTCTTTCTTTAATGATTTCTGTTTGTCTCTGTTAATAATAAGAGTATTTCAAACAGGATAATAGCACTTTGATTGGAGAGTAGACCCTTTGAAAGTTCATGTTATTTATTCAGAAGACTGAAAGTTTTGTTTAAACATAAACAAATCATCACTGTTTTTTTTTGTTTATGTGCAAATCTGTACATATAAATTTTAACACAAACTATACCATTTCTTTTTTACCATCTGTAAATAATTGAGTCTGTTATTTTACTGGAACTAGTTGTGATTTTTTCTCTTGCTGCAAGTATTTGACCAAAATTTTAGTAGCTGTGTTTTTACTCACCTCAATTATCATTGTGAATGTTGCTATGCAGTAAAGAAATTGTGCTAAAGTGTGATTCTCAAGTATTTGCTATCTGGATGATAAGAATTCTTAAGTGCTTCATACTCTGATCTGAAAAGTGAGATAGCCACAGAAATGAGTGCAGATTTCTGTCAAGGACTAATTATTTTTTAAGAGAATTGTGAATGTTTGGTTTACTTGCACTGTAAATTTCAATTCTGACACTTTAATTCAATTATAGGTTTCCATTTTTTGCATTTTATTTTTTCCTTCTAACATTTTTATGTTTTCCTGTTCTCTCTGTTTCCCTAATGTTGCATTGTTAACGAAAGATCTATTATGTTTCCTTTTTCCTAAATCATTGGTAACCATAAAATGAAACCATTGACTTCCATCTATCACCAGATTCTCATTTAGCATCATGCAACCCCTCTTTCTGGCTTAAATTAACGTTCTTTTTCCACATAATATTTACAACTCAAGTCTTTAGATATCAGTTCACATTCCCAAATATTTTTACTGACTATGAGTGGATGAATAGCTAGCACTCACAGCACTCAAACCTCGCGTTCAGGAGTATAACTTCAAATACCAGTCCAGCCTTTTCGATTTCAGTTTTCATAAATTACTTAAGATGTCAGTTGGGATGGTTCCTTCAGAAGGCAATGGCATTTCCATTCTTTTGATCAATTCTCTCTTGATTCAAACATTTATATTAAAAACCCAAAACCAAGTCTTTTTCTACAAATTACTTTCTTTTATTTAATAGTTTCATTTCATTCATAATGACCTTTCAGTTTTTTGGAGTCCTCTTATTTCTGAAACCTTCCATTTTTCTTCATTCTTATATTCACAAAATCCAAATTTAACTTCCATTAAATACAGTGCTGCATGCATACAATTACAGGAAAGTCTTTGTGTGAGATTTCATCTTTTAAACAAGGATTTTTCTACTGATTCTGACATCATGATTACTTGTAGCTTCACTTTCTAAGTGAAATAATTGTCATGTGTTTCTTTTGGCAATTATTTTCCTTTATTGATGTTTGAGATAATTTTAAGTTTATAACTACAGCTCCACTTAAGAATTTATATTTTTTATTGTTTATATATATAATCCAAATTTGTCACTTAATATTTTGTTCATGTCATTAAGTAATTCCTGTGTAACTTCATTCTTATCTCCAAACAGAATAGTTTATCAGCAAATCAAATCATACCATTTCACCTACCCAGAACCAAATGATTCTTTCACTTCACAATTTCTCCACCAATTCATTCTCCTCCCTTTCAGCTTAACCGTGATTTTACGTTGAATAATATTAAAGGATGTAGACAAACATGTACTATAGCATAGGTCAGTCGGCACAGGGTCAAAATACAGATATATATAAAATTTCCTAGCAATGCCTTCAGCAGGAGAGAGGATGGTTCTTAGATACAGACAGACATGTACACACATTGAGCATTTGTGTATATGTCTGTCCAAGTTTCGTTTCCAACCTTATAAAAGTCTAAAGTTGATCACCATGTCAGTAATGCCTATGTTGTTCTCACAGCCCGGCCTTAGTTGCCGAGGGAACTGCCAGGGATGTTACAATCAAATAATGTTATTTAGTTAAGTAAAAAAAGGATTGCCAGAATACTGAAAGAGTTGCGGGTATTTCTTTAAAATCAACGTCAAGTCACTTTACAATAGTGGCAGAGATTGTGACCGCTGAAATGTCGTGTTTAAATGATGGACTCACTCGGCTAGTTACCTAAGAAAATTTTATTCATTTACAACACCGAGAAAATCTCAAGTCTTATATATGTATTAAATATTAGCTGCTTTTTCTTAATTTATATTCATTAATATACATGTTTTCATTATATTTTCTGATCACCATTATAGTAAGCTAAGAAACATAGGATCACATTTATATCACAATGCAGTACATGTATTAATGTGCATGCGATGGAAACTTTTATTTAAAGCAGAAATCTTTGCATTCGTCATTACTGTGGAAGGTACATGAGCATCCTATTATTTAAATTATCATTTCATTTGAAGAAAGTGATTCCATATTGATTTTGATCCATGTGGCACAGACCACGATTAAAACTAAAATTATGCGTCATAACATAAGTAGTTAAAATCAATTTTTAATTTTCTTTGCTGAAGTCGTTATTTCAGCCACAAATAAGTAGTTCCAACTCTGTTAGCCATTCAGATATCTGAATGAAGATGTGAATTGAGTTTAATGAAAAAGAAAACTGTAAGTACCAGTAAAGATTTCGGGTCAAGTTTATATGATAATGCATAATGTCACCAACATGCTGTACAGTGAATGTGACTGAAGCTTTAATTTTCTAATGGCAATATTACTGGAGTTTGTGGTTATATTGAAACACAATTTTGACCAGGATGACAACCAAAACTTTTTGCTGCAGCTTAAGGTACAAGGAATTGCATTGAATGTTATTTTATAATAATTCTATTTAGTTAAGCAAATTCAAAGAAATAACTTCCAAGAACGTTCTGTTCAACCCATAATTTTTGATGGGTTTAGAAGCTAGCATATAATATATACTTTCCATACACACACACATATAATAACAACAATGTGTAGGAAAATGCTGTAAGGCAATATAGCTAAGGAAGGTTATGGAAATATGACCCAACATTTACCACAAATGAAGGCAGCTGGCAACGATGAACACAAAAAAGAACAAGCACAAGTAACGAGCAACATTTCGACGTTAAGCCTTATTGTTGCAAAAGTGAGACACTAGGTGGAGACAGATGTGTAAGCGGCGACGGCCGTCTGGTGGTTTATTTATTTATTTATTTATCAATCTTGTTTCATGGACCCCTGCTGAGGAAGGATTTCTGGGATGTAAAACGTGTCATTGTTAATACACATACATACATACAATATGAGTCATAATCATAGTAAAAACAATTATACATACCAAAGACAAATGAAGAGAATAACAATAAACATTCATTTTTACAACTGAATTTTGCAAAAGCCATATTGAATACAATTAATTAATTTGTTCAATGGAGAAGAAGGAGTTGCCAATAAGATAA
Source organism: Vandiemenella viatica (assembly GCA_031002005.1). Classification (NCBI taxonomy): domain Eukaryota; kingdom Metazoa; phylum Arthropoda; class Insecta; order Orthoptera; family Morabidae; genus Vandiemenella; species Vandiemenella viatica. The sequence goes on from JARYHS010013631.1 coordinate 45,101,995, forward strand.
TCTCTCAGTTTTTCTTTAAATATATCTTTATTATCTGCAAACTGTTTTATACTCTTGGGAAGTTTATTAAACAGATGTATACCAGAATAATTAACTCCTCTTTGTACTAATAACAGAGATGTTTGTGATTTGTGCAAGTTATTTCTGTTTCTTGTATTGGAATTGTGTACCTGTGAATTAGAAGTAAACAGGTTAAAATGATCTATGACAAAGCACATGAGAGAATATATATTCTGAGAAGTCATTGTAAGAATATTGAGTTTTTTAAAAAGTTGTCTACAAGAAGTTCTTGGTTTTATCCTACACAACATCCTAATAGCTCTTTTCTGTGCTATGAAAACTTTTTTACTTTGTGAAGAGTTATGCAATATGACATCACTGAATGCAAATATGAGGAGTACACCTGTTTCGTTAATTCTAGGTCTGCTGTTAAAGTGTTCGTATTGCAAAGGTAGCACTACTTAACTTCTTCAGTAGTGAAGTGATATGTTTGTGCCAACAGAGTTTCTCATCTATTTTGATACCAAGGAATTTTATGCTCTTTGTTTCTAATATTGTATTATTTTTATAGCTTACTTGTAAATCTGGTTGTGCATAATTTTTTGTTTTAAACCTAATATAATGTGTTTTTTCAAAATTTAATTTTAATGAATTTACCTTAAACCAATTTACTACTTCACTAAGTACTTCATTTACATTAAATTCTAGATTGCTGTTTGGTGTTTTTCTCACAGTCAGTTTAGTGACGTGTGCAAATAAAACACTCTTAACTTTGTCTTGTCAGATAAGTTTCCAGGAAGGTCATTGATGTACAGCAGAAAGAGGAGGGGTCCTAGGACAAAACCTTGTGGATTTCCATGTTGTATTTTCTCCCAATCTGATGAAGCATCTTTACATTTTTAGAATAAAAAATGGAAACTTTTTGCATTCGACTTTCCATGTATGATTTAAACCAGGGGTGGCCAACCCAAATGATCTTGCGGACCATTTTAGAAGTGCATCATAACTCTTCGGGCCGATTATAAAATTTTATGTCCCCACTAGAGTCATTTTTTTGAAACATGAGTTATTATTGTGTTTACTATTATTCTAACATGTAAACATATATAATATAGTAATAATGATACTAAATGCACATTGTAAAGAAATATATAACACTAAAAATGAAATATAAAAAATATTTGTCAAAGTGTGATGAATCTCGCGGGCCACAAAAATGTTCAAGGCGGGCCGCGGGTTGGCCACCCCTGATTTAAACCATTTACCTGGGGTTCCATAAATACCATAATATTCCATATTCTTCAAAAGTAATTCATGATTTACACAAATGCTTTTGCAAGATCACAAAATGTTCCTACAGGGTTCATTTTGTTATTCATATATCTTCTTCTTCTTATATATAAAAAATTAAAAATCAATGTAAGTTTGTATGTCTACGCGCTCCTAAAGCGTTCATCTGATTATTGTAAAACTGTGGTGAGTTGTCAAGTGCGGGTCATAGAAGGTTCCTAAAAAATAAAATTTCCAAAAAACCACCCCCTCTTCCCCATAACACCCCATAATTTAGACAACCCAATAGATTTTATCCGATTTCTACAGAAATTTGCACATCTATACTGTAAAACAAAAAGAAAAATACTGTCTACATACGGATTCCAAAAACGCATCCCCTCCCTCCCTTCCCACCCCTTAATTTTTATACAAACCCACTCTTTTTTATCCGATTTCGATGGAACTTTGACACATATACTTTTTTTTAAAAAAAAAAAATTTTTTGGAAAAGTACTATAGACATTAGTTTCACAAAAACACAATTCCTCTCTCTTCCACCCCAAAACCACCCCATGTTCCCCCTTACACCCCATAATTTAAAAGACCAACAGATTTTATCCGATTTTGATGGAAATTTGCGTACATATACTTTAAGACAAATAAAAAAAAACTGCCTACATATGGGTTCCAAAAATACAACCCTTCTCCTTCTTCCCACACCCCTTAAGTTTTACACAAACCCACACTTTTTTTTCCAATTTCGATGGAACTTTGCACATGTATAATATTAAAAAAAAAAAAAAAAAATTGAAAAATACTGTAGACATTAGTTTCACAAAAACCCAGTCCCTCTCCCGATTCTACCCCTTCATTATTGTCAATGTTCTTTATACAAAGCTACAGTTATTATCTGAATATGAAGGTAGTTTGCACACATATACTTTAAAACAAAAAGAAAAATTCTGTTTACATTCATTTTGCCAAAGCCCAATCCCACCGCCTCCCCCCTTTATCCCTCCCCTATTAATTTCCAGTGATCTTTATTGAAACCTACAGTTTTTATCAGATTTTGATGGAATTTTGCTTTTGTATACTTCAAAGCAAGGAGAAAAATGCTGTTTACATTTGGTTTTAAACAACCAACTGCTCTGCCCCTTTTCCTCAACCCCCTAATTTTTGTTAATATTTCATATACATACCCACATTTTTTATACAATATCGATGGAACGTTGCACATGCAAACTATAAAACAGACAGAAAAATATGGTCTATATTTAGATTGCAAGAACCGAAACCCTCTTCTCCTGTACCTCCCCTTATTTTTTTAGCAATTTTCTTTAAACATACTCACAGTTTTTATCCCCTATCGATGGAACTTCACACATGTATACTTTAAAACAAGGAGAAAAATACTTTCTACATTTGGTTCCCAAATCCCAACCTCTCATCCACTTTATTCCCTACTCTCTTAATTTTCAATGTTCCTTACATTAACTTTATTCAATGAGGATGGAACTTTGCACAAGTATAAATTAAAGCAAAGAGAAAAATGCTGTGTATCTTTGGTTTACAAAACCCACCCACTTTCCCTATCACCCTAATTAAGAAAAATTCACACTTGAAACCATTCAGTTTTTTTTAATTATCTGGAAAATGGTGGGAAAATTAGACAAAGTAGATAGCAACATTATTAAAGTATACATTATTTCCTGTTAAACAGCACTAGGCAGATTACTATCGGACAATTGCTGACCAAGAAATTCGAATTTGAATTTTAAAAATTATTTTAAAGTTTTTGTGACAACACACAAATCTACAGTTTTTATTTGATGTCAAAGGAAGTTTGTGCACATATGCTTTAAAATAAGTGAAAATGATGTTTATATTTAATTTGCAAACCTGCACGCGCTCTCCCATTTCACCCCTCTAAGACTGATTTACACGTGCAATTTTTCTCTGTTTAGCAATTATACCCGAAACAAACTCAGATTTTTTTGTATATATGCTGATTGGAATCACCAAAAACTTTGCATATCCAGGACCATTGCAATAAAGTTGAAATTTAATGAAACACTAATTAAAATTTATACATAAATATCTAATTTTCACTAAATACAAACTTTCAAATGTATTCACTTAATCTATTTACGTGCTCAAGTCTAGCAATAATGAAACATTGCCAAGTCAGCTAGTATATATATATATATATAGTAACCAGGAAATAATAGGTACTAAATAGCGAATAGGAGTTACAGAATAGGACAGCAAAATTAACCACCACTTAGCTTAGATGATGGTTGCATGGCGTGAACACACAAAATAGACGAGAACACGAATGACATTGTATATTTCAAGTTTTGGCCCTTTGTCAACGCGGGAACATTATGGATGGTGGGTGCTATATATATATATATATATATATATATATATATATATGGGGACTACCAATACAAACTAGGCACAAGGCAACCTCCTGGTCTCAATTTGAGATAGTACCCAGTCAGTACTTTTCCTTCCCACTATCCTCTACTTGCCTCCATGCCCACTGTCTACAGTATATTGAACCACCACATACCAGAGGATCTGTTTAACTACATAGAATCTTTTATTATTATTATTATCATCATATTTTTCCAACTTTATTTTGTTTACTTATTTACTTTCTCAAATTTATGTTATGAACATTTTAATGTATTTTTCTGCACTTTTTGCAACATTTTGCATTGCTCAGTTACTAGCTCCAATTCACTGTCCCCCTCTACCTGGTCCTCTGTTTGAATTAACACCCACCATGTTCTTGACTAACGGCAATTCTGTGAAACGGTCTCCCTCACCACCTTGATTTTGCCCTTTTGACAAAGAGCCAAGTCCTGAAATATTAATTGTTTTTCCCGTGTTTTGTACTTATTTATGCGTTCACCCCATGAGACCATCGTCTATGGTAAGTGGTGGTTTATTTCGCTATCCTTTTTTTGTAAATCCATTGGCTAATTAGCTCCTATTATTTCCTGGTATAAATATATATATATATATATATATAGGAATCACATTAGGATAGGGAAAGGAGCCACCACTTACCTTTAGATGATGGATGTGGGGCGCGAACACACAGAAAAGACACAAACACAAATAATAAAGTAATTTTCGGGAAAAAAAAACCCTTCGTCAACAAGAGAACATTATGGGAGGTGGGTGCAGCCTGAGGTGGGCACATCTCCGGCTGCACCCACCTCCCATAATGTTCTCTTGTTGACGAAGGGTTTTTTTCCCGAAAATTTCTTTATTATTTGTGTTTGTGTCTTTTCTGTGTGTTCGCGCCCCACATCCGTCATCTAAAGGTAAGTGGTGGCTCATTTCCCTATCCTAATTTGATACCTTTCCGCTACTTAGCGTCTTTTTTTTCATTGTTATTATATATATATATATATAGAGAGAGAGAGAGAGAGAGAGAGAGACAAGACATTAAACTGTATCAGTGGCAAGATATTCTATAAATAATACAAGCTAACATATTTGGTGTGGCTCCAAATGTTGGAATCAGACTGTGCTGTCTAAAAAAGAATTTAGTTCTGAAAATTGCTTCTTCTTTTTTTTTTTTTTTTTTTTTTATTGGAGCGTTATGTAATAAACAAAATGTTGACAACACTTATCTTGAAAATGTAACAAATGTAACTTGTAAATGTCCTTTTATGATGATATTTTTGCTTAAATGAGTGTAATGTTTTCTATTAAAGTAGTGGACATAGCATATTAATGTATTTTACTGCTTTCAAGCACTTAAAGTTGGTACTGTTGTGGAGGATTAGTGATTAAATTGGATTTAAATAAGGAAACTTTGGTTAATATGTAAAACGTCCATCAATTCAATATTTAAAACGTCCATCAATTCAATATTTAAAACATTGTTAAAATCTGTTATGAAGCCTAATTTTGGCTTCTTTCCTGATTAATGTCCAAGAGAATAAGATATCAGCATGAGACAATTAAGATGTATCGCTAATTTTAATAACCATTTCATTGTTTCCACTATTTCAGGATTGTTAAAACTAAATGAAAGGAGTGACAGGTGGATACATAATAGAAGTAGTAATTCATCTCCAGAAGCAGAAGGAGCATCAACACTGCTCCTGGGAGCTTGCCTTTCACCCCCTTTTGTCAGAGCTCCAGCTGAAGATAGATCTAAGTATGAAAAGCTTATGTTCAACACAGATGACATTTCATCAGATGACAGTGATAGCAACCAAAAAGAACCAGGTAAAAATATGGAACAAGTATTATGTATTATTTTCTAATGTAAAAGACAATTCAGTGGTCTAGCTACCAAAGCTGCACAGTTTCAGAAAGAATCTCTTTAACTGTATTAAATAGATTGTAATAGTTATTTTGGATTCTTTAAGGTACCACAGATGAATGTAAATGGAGCCGCATGTTATTGCTATGCTGTCTTTCATTACTTGTCTGTATCTCATAAATGGAAAAAGTTTCAGACTCTTAATTTGGCTCATGTGTCATTGACAACTGGACCCAATGGATGAGCAACAATCATAAGGCCTGACATTTTGGAGGACATGGATTCAAATCCCTGCTTTTCCTTCTGGATTTCAGTTCAATATGGTTTCCTGAAATCACTTCAGGTGGCTAAGAGGATGGTTCCTTCAGAAGATGATGTATTTCTACGTGTGCCTTGTCCTCTCTGCTTTAATGACCTTGATGATGAGGCATAAAGTCACAAAAGGGGGGAGGGGGGAAAGCAGAACTGAGTATTGTATTTAGAATTTTGGAAAATTGCTTTTTGGTGCAGCTTTGTAAATGTTAAGGGTTTAGATAAAAATAAAATCTATTTCTAGCATGTCTTTTTCAATCTTATCACTCAAAAATAAAGGCATGAATAGCCCTGTAGCTGTTAAATTTAGACCTTTACATTAACATGATCTTCAGAACCCTTTGCTTAGGAAGTCTACTTTTCAAACAACATATACTAAAAACACTTATGTGTTTTATAAGTTGTGACTGAAACAAGCAAACTGTTTTTGTTTTGCATTTACTTTGCCCCACATTAATACTTTTTTATTCAAGATGATATTAATTGAGAGTGAATTGCATTGTAATTGTTGAGACAGATACTACAAAAAATAAATTTAATTAGAGTTGAATCACTGGACTACTGGTGCAAACAACAATGTAACATAGTGCAGGATACAATGAAGGGCCAAACATCATGTACTAAATCCTAATATCATGTGGGACTCAATTTTTCACTTGTGGTGAAGTCCCCTGAAGAAATATTCACCCATTCTCCCTCTACAGCTGTTTATCATTGCAAAAGTGTTGCCGGCGCAGGATATTGAGCAAGAACTTACTTTTCTACCATGTCACAGATATGTTCAATTGGATCAATATCTGGCAATCTAGGTGGTCAAATCATGCACTTCAGTTGTCCAGAACGTTCCTTAGACCAGTGATGTACGATTTTGGCTGATGACATGGCGCATGGTCCTGGAAAAGTGGATCATTGATTGGGAACATGGAGGTTAAGAATTGCTGCAAGTGGTCTTTAAGTAGCTCAACATAATCATCTACATTCAATAGCCAGTTCATTTTGGCCAGTGATCCCAGTTCCATCTAAATGCTGCCCATAGTATGGTGGCGCCACCACCAGATTGCACAGTGCCTTTCTGTCAACCTGGATCAATGGGCTTGAATCCTACCAACTCTTACCAACTGGAATCGTGACTCATCTGGCCAAGCAAGCTTTTTGCAGTTTTTAGGGTCCAACTAACATGTTCACAAGACCAGGAGAGGCACTGCATCTAGCAGGATTTTATTAGCAGAGGGTTGCATGTGGGTTTCATGCTGCCATGTCCAATCCATGTAAAATTTTGTTGCACTGTCTTGATGGACACATCTGTTGCAGGTTCCAAATGGTTGCTATTCTTTGACTCAGCGTTGGCTGTCTGTCAGCACTGACACCTTGACACAGAAGTTAATTAGATGAAATGTGCCATTCCTCATTTGAAGTCTGTTAATTTAAACCATACAGCCATAATCACCTCAGAAAACCTATCACATTAGTCAAGCTGGAACATTTCATGCCACTTTTATACATTTTTTCTGCAGTGCTTTCACCATCTGGACAATTGCATCGCTATTCAGTGTATGTCAAGCATTGATTTTTGCCAAGAGTGTGTCGTGAGACTTACTTCATATGAGAAATCTATTTAAGTCATTTGATTATAGAACCGTAATTTGGCAAGGCTCAGTTCACTTATTCCTTCTTTTTATTTTTTACCAGCAATAAAAGTGTGAGTTAACCATACCATCGGGAACAGAAATATAAATTAACAAATATATGATTGAAGAAAGCTCAAATTGATAAGTGGCAAAAAATGAAATCTGCATGGGAAAGTATGTAACACTTACCACATATTCCATTCCCCAGGCCCCCCTGTAAGTATTTACTTTTAAAACTTCCTTTTGCATGTGTCCTGTCCTCTCAGCAACCAACCAACCAACCATCTTCTCAGTTCACTTAAATAAATTCTCACATTTATGAACTAATAAACCATCTAATTACATTTGGACCAAGTCCATAAATGTATGTGTAAGCTTTGCATGATTTAGAATGTTACCTTAATGCCTCTCTCTCTCTCGCTCACACACACACACACACACAGTTTATATGAACCATCCATATAAAATCTGGTGCTTCATGTCATATGCTCTAGTTTCGATTATTTGATGTATGTCCAACTTTCTCTCCCTCACTCTCACTGAAATTTCTTTGTAGAAATTTAAATTCTCTCCAGACAAATCCTTTTACATTGAAACTCAAATGTTATTATTCCAAGATGATCTATCACAGTCATTCTGTGAGGGCCTGCCGTTACTGTCTAAAAAAAAAATTCCCAAATTTCCAATTTTCTGGGCAACTTTCCAAAATTTTCTTTCTCTAAACACTTTATTTGGACTATTACTAATATTAATAAATTGGGCAAATCAGTCCTTAGAAAAAAGTACTTTCAGCCTTACCTGTTTTTTCCAATTTTTCTTTTGGTGAAAACTTTATTTGGATTATTACAAACATTTTTTAAAAAAAAGTTAAATGGTCCATAGAAAAAAGCACTTTCAGTTTTTCCCCTATTTTCCAGGCAACTCTTCCAAATTTTCTTTCTCTTAAAACCTTATTGGACCTTTACGAACATATATATAGTAACAATGAAATCAAGATGCTAAGTAGCAGAAAGGAATCAAAATAGGATAGGGAAATTAGCCACCACTTACCTTTAGATGATGGATGTAGGGCGCGAACACACAGAAAAGACACAAACACAAATAATAAAGTAATTTTTGGGTTAAACCCTTCGTCAACGAGAGAACATTATGAGAGGTGGGCGCAGCTAGAGACTGCCTCACAGAAAGTGAGCAATTTTTAATGCGGAAGTATAACGGAGGTTTTGTTTTCATTGTAATATATATTATTCTTTTCTCTTTATATGAGATTCTGCATATCGTCGCTTAGCTAACAGCAATGAGTTTTTTCCTTACAATCTTGTAATAATAATAACAATGAACTGACTAGTGTTATTATCTACGATGAATTTACAAGTTTGAACTTGCATGTCAAATAAAGCCGCCTATCCATGGTCTAACTTCTAGGAATACCGTTTAGAGCTACCACAGAATGCACTCACCCATTCATGCTACTAGAAAGAATACAAAGAAATGTTTCAAGCAATCCTGTCCTCTCTTTCTTGAGGCACATCAGATTCTTTAATATCGCACCCTCATAGGATACTTCCTCCAATTATGATCCATTGCCATCACATGTTGGATGGCAAGGACCCATGTTGTTTCTATGGTAGTCTAACAAAATGCAGTATGTATTAGATGTAGTCCTGCAACCCCTTCCACGGACCAAAAAGATTCCGTTATACGAAAATGGGATCATTGTAGGTCCTACATGTTGGACTGTGATTGGGCCACTAAAGTGGAAGGTAGTGGACATTGTGATGTTCAGTGGCGTAGCCTTGAGCTTGATGCTTGAATTAGTTGAGCTGCGAAATCCGCGAAGTTTATTAGACAAAGATTGTTTTTGACGCATGCATAATTAAATAAATAATTTAATTCACTTGTTAAATCGTTGCACTTTTTTGTTGTTGAAAGATGAGGTAAAAAATAAATAAATTTTCCAGAATTATATGGAAATAGACTTTGATTATGCAAAAATGTAGAATTTGGGATAAAAAAAATATTAGCTTTAATTTCACGTTAATTTTTTTTGTAAAATACTAAAATCTAAATAATTATAAATTATTTTTCCCCATCCACTTCCGCAAAACATCCGCATTTGCAAAGATGACTTCTGTTACAACCCTACCACAGATCTGCTGTAAGAAATTCAATTTATCTTGCCCTTAAATAATTAAAGTTCATTACTAATTCCACAGCTTTTTAATTTATAATAATTTTTTTCTCATTGGTTCTTTCCAGTTAAAGGACATGATGTTTTGTTTTTCTTTCTTATATCTTCAAATTGTATGAACTAGCTAATTTCTTTGCTGTTTAATAATTTTTTACCCAACGTAATGACAAACTTTGTTTCAGGCTCAAACCGCAATGATGCAAGACGAAGAAGACACGGAAGAAGCAACTCGTTATCAATTGGCCGTAAATTCAAGAAAGATGGTAGAACAGAAATATCTTCAGCTAAGCACAATGAAAATGTGTCGGATGATTCCATTGGTTCTGCAAGTGATCTACATGCTTTAAATGAAGATGATACTGTTGGAGATATGGATGGTGGGAAGAAGCTTCATATACAAGATTCCAGAAAGAATGATGAAACAGTATCAGAAAGTATTATGACATGTGGTTCCTCTGCATACCATGCAGAATGTGAAAGTGTCACAACACATGAAGATGATGAAAGGAAAAGACATAAAAATTTTATTAAAACGAGAGAGGCTCAGAAAGAAAACATTGAACCAGAAGATGACAATGATGGTAGTGGTGCTCATCATGATCTACTGTTTGTTGGTCATCAGTATGGTGAAAAACCATTGTTAGCTGATGATGAACTAGACACAGAGGAAGACAGTTGTGTTAAAAGTCCTTCTCCACCACTTGTCCTGAATCAAACTGATATTTGGAAACCATCTAATGAGCACCAGGTTGTTGCAGAGTGCAAGTCCAACAGAGTTATCACTGGTGATGTTTTTGATTTAGCTCCTTTCCAGAAACCATTGTCTGTGCGTTCTTTAAACAGAATAAGTAACAGAAAAACAGCTACTTATCAAAGCCGTAGCCAACCAACAAGTCAAGCAGTTTCTCCCATGGATGTCTCAAATGGAGGACGTAAATCATCTTTGCTAATTTCATCATCATCGCCAGTAAATTTAATATCACCAGAAGAAATTACATCCATGATACCATCAGAATCCTGTATTCTTGATATGAGAAATCCAAGACAAAGAGACTCTGTAGCTACAGAATCTTTGCCTCTATACAGTCCAAACTTTCATGAACCTGAAGTTCGTGTTAAAATCCAGTCTTATAAAGGCGAGATCATTCCAGAAACTGGCAGTGTAATTTTTGAAAAAAATTCTGCTGCTGATGTTTCTACTAAACCAGAAAATTCCAATTATTTTTCTTTAGTTCCAACCATAGCTGAACAGGATGAGACTTCTGATAGTGGAAATAATGGTAAAGATCTTTTTGGGTCTTCCCCATTTACTTCTGGCTCATTTTCAGCTCCTTTCAGGCAGTTAAGTGCTCATCAATCCATTGAAGCTACATTCCACAGCGAATCATCAACAAATGTGCTCTCCACTAGTATTGGTCAAAGTATTGTAAACTCTGAATATTTAACAAGAACACAAGATTCTAGTGTCAGTGTATCAAATACCCAGTCTTTAGAATCAATGGAAATTTTAAAAACAGTACCATCTACAAAAGATTTTGCTGTTTCAAAAACTTCAGATATCACAGATATAAAATGCAGTGTTCCCCAGCAAGACCTCTTTGGATCAATTCCCTTTTCTGAAATGAGCCCAGAGAGTCTATTCAAACCCCATTTCAACAGACCCAGTACATTAGATTTAGCAGATTTACAAAAATCCCAAGAATCATCAAAAGACCAAATGAAAACTTGTAATAACCACCAATCATCTATTATCAATAGTGTAGCATCAGGTTTCTTGTATATAGCTCAGCCTGCAATTAGTAAAAGCTGTCACCATTATCCTGTGGAATCAAGTTTGAGCTTAGATAGTGTGAGAGAAAGAGAAAATCCTCCTGTATCCCCCAAACATCCATTAAAGAAAGAACGTGGTAAGAATAGTGACAAATCAAAGTATCACCTCATAGAGAACTCTGTAGTTGAAGATAAGTTTGATACCATTCAAACAATGCCTTCACAGAAAGTTCATAAAACTGCTGCTGGTGCTACTTGTAAAAAGTCTTCCAAATCCTCAAAAAAAGGTAATGTAGACAAACACATAAAATCAACATCTGCTGGTTTTAGTAATATGAGCTTTGAAGATTTTCCAAGTGATGATGCTGAAGACACAATTCATGGATTAGTGACTGTGCCGTTTGAAGTTGTAAGAAATGACAAACAATTTCATGAAGGAGAAAAGAGATTTGGTTCCCTAAAGAGGCGTAGCAATCCTTTTTCCTGAGTTACAAATAATACAGAACAAAGTTATGATGCCTTTTGAGAATATGATATTTATACCATTTTTGTGTGTCCTTGTACCATATTCAGATCAGTATTTTTTTGGTATAAACTTATGGGATCCGATGTTACAGACTGATGATTATGTTCTATTAGAAGTTCACATAGAAGCTTTTCTTTTCAATTATAATGATAATTTGCTCCTTTATGTTTTACTGTGTGGCGTATTTCTGTGTATTTAGGAAACATAACATACAACATTTGACTGAGAGTAAGGAAGGAAAAATGAGGTAACAGATTTATTGTCTTGTTTTGTTGATACAAGTAATTTTTTGTTAAAGTTAATCTTACACCACTATTGTATTCATTTGTCAATTAGTGTTTAGTTTTCTACAAATTATTTTTAAATTTTAAATGTGTCCTTTTTTCAAAACTAGTGAGTTTGTTTTACATGTAGTCAATATGTATATAAATAATTTATTTATATTTCAATAATCATGCCAAAGTTAAAATATATTATTACCTGAGCATTTATTTATTGTTGCATCTGTTAAAAATGTTGTTTACATTATTTGTTAGGCCATATGTATGCTCCATTTGAGATAATGGTGAGAGCCAATTTCATAATATATATTTTATGTGAAGATATGTCATTCACTACTGTAATAATTGTATTTGTTGATGTTGACATTTAATATATATTTATTGTAATGATATGATACACTAAACTGCATTCCATTTGACTGCATTTTAAAATAGATTCAGCATTTATAAAATGTTGTTTATGAAACAGTATTTGTGTTTTTTGTTAAGGAAATACAATGGTTATTGCTAAATATATATTGAATTTCAGATTACCTTGTAAAATTAAATGATGGGCAATTTTTATTTTATTTTTCCAAGTACTTCTAATATGCATCTTTACTGCCTTTTTTTACATTGTTCATCAAATTCACAGTACCTACTTTTCACAGTTGTTGAATCTTTTCAAATAAACTATTTTTTAAAAAAATAGAGAAAGAGGTGTTAGGAAAGAAAGAAACTTCCAATACATTTTCATAACATACATTTTGCATATTTTTAATTACTGTTTTTAAAATAATGACAAAAGCTGTGACTGTCATTATTGATGGCAGACTGGTATAGAAAAACAACAGGCATACCCACTATTATTTAACAATATAATGAAATCGGTGATTACTTCATTATGAGATGGGAGGCATGTATTTTACTCCACTTCCTCTCATAAACCAAGGGCAGATCGTCACACTAAAGCTTAAATTTTTCTCAGCTACTTACATTAATTGATATTTAAAAAAAAAAAAAAAAAATCTAAATTATGTAAGTGGTAGTCTGTTTCTCTATCTTTATTTGAAAGCTAAAAAAAAAAAAAAATAGTTGAATCTTATACACAACTACTGTGAGCTGAAAATAAGGAGGAGACTATTTTTTAAGCAGATTTCAGTTATATTATTCACTCGCACAAGAAAATAACTAGTGAGGTGTGTATGGCTGTTTCTTGGCTATCATTGTTGTATAAATCCCATTATATACTGAAATAGTGGACCAAATCCCTAATCTTTGATTTCACTTGGGTTTGGTGAAAGAGTGGTTTTGTGCAGGACTGGCATCTTGTAGAACCACCGAGCGTGGTGGGTGAACGGTTAATGCTTTGGTCTCACATTCGGGAGGACACCGGTTCTAATCCCTGTCCGGACATCCAGATTTGGGTTTTCCATGGTTTCCCAACATCGCTCCAGGTGAATGCCAGGATGCTTCCTTCAAAATGCCATGGGCAAATTCCTTCCTGTTCCTTGTCCCCAATCCCATCCCGCAAAAACTTGTAGAACATGGGTTCAGTGACTGGTTTGGTCATTGAAATTTTTGTTTTTGATGCTTTCCTGAAATTGCTCCCATATCAAAAAAAAAGTAAAGTACATGCCATATCCAGTGGTCTATTGTAGACGGTTTCCATGGATAGTGCACTGTCTTGGAATTCATATCAGTATATTTATTGGTTATTGGTATTAGTTTTTTTCAATCATTGCTGGTGTTATTTAGTTTCATATTGATAATCACGTTATTTGTTCAATATACTCTTTAAGGCTGCTTATTCCAGAAGGTTACAGGAAGATGGAAACAACTGAATTAAATGGCTGGTGAACATATTACATCAAATAAATCTAACTGCTGTAGACATTTATGAAACTGAGTAAAAGTAAGTGGGTTTTAAGCAATGTAAATAACAACGGGCTGAGAAAATACACCCATCACATAACAAGGTTGAAGGAAGGAGTGTTACAACAAACGCACAATATATGAGATTAACACAGTTGCATAGCATTTTGGTTTAACATGCAAAGAATAAATAAACAATGAGTCATGGATTTATTGCTAATGTCTTATCAGAATTTGAGGCCAGGTGGATGTTTGGTTTTCTGGGTATATAGGTAAGTTCCCCATCCATGGAGTTCAGAATTAGTGGAGCCCATATTCATGCTGCAAGTTTTGCATCGAGGACTTTTCCATGGAAAGGAATCATGTGATATTATGAGAGAGTCCGTAGGGAATTATTTGTGGACCAAGATGTTCAGATTAGGTGGTCTGCTGAAGCCTGTAGTGGGGGGAGGGGTTGTGGGTAGTAGTTTGGGGAAAAGGGTGCACATTTCAGGGAAGGAATGTTTTAACTCGTACTCACATCCCAGAATCTAATTTATTTATTTTTATTTTGCATATGGCGCTGTATGACATTTAACACATTCAACAATTGTACTGTATTCAATTAACAATAAGTAAACACACACATATACAGGTATACACTTACATACACATAGTTCAGTGGACAGTGCCTGCAGCCGGCCACTGAGACAGGATCTCCAGTCACAACCACTACAACGTGACATTGAGGTGCTCCAACCAAGACACCTCCTCTGGCTTGGCCAAATTTAAGTCTTACAAACTACCAGGAAAGGCATGCAGTGGGCAGTCCTGCACAATGTGCGACACAGTTTGTAAAACCTCACCGCAGTCACAGTACGGAGTATCTGCCCAGCCCCAGGTGTGGAGAGTTGAAGCAGTTCTTCCTGTACCACATCTAATCCAATTTAATTTACACCAAATTGACTGTGGTAAGTTGAATCCTGGGAGTTTTGAGGAGGGTTTGATAATTTGCACTATAATCTGTGGTATTGACGATGCCCATTCCACTGTCCAGCTCTCTGTAGGGCTGAAGGAGTTAGATGTTAGACTGACAGCTGTCTTCCATGCAGGGCGACTTGACTTCAGCCGTGTTTTGTATTCCCTAACATCTCCATCGATGGAAGAGCCTCATTGTTCAGAATTCTCAACCATAGTTTTATTGATACCTTTTGCCTTCTGATGTGATGTTGCTGAGCACCGTCAGCCACCTAACAGGTGTAGATAGAAGTGAGCCAGCTATGATGCGCATTGTTTGGTGAAGCTGAACGTCCACCAAGTTGGTGTGAGAGCTATGATGCCATATGCTGGAGCAGTATTCAGCTGTGGAGTAAACCAAGGCTAGGGCTGTTTTTCTTAATGTATTTGCATCAGCTCACCATGAATTCCTGCCAGCTGTTGAAGTAAGTGGTTCCGACTATATTCTGTAGGTGCCTGTCTAATGTCACACCCAGGTATTTTGGGGTACTATTATACTTCAGCATCTGGTCTCTGAACAATATATTTGGCTGATAGTTCATTTGTTTGTTGCTAAGATTCTGTGGATTAGGTTGAAGGTGCCACTTTCGAAAGAAGGCATCCATTTCCTTAAGGTCATGAGTCAGGATTTCTTCAGTCTCCACGAAGTTAGTTCTTTGCACTGTAAGATTGATGTCATCAGCATATACAAATTTGCAAGAGACAGGCAGGTCATTAGTATATAAGTTGAAAAGTATAGGCGAGAGAACCGAGCCTTGTGGTAGACCATTATTTAACTTGTGAAATCTGTTCCTGCTGAACTCAGTGTGCACCTAGATCAGGCGGTTACTCAACTTGTTTTCCAGTAGATAAATTATCTTTATGCAAGGAACTGCTGTGATCAGTTTGAGAAGGAGACCCTCTCTCCAAACTGTATCGTATGCTGCCAAAAGATCTAGGAATACAGATATGATCTTCATTTTCTTCTGATAACCTACTTCCAAGTAGATGGTAAGAGACAGGACCTGATCACTACAGTCCCAACTGGGACAGAATACAGCTTGTTCAACAGGGACGAGAGCTTCAATTACCAGAACTGTTCTGTTCAATGTAAGCCTTTCCAGTAATTTGTAAGTAACACAGAGTAAGGCTATCAGACGGTAACTTTGTGGGAAAGTTGGATCTTTTCCTAGTTTGATTAAAGCAATGATTTTTGTTTGCTTGAAGATCTGAGAAAGCCTTCCAGATTGTAGTATATATCTGAAGAATGAGGCAAGCCTACAAGATGTAGCTGGTCCACAGTTTTTCAATAGTTCTGGACAAATCCCATCTAATCCTGCAGGTTTTCCATTTCTAAGGGTCTTTAGTCCAGTAACGGGGTTCTATAAAGGGCGTCTCACAAACTTTAAATCACATAGAAGATTTTTTTTCTTATCTTGTATATATTGGTAAGAGTATGCATAATTCAAGTTTTCAACCTCCAACACCCTCGGCACAATTTTTTTTGTGGCCAAAAAACATCAAAATTTTGGCACTTTTTTCAGTTTTTCGTATATAACTCCTTCCTGATGATTCCTAGCAAGAAACACTCTATTTCCAATTTGAAAGAGGACAAAATTTCTTACAACTTTCGTAGTACAAACTTTTTTCTAAACTCAATACTAAGGGAGCTACAGTTCTGCGAAAATCAGCCAATTTTCACACTTTTCCTAAAAGTTCGGTTTTTACCTACTTTGCTGCTCAAAATGACCTGAAACCCCTGTATGTATACCTGATATATATGTATTTCTGTATGACGTAGTATATATAAGTACTACACTTTGATTACTGATAGTCGATTCAATACTCATATAGCATTGTCGGCCGGGAGGTCCCGAAGGATTGTTCGGCCGCCAGGTGACTGTTTTCGATACGCAGCATAATGCGCTCCTGTGTGGCTATCTAACCTACCCAGGTAATAGTACCGGATGCAGGGAATCTTCAGCTTAAGATGGAATCCAAACCATAGAATCGTTCTGGCTTACTTCATGTTACACCGCAAGCTGTTGCAGAGGTGAAGGTCAGGTCAATTACCTTTGAAAATCACTGCTGAGGCCGGGATTTCGATCTCCAGTCAGATACCTTAACCACTGAGCTACCAGTCCGTTCTAGTATCTGATGGTATTTGTACCAGTTTGAAAAATTAATCTGCAAAATTGAAAACATAATATTATGGAACAAAGTTTATTTACGCAGTCAAAGTTAAGTCAAAAATTAGTCATAACAATGTTTTCCATTTGAATTTGTTCCGGCACCTCAAGGGAACAAAGTAGTCTGTTAAATCCCTTCATGATGCGACACCCAGATAAGTTTTGTTTTGGAAGGATGATGCCTGTTGAAAATATGAAGCTTATTTGACAACTAACTATAGATCCAACGTCATAGTTATATTTGACGGATACCGAAATGATGCTGCGCAGAGAGGAATAAAGTTATCTGAAATGTTTTGTAGTTTGAAAACATCAGATACTTCAGCAGACTTAATTTTCAGTGAGGAAACAAGTGCTGCAGTTGACGCAGCAAATGACAGTAGCAAGAACCGTGTAATGTTAATACTAATGCAAAAACTGAAAAAGGAGGCATAAAAGATCAACAGGCAAAGCAAGATGCAGCTGGATTGATCGTTGACGCAGCTATTTCCCAAGCAGCAAAATCCGACAGTGTGATAATTCTAAGTGAGTATATTGGCTTTCTCATTTTGCTAATGGGCCTTGGTAACACTTACGAGTTTGAACCCAGATATATCCTCTTCATCCATGCATTTGCAGGATGTGATACAATTTCGGCTATGGGAAAGAAAAATTCTGCTGCTTCATTCAATACCAACCATATCTGAAAGTAACATGCATGCTAACTTCAAAGAACTCCTATCCTCCAGAGACTAGCATCTGGAGAACACGCATCTTGGAACGGTACGGAAAAATTGTTTGTGGAACATTGGAAGGCTCAGATACGAAATGTTTAAGAAATCTGTCCAATAAAAATGCATTCAGGCTAGTACGGTTGCCACCAAAATCAGATGCGGCAACGTTTCACTCAATATGCACGTACCAACAAGTAAAGGATGGTTAAGTCGAGAAACGCACCCATTGAAGGAAAGGCTCGTCCAGTCTTATTCCAGTTACAATAATAAAGGCATTCAGGAGGACGCCGGTTCGAATCCCCGTCCGGGCATGCAGATTTGGGTTTTCCACTGTTTCCCCAAATCACTCCAGCCGGGATGCCGAAATCCTTCCCGTTTCTTGTTCACAATCCCATCGAGCGTCTAATGACGTCGGCGTGGCGTAAAACCGTAAGAAAAAAAAAAAAAAAAAAAAAACAATAATAAAAGACGCTGGGCCTAAGTTTACTCCGAAGGTTGTATCATATTCCTGCAAGAAACCTTGTACTACACTATACAGCTGTCGCTAATCAGGACTGCGCTGTTCAGCTGCTTGCAAAAATTGCTCTGGCCTATCTCGTGAAAACAATCCTGAAATGAAGGAGAGGAAGCTGTTCCTGATGCAATGGATGAATGAGACACAATTCATTGATAAGTCGGGACAATCCAAACGGAAAAGAAATTGATTTATGACCATTTTTAACTTATTACGACTTAATAACTTTGCACCATAACATTGCGTATTCATTTTCGCTTTATTATCATCAGTAATAGAGCGATCTGGTAGCTCAATGGTTAAGGCGTCTGACTGGAGATCGAAATTCCGTTCTCAGTGGTGATTTTCAAAGGCCCTTCACCTATGCCACAGCTTGCTGTATAACATGAAGTAAGCCAGAACGATTTTGTGGTTTGGATTCCGCCTTCCCTGCATCCGGTACTATTACCTGGGTAGGTTAGATAGCCAAAAAGGAGCGCATTGCGCGGCGTATCGAAAACACTGTCACCTGACGGCCGAACAATCCTTCGGGACCTCGCGGCCAACAATGCTATATGATTATTGAATCAGTAATCAAAGTATAGTACATATATATAATATATCATACCGAAATACATATTTATCAGTTATATATATAGGGGTTGCAGGTCATTTTGGGCGGCAAAGTAGGTAAATACCAAACTTTTAGGAAAAGTGTGAAATTTGGCTGATTTTCGAATAACTATAGCTCGCTTGGTTTTGAGTTTAGAAAAAAGTTTGTACTACGAAAGTTGTAGAAAATTTTCTCCTCTTTCAAATTGGAATTAGTGTTTGTTGCTAGGACTCATCAGGAAGGAGTTATATCCTTTTCAGTCCCGAGCTCATAATAAAAGTGCAAGAGAACTACTGCTGTGTTATTTACTTTGTGTTAATGCTAGTTAACAATGAATGACCATAAAAAATTTGAAACAATAATTAATTTTTTATAGATGGTATATATATGATACCTCGGGAGTCAAGCAGGAAAATTATACACATGACTTTACTGCTTCATGTTACTTTAATTCATGGAAAAAATATATGTCTTTACCTTTATTTCGACGTGCGATGTACAGCTGCAGGATCCCAAGTTTCCAATCAAGGCTGCCAAAAGCAGAATATCGAACATATGAGCTGTGAGAAGTGCGATGTATATTGTAGATGATACGATAGACCAGAAAAGGTTCAGCTGTGCAGTGGCCCAAGAAAAAAATAATTTCTGGAGGTATCATATATGATACCTCGGGACTGAAGAGGATATACGAAAAACTGAAAAAAGTACCAAAGTTTTAATGTTTTTTGGCCACAGAAAATTGTGCCGAGGGTGTTGGAGGTCGAAAACTTGGTTTCTGCATACTCTCACCAATATATACAAGATGAGAAAAAAAAATATTCTACGTGAAATAATACAAGTGAAAACTACCCTGCAACTGGACTACTGTACACCTTCCTGAACCTCCTGTAAGTTCAATGGATGGGAGTATTATAGAGTGAGGTTGAGTTTGGCTCTTTTGATGTTTAAGCTTAGATTTGTCCCGTCTAGTGAACTGTTTTTCCTTTTTTGTTCTAGAAGTAGATACAATATGATTTGCTGTTGATTACAGATTAATGGATGAGTGTGTACTTGAGGGTATTGATGTGGGATCTAATTTACGAATAATAGACCAGGCTTTTCTACTGGAATGGGTAAAGTTCAGATTTTTAAGAGTTTTTATCCATTTACCTCTTCTAGCATGGTCAAGTGATTCCAGTAGTTCTGTTGCCTTCTCAAGAGAGCTGTTTTCCTCAAATTCTTCTCTAAGACTGCGTGACTCCTCACTCCATCCTGGAATAAGGTCTTTTCTGAAGCCTCGCGGGATGGTTCTATTCGCTGCAGCTTTTATTAGTCCTACAAACCTTGTATAATTCTCTGGGACTGCTTTGATCCATCGAATGTTAGCGTCAGTATACTTCGCATAGTCGTCCCAATTGGTTAATGTAATGGAGACCTGGAGATAACCGGATGACAAAGATGAGGCGATAGTTGGTTTTCAGAGGATGAGAGTGTTTATGTAAGGGGTGGGTGACAGCACAGATATTTTGTTTGTGGCAAATTACCTGGGTATCAGTAGTGTTGTAGGAGATATTTTCATCAAAGCAGGTGCTTCTGCTGTGGATGGTAAGATTCTATGAAAGGGATGTGAGCTTTTGCAATTTAGATTGATTGTAAATTGTAGTCTTAATATGAATAGAGGTTTGAAAAACTCTCTGCCATAGGGCAATGTCCAAATTGAGAGGAATGTGATTTGTTTGTGGAAGTAGTTCACGGTAAGGTGATGGAATGGCAATTGTTCAGGAATCTTTTTTTATGATTATTATTATTTGTGGGTTTACGCCTCGTCGATGTCGAGGTCATTAGAGGTGGATCAGGAATCTAGAGGTAATTTTTTATATCATGTCTGTATCTGTACCAAACAGTAAGTTTAAGTGGCATGTGGTTCAGGAAATATCTTTCCAGATACCTCAGGAATTGGTTGGCATACAGGGGGCAGAACGGGTAACCACAGCAGTGCGCATTTTTAGGTGACGTCTTACTGCTGTTGTGCTTTGGGTTATATGTGGGTAATCTTTTTACAACGGAAGTTTCTGTTTTAAATAGATCTGTACTGTGATCTCCGTGTTAAAATCAAAGAGGAAAGTAGGCAGCACCACCCATGGAGGAAGGAAATATATGGAGGAGAAGTGACTTTAAACTCTCGCGCATGCGCGGTGGCGGCAGCGGCCATATTACGAATCCATACAAATGCAAAATTCCCATTGAGTTTGATGCTGTGATTATCTCATTTTGTAATCTGTCTAAGTTTTTTATAATGCCGTCTTGTGTTGCATACGGTTGCACAAATAGGCAAGAGAGGCTAGAATCTGGAATATCATTTCATAAGTAGGTTGCATTCTAATAATTGTTCTTGATGTGTACAGTAGGAATTGCAAACTTTGGTGCCTGTCTATAAATATTTAGTCATTGCTCTCAATGGAATGACTTTGTTCTCAAATTTTTGTTGTTGAAGTGTAGAAAATCAGCATACCTTGCTATTTTGCACATAATAGACTAGCATTACTTTTTAACGAATGTTGAAAATGAGATTTAAAGGGGTGATTTTTACATCGCGATTCAGTGAATTTAAAATTACGATTTCTTTCGGCACGTTGCAGTTTATACTTTCAGTGTATTATGAAATTAAATGTGTTAAATTATGCTATGGAATCTAGGAATCTTGATGAAGCAAACTGTGTTGTTACCCCAAACGTAGTTTGCGATTGAAATATGCGTGTGTGGGTGTGTCTACATAGTTTGATTCTGTAGCGGCAATTTAATGGAGATTGTGGTTAGGTCTAAACGCAGTCTGTACCAGAATGGTTTTGTTGTTCCATAAGGGACGAAGAATTTATCTATTATTGTTAGTAATTGCATGAAAACCATGCTAGTGACAAAACGTGTATCGCGATGGAAACTACTTCCAGCTATTCCCAATTAAGCTTACGATGTATGGTAAAAAGATAACTATTTTTATTCTGGTCTAGGCCGCATTTCAATCTAACCACAAGTGGTAGTAACAAAATTGAAATATCCATTCTGCATGTCCATCATGCAATTCATTGTGGCTTTGGCAGAATTAATTTTTGGTCCAGGCCGCGTCCCAACCCAATCCCCTCAATTTGGAGACAGTATATCCCGAAAACTAAGTAAGATATCGAAAAACTTTATTCTTTATTTTCGATTTTTTTCGTCATATTACATAAGAATCCATCATCAAATTTGACTTTTGCGAAATTTTTCTTTTGCATTTCAACTCAAGACACCTCACTTTCTATACAGTATATCTCGAGAGCTAGGCGAGATAGCTAATATTTTTATTCTTTATTTTTCGTTTGTCTCGACTTTTTAAATAAGAATCTATCATCAAATTTGACTTTGACTTATTTTTTCTTCTGAATTTCAACCAAAAACATCTCACATTTGAGATAGAATATCTCGAAAACTAAGCAGAATATCAAAAAAATTTATTCTTAATTTTTTATTTGTCTCATCGAGTTACATAATAATCCATCACCAGATTGCGGCGTCACGTTTATCCTATAGTCCCCTTGAGGTTTTTGTACATACCCCGTGTCTGTATGGGTGCGGCCAAACTCCCCCCCCCCCCCCCCCCACTCCTCCTCCGCCCGGCGTCACTTCAATGCGTGGTGGAGATCTCTTGCGTTGTCTCCATATATTTCTTTCCTCCATGGCATCACCTTTGGAGGAAATATTTCCTTCCTCTATGGCACCACCTCTGAAAGGGGTATCTTTGGAGTCAACAATAGATTAAATATACAAGTGAGGTATGGTAGATTTTGAAGGAAAGAAGTAAAAACTAATACATTCTTTATTCAATTTATCAGAAAGGAGATATCTGTGTGTTATGTAAAAAAAGTTTATCTTAATTTAAATGAGATTACACAGTTATTAAGGTAAATTATGATTGTGTACAAAATATTAAAAATGTTTTGCTTATTTTGAAAATTTTCCAGCGCACTGACCTACATTTCCACTTTTTTTCAAGGTCATTAGTCTCTGACTGGCTTGACGCAAATTCTTATCTTCCGTTAACCACTTGATCTCAACATCCCCCTTACCTTAGAAGAATCTATTAGTATAATAGACAAGTGTCACGCTGACGTCATGTCACACCATTACGGCAATCTATGACGTTGCACTATGACCTCACGCTTTACGATATTATTTGTTTGAATGTGCGTTATTTTAATAACATTTCCAAGCATCAATGAATAAATTAACTCACAGAAATAAAAGTATGTCTTGCGTTAAAATCGACATATCAATCATTAGATGCTTATATTTACGTAACATTCTTTTGATATGTAGAAGTATTCCTTAAATTCTTTGTCCATAGAAATGTAAGATCTCTGTGTAAGATTAAAGCTTTGTATTTCGTGTATCAAATAGAGAAAATTTTGGTTAGAGTATTACTTCGCATGGATCATAATTACAAGTGGCATTTGATGTTACAGCATAGGGCATGAATAATTTAGTTTATTTCAAAATATTTTAAACTGTGTCCTATTATTGAAATTATTAATTCGTTCGAATGGAAATAGTTGCAAATTGATCCGGGAACTGTGCAATCCTACACTACACTCAGAACAATAATACATGGGCGCTGGCAGGATTAAATTTCTACTACTGCCCAGACGGCGACCGGGATGCCAGGGGGGTGCAAGTGCACCCCCTTGCACCCCCCTCCCGGCGCCCATGCAATAATACGTGGCATAATGTAAGTTCATAAGGTTTATTTTAATTTCCTTTGCTTTCACACCGTAATATTACTGAGCCTTTGAGTTCAGCAATTGTGTCAACCATTCAAACGTTTTACTACCAGTCTGAATCAAAAAAAGAAATGTGCAAAAACCTTTGAAGATTTTTGATCAAAATTATATCGCGATGCATTATTGCCACTAAAACGGGAAACAGTTGATGTATTAAAATGCGTGAGATTGATGTATTGTTTTTCTGGCGAGAAGTTAACGTGGTTAAGTTGAAATGCAACCTGGACCCTAATGGAAAATGAAACCTTTTGCTACAACGCAAGGCACGATGAATTACTCTAAGCCGTGAATTGTCAGAACACTGAAATAAAAGTATGTATTGAGTTTAAATCGACATATTAGTAGATTTGATTTATTTAATAATAGATTCGTTTTATGTCAAAGTATTAGTTAAAATTATTGGCCACAGATATGTAAGAGATATTTTGTCATTGTTAGCGGCAATTTGGATAGATTGTTATTAGAACTGGCACTTGACAGCAGAGGGCATAAGTAATTTTTTTTTTTTTTTTAAATAATTTTAATTTTGTTTTCTTAAGTGTTCTGTTACTTTCATCATTGCTTTATATTAACGAAAGTAGTTCCACACTTTTCAGATCTACACAGCATAGACTACATTAATACTAATATTACGTGAAATGGTGTAAGTTGTTAAGATTTATTTTTAATTTCCTTTGCTTGTACTGATGCCATATTTCAGCCGCATGTAACTGTGTCAGCCATTCAAAGGTGTTAGTATCTATCTGAAACACGAATATAAAAAAGTAAGATGGAGAACCCGTAAAGATTTCTGTTTTAGTTAATATCGCGGGGATTCTATCATTACCGTGGCGCCACAATGTGATGATTGATTCTTATAGAACTCGACAAAGCAAATCGAAAATCTCGCTTGGTTCTCGAGATATTGTATCTCAAAATTGACGTAGTTAGGTTGAAATACGGCCTGGACCAGAAGAAAAATTTCGCTATAGCCAAATTTGATGATGAATTCTTACGTAACGCGATGAGACAAATGGAAAATAAAGAATAAAGTTTTTTTTGATATTTCGCTTAGTTCTCGAGATATTGTATCTCTAAAGTGAGGAGGTTAGGGTGTGATCCGGCCTGGACCAAAAAAATTTTTTCCCGCAAAACAACCATATCTACATGGTGGAAATGCACTATAGGTGTTTTATTTTCTTCCTAGTGATTTTTGTTAGGTTGAAATAAGCCTGGACCAGAAGAAAAAACATCAAAAGCCGAAGGAACTATACCTATGGCTGATTTTTAACATGCTATATCTCTAAAACCAAGCGAGATATATAAAAAAAAATTATTCTTAATTTTCGATTTATTTCGTCGAGTTTTGCAAGAATTCATCATCAGATTTTGGCGCCACGATAATGATAGAACTGCCAATATCGCGATGCATTATTACCACTAAAATGCGATAAAGTAATGTATCACCATGCGTGTGATTAAAGTATTGTTTCATTTATCGCAAGTTCAGTACATGGAGGAAGGACTTCCTCCATGGTTCAGTACGTGGTTAGGTTGAAATACAACCTGGACCAGAATAGCTACGAAAACCTTTTCCTACAGAGCAAAGCACTATGAATTGCACTGAACTATATTTTATGACAATTGTATTTATTTAAGTAATTGCTAAGAAATGTAATGCTAGAATGGCATATTAATTAAAAGTTGCTTTTTTTTTAATGAACTCATTACTTGGTCTGAATGAAAGAAGTTCCAAATTGTTCGTGATGTGTGCTACTTAAACCACAATTAAAACTAATAGTACGTGACATAGCTTAGGTTTTCAAGATTTATTTTTAGCATCCTTCGTTTTCACTGGGGTCATTATTTCAGGCGTTAAAACATGGACCTTCATCATAGAAAATAAGAAAGTTGTATGAAACTGTGAAGATTTTAGATCAAGTTTGTATCGCATGATGCATGATTGGTATCGATGCATGATGGTATTGACATGCGATACAGGGAAAATATTAATTCGCGTGTGAATTAAGTTTTGATTTTCTACCGGCTATATTGGCGAAGATTGTTGTTAGGCTGAAACGCAACCTGGACCAAATAGACAATGAAACTTTTTGCTACGTCACAACGGATGAGAAATTACAGAACATTGAGCTTTATTTTATTACAATTATATTTAGGTACACTACTAAGAAGAAATCAGTTAATCCCGTCATTTTTGACGGGCTTTGTGGTTAATTTAATATTATAATAAGCAACTGGTCATGTATGACGCCATAACGTCACACAATGATGTCACACTTTATGCCATTGTTCTTGGTTATACACGTTATTTAATAACATTTCTAAGCATCTGCGAATAAATTAACTGACAGAACAATGAAATAAAAGTATGTATTGCGATTAAATCGACATATCAATCATTAAATGCTTATATTCATGTAATATTCTTTTGAATTACTGGTAGACAAGTATTCCTTAAATTCTTTGCCCATAGATAAGTAAGATTTAAGTTTTGAGCATCAATGTTAGCGAAAGTTTTGATTAGATTGTTACATAGCATGGGTTAGAATTGCAACTGGCATTTGACAGTAGAACAGAGGGCAAGAATAATTTAGTTTTGTTTTTTCAAAATAATTTAAACTTTGTCCTATTATTGAAATTGTTTGAACGGAAATAGTTGCCACTGATGGTGATCTGTGCAGCGTACACTATAGTTAGAACAAATATTATGTGGCGTAATGTAAATTTATAAGATTTAATTTCCTTTGCTTTCACTGAGCAATATTACTGAGGCTATTATTTCAGCAACATTACTGTGTCAGCTATTCAAATGTTGTAATATTGGTCTGAATCACGGATAACAAAAAAAGACGCGTAAAAAACCCTTGAAGACTTGTGAACAAATTTATATCGCAATGCATTATTTCCAATAAAATGCAATGACTTAAGTAAAAAGAATTGTCCATTATTATAATAAGCCACTGTCCAGGGCTACCAAAGCTACGGATTTATCCGTAGATCTACAGATTTTATTGAATATTTAGGATTTTGTTGAATATCGACGGATTTTTGCCTCTGTTTTATTATTTATTGATTTTTCCTTATATTCGTGTTTTTGCTAAACTTTCAGCGTGTGGTGTTACTGCTTTACGAAACTGTTAATAATTGTGAATCGTTTAGATGCAACCGCTAGCGTGATGCAACAAATGAAATGAAATTAAGCTCATATTTTGTTTGATTATAGATTTAAATTCAGCCTTATAAGACCGAAATACAGAATTATCGGCGCACTCTTTATGCACGGAGAAACGATCATCGGCACTGCATTATACAGTAATTCCTTCCGAGAGTCAAACAATACCCGCCTAACCGATATCCGAGAATCAAAGGGGCCGCAGTCCAGGCTGTCGGGCCCAAACGCCACTAACGGAACGCTAAATTTCGAGTGATCTAGTAAATGGAACAGTGTTGTGCCGATTTGTGTAGTGAGGGGGAATCATTGTGAAAGGTAATTAATAACAACAAATTACGTTTTTCAAAATAATTACACGATGAGAAAATCTTCGCTCCTGACTGTAAGTACCTTTAAATCTAATTTACTTTTAGGTTTAATTTTTGATATGGCTGATTGCAACAGCCGCAATGCAGAAGAAGAAAGAGCTGGATTATCAGCCAAATCAGCTAAAAAGAAAAAATACATACGGAAACATAATACCCACTGGGTAGAGCGTCATAACTGGCTTACAAAGAGCAAGAAGGGATAGGCCTACTATCACTTTTACTGCGAAGAATGTCAAAATGATTATCTAGGTACTGCAACAGAAATAAAACGTCATGAAAAGATCCAGAGGCATACTAAAAATTGTTTATCCTTAAAAAAAGCAAAAGACATTGTTTGACATAGTGCAACGAAAAGATTACACCGAAAAAAGAATTAAGGAGGCGGAATTAAGAATGGCGTCCTTCATTGCAGAACATAATTTGCAGTTAAGTGTCGCAGGATATTTAACAGAACTTATAAACAGCGTGTGCCCTGATTCGAAAATCGCCGAAAATATCAAATGTGGTAGAACAAATGTACTGCTTTAGTTAAAAAAATACTTGCAGGGCCGGTGTTAGGGAGGGGTAAGCGGGTCAAATGTACCCGGCCCGTCTTGCTGATGGGGGGGCCCGATCACTGGCTGTAGGGGCCCCCCACTCGACAAGCTGTAGAGCTAAAAAAAAAAAATCGTCCATTTTTGTCTGACGGAGGGCCTTAACTGATTGTATTCGCCAAGGGCCCCAAACTGGTTACCCCGGGCCCCAAAATCCTAGCGCCGGCCCTGCATTCTTGGATATGCTAATTCTCAGCAGCTGTGGGAAAGTTTAAGTTTCAAAAACCAAGAAGCATGTGCTTTATAGAAGTGAAATTAAATTATAATAAAACAGAATAATATTTTATGATTAAATAAAAATCTTCTGTTTCACTAGATAATTAGAAATGTAGAAACTGGTTCAAAGGCCGGCATTACACTGTAAAAGATCTTTGAAAAAAGATATTTTATAAAATATTTTACAGTGTTGTGGGGCATATTTTATAAAAGATTTCTTTTATAAAATTTCTTTTATTACATGTAAGACGTTGGCATTACATTTTATAAAAGATTTCACCACCCTGCTACACTGTTAGATCGTTGTATTAATACTATCTATGGCAGGCTTCAGGCATGGAGGAATCCTCCATGGCTTCAGGCAACAAGTGTCAATAGCGCCGTCTCTGAGCGCTAGATATCACATATATTATGAATTTAATACGATTGAAGCTTTTTTCAACATAACCTGTATTGCTTTTGAAGAAATAAGCGAAAACGCACCTTCTTTTTATGAAGTAACAGTACTAAACCAATGTAAGTAAATTTTATGTAATGGTTTTATAAAAGTTTCAGGGTTTAATTCTACATCCTGATACCGCTATAAAAATCAGCCTCATGGGAAATAACTCAGCTATCACAGAATCATCCGAATATATTTTACGAAATTTTTCACCTTGTCCACGCCACATTTCAAACTAACCACAACTGCCAAAAGAAAACAGAACAGTGCAAGTTGAAATAATCCTTGTACTGACAGTAGTAGTTATCGCAGTATCGCGATCTAGAAGTAAACTAGATTCAAACTGGTAATCAAATTTTTCCACATTTTCATACATATGCTCATTAAGCTTATATTTCGAACAAATTACAATATTTGAATAACAAATGGGTTATAGAAGAGGATTATGCATTATATGAAATACTGTTTGTGTTCATCTGGTTGGCACCTCCTTTTATCTCATAGTTTTTTTCTACAGCTTTTGAAAGCTCTATTTATATCTTTGTTGCCATATGTCATTTGTGAATAATTTGCAACTTTGTTTCTAACTATTATTGGCCCAAACCTCAGCTTGAGCCTCTGTTCACTATAATTTCAATCATTGTCATGTTGGAACCCTTCGTCCTCTACAGTATTAGAATTTCTACATATGATAAAATCAATTTTTTTATTTCAAAAATCTTTTAGGACTCTCATTTGCATTATATATATATATATATATCCATCTGTAGACATAGAAGTCGCAGGATTACTGGAGATCGCGATTCCGCCAGGAGTTTACATCAAAATACTGCAGTGGTCAAAAGCAAGACTCCGCTAGAAATTCTTTCCCAAGTACATTTAACGGTTTCAGGCTGTATTACAACCTAATTTCTGATTCAAAATAATGGTCCAGGCTGTATTATACCGTAATTACTGCTTGAAAACAATACATCTTGCGACTGACTACAGCAGTTTTCCAACGATATTACTGAATGTTGTTGTTCCAGAATCGCAATCTCCAGTAGACCCGAAATCACTTCTTTTTATTGAGAATACACCCAACATATTTGTCAACCTTTCATCATTATTGTTTGAAACTTTCTCACCATATTCTGCTACCACTTCACCACTTTATGAATTTCGGTCATAAGGTAGTAGATAAATTTTATTTGGGGATTCAAGGACTGATACACATTACCTAGGGAGATAGTAAAAAATTTAACTCAGACTGAACGATTTTAAGCTAAAAATATGTATGAATTGTAAGTAGATGCCATTAATTAAAAAATCCCATTTTGATATCCCACAACAGTCATTTTTAGGCACCTATGTGTTTTAAAGCCGATGAAAGTTTTTCTCAGAATTAATCATGGAGTTCTTTACCAGTGTTATTGGTTGGAGTGTTTAATCCAACCCTTACTCTTTGACATTCAGCCTTTAAAAGCTCTGTTGTGATAATCCTTTCTTACATTTCCTTCCAGCACTTAATATTTTTTGTGGTAGCTGTTGATATACTTCTTTTAGCCAATTCATTTTTCTTGAGACCAACACAGACAAGAATATATTCTACAGTAATCTCATTTCCATTCCCACTTTTATTTATTTCCATTAACACTTCACCCTGCATTTTACTGAATTCTTATACCTTACTCTTACATATAGATTTCTCACACTGTTTTCATAGATGGGATTTGTTTGTTCTGTGACATTTGGCCTGGGATTCTGAGCTTTGGTAAGTTTCGTCTCCCTTGCAAATGATCAATTCCTGCGTTAATTCTATATTGCAATACTGCTATCACTACTTTCCATCACCAGACAATAATGATGTAAACACAAATCATTGCTGCTACTTGTGATGTTATTGTTTTCTGGTGTGATTTATTCAACAAATGGGCCTGTGTAAATGACACTCATGGGATCTGCATGGAAAATGGGGGTTTTCTCAGAAAGTAATATATCCATATCTATTTAAGTTAATACTCCTAGTTTTCAATGTCAGTGGCATTGTTACGTAGAATTAAGCCCATTAGCCCATTTATATGTGGAGATATGCAAATTTGCTTGCATATCTTTAAATCTCACAAAAACATCAGCATAGATATGAGAAGTTTTCGGTGATATGGAAAAATATATGTGATATTCCCATTCCTTTAGTTTAAGAATCCTAATTTTCAATATTGCCAGTGTCATTATCTAGAATTAAGCCCATCCACATATTACTAGATTTAGATACTGGAAATTGCATGTGTATTTGCAGCTCTCACTTACGGCATCGATGTAGCAATGAAAGGTTTTCTGAGATAAAAAAATTAGATCTGATATTCCCTCTCATCTATAAATTCTAGTTTTCAGTGTTGCTGGTACTTCTATTTACAATCAAGCTGAAAGATTTTGACATATAGATCGCAATGCTGCTATAATGCTGTAAACACTTTCTGCCAAGACCGTTGTTAGTGCAGATATCATTTCAACCTAAACTGTTTAGTTTTCTTCCTGGCATTTGTGGTTTGGTTGAAATGCAGGCTGCACTAGAGAATTTTTTTTTGTAAAAGCCATAAACTTGCAAAATTTGCATAGTGTGAAAGCACTCTACCATAAATTTCCTTTGACTTTTTACAACAGAGAGAAGCTGAAACGTCAAGAACAGATAATATGGTTTTTGATGCTTTGTTGTTAAAATATATCTGCTGCTTCATCTGCAGATTATTGTATTTATACTTGTAGCTATGCTTATAATTTTGGGTATCTGGATGTAGAAATATATAAAAGGGTTTATAAGTTCTAGATACTTATACCAGAACTACCGAGCGAGGTGGTGTAACGGATAGCGTTCTGGCCTCGCATTCGGGAGGACGGCGGTTCGAATCCCCGTCCGGGCATCCAGATTTGGGTTTTCCATGGTTTCCCCAAATCACTCCAGGTGAATGCCGGGATGCTTCCTTCAAAAGGCCATGGCTGAATTCCTTCCCATTCCTTGCCCCCATCCTTTCCCGTCTCTAAAAGACCACGTTGTTAAAAAGGGACGTTAAACTGTTTAAAAAAAAAAAAATATACCAGAACTACATATATAAATTTATAGAACTGTAGTATTTTTTTTGTCCACTCCCTCACCCCTCCCCCCAAAAATTAAACTTATTTCCATGTAGACCCCTTCAATAAGCTGCCCGCACAATGTATGCATCATACCTGCAACAGAACGTTGTCAAAAACAACATTGGCAGAAGTATTTAGATTGTCACTGTCCATTTGGCGGTATTGCACTGTAGAATTAATGATAACTCCTATCTAATTTAGTATCATTGTGTATAATCTATGGCTATTGGCTTCACCATTTGTAATATCCTTACTTGCCTTATGTTGTAGACCGTTAATTGACTGCCTCTTGCTTTATGGCCTGTTCAGTTTGGGTTAACCTACCAAGCATTTAAAACTCCCATTAGGGGTACACAGGCTGCCCCTCTCCCCACAAAAACAATTTTACTGTCTCCATGGAGGCAATAAAAGAAATTATTGAAAAAATTTACAATATTGAAAGAGAGGGAAACCAACTCCTGAGATAGATCCATCAGTAGGGGAAATCATTTTAATACACATTGGTAATATGTCATTAGTGATGATTATATTTAGTGTCCACTAAACTCTGGCAAAGTCCAGTTCACATTCTTTTACTGATGGAATTTTCATGAGCTATGTTTGTCCCTGCCTATGTTCCAATGTGTTGTGCTGCCATTAGCTATCATGAGAAATGCTAGTTTCTCTACTCTTATTTATTTTTGCATTGTTGTTTCAGGTCTTTTTCTGTAGTTGCTTAATTAATTGAATTGTTAATAAATAACCTACAATACTATAGCTTTTTAAATATATTTTGCTGTCGTATGCATTTCACATCTTTTCTTCATATCATCAGTATCAAATTATTTACACTGGTTTTTGCAAGTTCTGTAGCTATATACTTCTGCTTTTCTGAAAAAGTCAGTTGAAGAGATCTGTCAAACTAGCATCCATTTCAGTTCGTACAGTATGCTTTCTCATTGCGTTAATAGTTATTTATTAACACATCACTTATTTATTTAATGAAAACTGTGTAGCTGCTCTGGTCTCTCATAATTTAAAATTCTTTTACAATAACATAGAAGATATGGCTGAAAGACATTGTAAAAAAATCTCATTTATAAGGAAAATGAAATGCTGTTAAGGCTTGATACTTATTTTGAAAATTTCTTGCTTCATTTGTGCATATGAATTAAAATTTAGTTGTCATAGTTCTAAGTTTCTGAAACTAAAACAAATGTTTTAGACCTAATGGTTCTGTTGATAGCTAGGTTTATATATATATATATATAAAAGTCTTGAAAGAAATTGTAAGTAGGTCTTATACATACCTGCACTAGTTTTTTAAATTATATTTGGGACTATTAACCATGTATGAGCGTAGACATAATGGCTTAAAAAATCACAATGTAAAAAAGGCAATGTATCTTCTGAAATTGTGTGTGCAGTCAGTGACTAACCATCGGTTGGAGGGGCTGGCATACAGAGTATGCTTATTAGTTCTTTGTGGCTGTAAATGACATACTGCCCCTTCTGCCGTACTAGGAACATTATCCGATAACAATGTGACTAGATGAACATTTCAGTCCGACTTTGCCTTCGCTCATAATCCTTTCTTGTACATGCAACACACTGGCGAGCACAATTTTTTATGCCCTGCTAAATGTTGTGTTTATAAATTTGCAAGTGACTTTGAATTTCTCCAAACCTGATGCATCGCTCAAATTCAGAAGTCATTTTTCCAAAAATCTAGCCACATCCTTAATGAAACTCCACCTTCATAACTGTATAGCTTTGATACCTCCCTATTCATTCTAAAGTTTTTTTTTTTCTTTAATTTTCTTAATTTCTTTCTAATGTGGTACATGAGCATACTAATGTAATAAACTAGGAAAAATAGTTGGAAATTTGAAGCATAGGATAGAAATACCATCTGGCCTACTCCATACGCCACCCCTCCCAAGTTGTACAGTACAGCAACTCTTCCAGTTCAGTGATTAAATCCATCATTATTAATCATCCGCTGATTTCAGCAATGTGTTGGAACTGTTTAGCAGCCGAGCGTCTTCATTTTTCTCTCTCCTTCCACTAACTCCCCATCACAATCTTTGTTTAGTTGCCCTTACTGTATATACTCATTCGCTCCTCTCAGCCATCTACCACTTGGTCTAAGCTGTTTTCCTTCTATCTTCAATTCATGTTCCTTTTGGTATATTCTGTGGTCTCCAACCTATTCACAAGTAAATACCATTTGAGTCTTTATTTATCTCTCCTCTCTTGCAAAAGTTCCTCTTCACTTTTGCTCTAACCTGTTCATTCCTTAACCTATCCCTTCTTACCATCCATATTCTCCTTCTGATAAATTTCAGTTCATTTATTTGAATCTTGCTAATTTCCAATTTCTTAACTGTCCATGTTTCTGCAGCATTTGTCGCAATAGGAATATAATATGTTTAATAGCTTATTCCCTACATCCAGTGGCGTAGCTAGTTCAACAAGGAACCCGGTGCAAAAAATTTATTTTGGGCCCTCAGATCAGATTGGCGACCTTGTTTTTGCTTTGTGCTTTTAAAAAGAAATTAACAAAAATCCAAGGGGTTGAAATGGGGAGAGGGGTTCAGTTTTTGCAAACCAAGAGTTGGCATTATTTTTCTCTTTGTTTTATAGTAAAAATTTGCTAAGTTCTATCTAAACCGGATAAAAACTGTGGTTGTGTATAAAAATTAAGCAGTTTAATGGGGAGAGGGGGTGGTTTTTAGATCGTTTGGTCAGACACCTTCTTTGTGAAAAAAATACATATAAGCACCATCTTTCATGGTAATCGGTCAAACGATTGCGACTGTAGCTTTTTATAAAGAACATCGACGAAAGTTAATGGGTTGAAGGAGGAAAGGGGTTGAGCATTGGCAAACCAAATATTGACAGGATTTTTCTCTTTGTTTTAAAGTATACATGAACAAAGTTCAATAAAAATCAGATAAGAAATGTAGATTTCTATAAAATTAAGGGGTGTAAAGGGAGACATGGGGTGGTTTATTTGTTTATTTAATTTTTTTGGGTCAGAAACCTTCTCCATGAAAAATTACGTAAAAAAACTGTATTAAACGATTTATAGTTAACTTAAGGCATAAAATTGTTAAGTAAGAGAAGAATAATATTGAATATACTGTACTTTGACTTGTCCTAATTCATTATACAAGTTGTATGTAAATGATGTATAGGACCAAATAAAATGAATGAATGAATATGCCAACTTTAATGGAGACCAGTTAAATGTGTCGACTGTATCTTTGTATAAAGAACATTGGTAAAAATTTAGGGAGGGGATAGGGGGAGAGGGCTTCAGTTTTTTCAAACCAAAAGTTTATAGTATTTTTCTCTTTATTTTTTACTATACATTTCCAAAGTTTCATCGAAATCGGATAAAAAATGTGGG
Organism: Vandiemenella viatica; assembly: GCA_031002005.1. Classification (NCBI taxonomy): domain Eukaryota; kingdom Metazoa; phylum Arthropoda; class Insecta; order Orthoptera; family Morabidae; genus Vandiemenella; species Vandiemenella viatica. The sequence goes on from JARYHS010013631.1 coordinate 45,137,195, forward strand.
TTTGTATAAAAATTAAGGGGTGTAAAGGGGAGAGGGGTGGTTTTTTATTTATTTATTTTTTGGTCAGATTCTCCATGAAAAATTACATGTATATGCCAACTTTGATGATAATCGGTCAAACGGTGTCGAGTGTAGCTTTTATGAAGAACATTGACAGTAATTAAAGGGATGGAAGGAGGGGGGGGGGGGGATTGAACTTTGGAAGATCAAATATTGACAGGATTTTTCATTTTGTTTTAAAGTATACATGGGCAAAGTTTAGTAAAAATCAGATAAGAAATGTAGGTTTCTATAAAATCAAGGTGTGTAAATGGGAGAGGGGTTGTATTTTATTTTGATTTTTTTGGTCATAATCCTTCTCCATGAAAAACTACATGTAATTGCCAACTTTAATGGAGATCAGTTAAATGGTGTCGACTGTAGCTTTGAATAAAGAAAATTGGCAAAAATTAAGGGGGTGGATAGGGGGAGAGGGGTTCAGTTTTTTTTAAAACCAAAGGTTGACAGTATTTTTCTCTTTATTTTTGGCTATATATGTCCAAAGTTTCATAGAGATCGAAAAAAAAAATGTGGATTTGTATTAAAATTAGGGGGCGGAGGGGGGTAGAAGAGGTGGTTTCTCAATGAAATTCATATGGGACCACTCTGGAGGTATACCCTATCCACTAAAAAAATTTTAATTTAAATCAGTTCAAAATTAGTGAATATATCGCTGGTCAAAAAAAAAAAAAAAAATACAGACGAATTGAGAACCACCTCCTCTTTTTGAAGTCGGTTAAAAAGGGGGTCGACAGTTCGGTCAGATGACCCTTTGAACTGCGCTTGGGGGCCCCAGTGCACTGCACCTCCTAGCCCCATAGTAGCTACGACCCTGCCTACATCTCTTCCACGTTCAGGTTGGGTGGAAGAGATAGGTTAATAACCGAAACGTTCCTAGAATCATTTGCAGAAAGATCTCTTGAACAGATGGTCGAAGAGCCAACGCGGTGCGACAAAGATTCCTCGTCCATTCTGGATCTTTTTCTTATTAGCAATCCTGATATTGTAGATAAAGTTTGTATAGAAGACGGTATAAGTGATCACAAGGCGGTTGTGGTAACATTAAACACTAGTCTGAGTCTGAAGCATGACAAAGAGAAACTCGTTTTTTGCTTCGATAAGGCAAACGATGCGGGTATGGTTGATCACTTTGCGAAGAATTTTGAAACGTACATGCTAAATACAAATGTTGAGGAACTTTGGTTTAATTTAAAAGAACTAATATGGACCGGTTTAAACCAGTTTGTTCCTAAGAAGTGTATTAAGGTCAGTAATAACTTCCCTTGGTTGAATAGGGAAGTGAAACGTTTGCTCAGGAGGCAAAGGCGTTTACATGCCGCGGTGAAAAAATCGGGGGACTCATCTAATCGTGCTAAATTAGTCCAGATGCGTTTGGAAGTGCGTAAGGCAATGCGCGATGCGTTTAAAGAATTCCAAGCCAGGAATTTATCCGAAGATCTCATTACTAATCCAAAAAAGTTCTGGTCGTATATCAAAGTAATAAGAGGCTCTTGTAAGGTTTTATGCCGTCGCTGATTAAAGAAAATGGCGAATTATCAGAAACAAGCGTAGAGAAAGCAGAAATCTTGAATGATATATTTAAAAAGGCTTTTACGATAGAAAACTCAGAGGAGATACCGATATTTAACATTCGTACCGACAAAATTTTGAATGATCTCGCTCTTGATGTTGAGGGAATAACTAAACTGCTTATGAATGTAAAAACCAATAAGGCTCCCGGACCAGACGGTATTCCTACAAGATTCTACTCAAGATACGCAAAGGAAATTGCACCGTATTTGATGAAATTGTATACCGTCTCTCTGGATCAAGGAAAAATACCAGCCGAATGGAAGACCGCTATCGTAACTCCAGTGTTTAAAAATGGGAATGTTAATGATCCTCAGAATTATAGGCCGATCTCGTTAACTTCAATATTTTGCAGGATTTTAGAACATATCATCTATTCAAATGTCATGCGGTTCTTGGATGAAGGTGAGCTTTTAAATCCAAATCAACATGGATTCAGAAAAGGCCGATGCTGCGAAACACAACTTGCACTTCTAATTCACGACTTGTGCCGAATTATAGATGAGCAATCCCAGGTTGATTTGGTTCTATTAGACTTTAAAAAAGCTTTCGATACTGTGCCTCACACTAGGTTACTTATGAAACTTCGCGGTTACGGCATATCTAGACAAATATGCGACTGGGTTGCAGACTTCCTGAAGGGCAGAACACAGTGTGTAGTTCTCGACGGTGAGCGTTCATCACTTATTGAAGTGGGGTCTGGAGTTCCCCAGGGAAGCGTGTTAGGGCCACTGTTGTTTCTCCTGTACATCAATGATCTATGCGACATAATAGGGGGGATGAAAAGATTATTTGCCGATGATGCTATAATTTATCGCGAAATCAAAACCCAGGACGACTGCGCTTTGTTACAAGACGATATTATGAAAATAATTGCGTGGTGTAAAGATTGGCAGTTGGAGTTAAACGCTAAAAAGTGCCAAGTCATGCGTGTAAGTAAAAAGGTGACACCATTTAACTATGAATATACGATTAATGGCACTGTCCTTAAAACGGTAAATTCCGCTAAATACCTAGGGCTAACAATTCGTAATAATTTGTCGTGGAATGAGCATATCGAGAATGTAATGGGAAAAGCAAATCGTATGCTCCGATTTCTAGGTCGTAATTTAAATCAATGCACTCAGGAAGTTAAATCGATTGTATACAAGTCACTAGTACGTCCTCACTTAGAGTATTGTTGTTCTGTATGGGGTCCCCATCAAAAGGGGTTAATGGAGGCTTTAGAGAAGGTCCAAAGAAGAGCCGCCCGTTTCGTGACAGGTATATATAGTTGGAGGGAAAGCGTAAGTGCGATGTTGAAGGAGTTAAGTTGGGAAGACCTGGAACACCGAAGGCGTTGCTCTCGACGGAAGCTAATTGAAAAATTCAAGACAGATGTATTTCGGAATGACAGTCAGCAAATATTGCTACCAGCAACATTCATATCTCGAAATGACCATGACAACAAGATAAGAGAAATCAGGGCCAGAACCGATTCATTTCTGTACTCATTTTTCCCACGAGCGATTAGGGAATGGAATAGAAAGGATTTACCGGGCGAGTAAACTTAAAATCCGACAGGAGTAGCTTTCGATAAAGCACTCCAGCCATCCTGATCTGGGTTTTCCATGGTTTTCCCAGATCGCTCCACGCGAATGCGAGGATGGTTCCTCACAATAGCCCATGGGCGCCTCCTGCCATATCCCTTATAACCCTTCCAAACCATAACCCTTTTCGATAGGTGCAATGCACCCTCCGCCACACACTTTTAGTGAATCGCGGAGTAATAATAATAATAATAATAATAATTTACTTGTTCAAAATCGTGCATATGGATCCCTAACCCCCTTTCACTGTAATCTTCATCATTGCTTCAACTATCCCCTATGACACTTACCAAAGATTTAAAAATATTTACCTTCTTTAGCTGTTCTCCTGTCATCATAATTCCCTCCTTTCTTTTTGTACCGAAGTTCACACCACAATATATGCTTATATACACTGCCCTACTAAAAATTTGAATCACTCGGAAGGGGATGAAGAAATGAAACAAAAATCTTTAATTTAATTGCAATGGAGCACACGCTCCAATGGCAATTTCCCTACACACCCATCTCCCCCCCCCCCTTTTCCTGCACCCACCTCCATCTGATCTCTACAATTTTAACGTTAAATTGTTTCAACATTTTTGATAAATTATTCATCATTTCCCTTGGTAACTTATTCAAGTCCTTGACCCCCTTATCTAAAAAAGAGAATCTTCCCACACCCTTGTGCCTGAAATTGTTTGCCAGCTTGTGGCCATGGCCATCTTTTCCCTACCATGCACTACTTTTCATACCTACACCAATATCTTTCCATGCCTCATCGCCAGTATACGTCTTGTACACTTCCATTACCCTCTTCACCCTCCTCCTGTGTTGCAATTAATCCCATTCCAGCTCTTTTATCATATCAGTTACTGATTGCATTCTGCGATAATTTAGCAGCCCTTTTTTCCACCCTCCCCTGCTCCTGTATTTGATACTCAAAATGTGGGTTCCATACTGCATTACCATATTTGAGCAATGGTCTGACCAGAGTTTTGTAACAAAATTCCTTTACTTCTCTCTTACATCCTCTCGTTACTCTCATCAAGTGCAGAATTTTGAAACCTTTTCCTACCACCTGTCCAATGTGTCTTGCCCAGTTAAGCTTGTTATCAAATGTAATTCCAAGATATTTACATTTCAAGTCTTCCACAAGCAATTCTTTCCCCACCTTATAATCATAATAAACCTTTAGTTTTTTATTTGTGTATCTAATAAGCTGACTCTTCTTTACATTTATCTTCATCCCTTGTTTACCAACCCAACTAGACATCCTGTCTGGTATCACCCTGCTTACAGTCCTCCACCGTTTTGATGCTTTTATATAGCATTATGCCATCTGCAAAAAATCTAATTTCAGATAGTAAACAATCAACACAATTATTCATTAGTATAATTAATAGTAATTTGATACTGCATTTCCTACCCTAACTTTCTGTTTTCTACATTTTAAAAATTCTTCTACCTAGCAAATCACTTTCTCATCCACTCCAATAGTTTTTACCTTATTTACTACCATTTTGTGGCTCACTCTATCAAAAATCTTTGACAGATCTAGTGCTACACTATCAATTTCGCCTCCCTTGTACATTTCATCTGAAATATCTTGCATATATCCCACCAACTGAGATTCGCATGAATATCCTTGCCTGAAACCATGTTGCCTGCTTGAAAACCACTTACGTTCTTCACATATATTTCTGATGTGGTTGCATATCAATCTTTCCATTAATTTACCTACCACTGATGTCAAACTGATTGGCCTGTAATTCTCAACTCTATTTCTCACCCCTCCCTTATGTACCGGTACTACTATTGCACTTTTCCAGTCCTGTGGTAAGCAGCAAGTATCCAGACTCAATTTAAATAATATTTCAAATACATGGGTTGAGAAGGTATTTGTTGTTATTTCAGTGATTATAAAATTGAATCAGTGTACCACTTATCAGTTGCATCCCTGTGGCCTGGATGCATGCAATGATTTGGTTGAGAAGGATGTCATAGAAGCACTGTATCCTTTCCTAAGGTAAGCTAGCCCACAACTGTTGTAACCTGTAATATAACTGGGATGGAGTTGATGTCCAAGTGCTCTCACACAATTTCTATTAGACACAGATCTGGGGTACCTCAGCATCACACAGACAGTTCATGGAGTCACTTGCCATGTTTGGATGAGCATTGTCTTGTTGAAATATGGCACCATGGTACTGTCACATGCGAGGTAACTCATGGGGACACATGATGTATGTGACATACCGTTGTGCTGTGAGACTTCCCTCTGTCGCTACCAGCCATGATGTCAAATTATAGATGATGGCTCCCCACCTAATGAAACCAGGAGCATCACTGCTGTGTGTCTCCAAAACATTAGAAAAATGGGACCTCTATCCAGGTCACCCAACAGACACGGACGATGGTCATTTATGGTAGTGTTAAACCGCAATTCATTGCTGAACCCAATGAAACACCATTAATCAGCAGTCCAAGCTTCCTGGTCATGGCACCACTTCAATTGCAGCCATTTGTGTAGTGGTATTAATGGCAGCCTATACATGGGATGGTAATTCTCTAGTTTTATTGCTGCAAATCTGCAGCCAATGGTACAGGATGACACAGAATCTTGCAGGGAGACTGTTAATTGTTCTCAAATGGCAGCCAAAGTTGTGAAGGGGTTATTATGTGCTTGGTATACAATATGGTAATCGAACATGATTGATTGAAACCTTTACCACATCTATGCCTAACTTTACTTTTCCATGCAGTCCAACACTATGCCACTGTCACATCTGAATGCCCCATAAATCTGGATGTTGCACGATTTGACCAGCCGGCCAAATGGAGACCCACAAACGCTGTCAGCTGGTGATAACCCAGTCTCAGATGAGTTCACAGCATCTTCATGTCCTTCACTGTGGTCACTCAACATCTGAAGCTGGTTACACCCCTTATATACCACACCAGGCCTGAAACAACACTAATGCACTCTTTCATTCTGTGTGTCAGAGAGAATTGCAACTCTAATCATTTTACTTACCCGCTGATGGTGTATATGTGTAAAAAGTTACATTGACATCCAACCATGTCTTCTGGTTGCTTCAATTTTTTTGTTGGAAAGTGTAGGTATTTAGTCACCCCAAGAGCTCCATACTTCCCCAGATCATTAGATCATCTGCAAAAGCTATTAGTCTTATATTTTCATCTCCAGTTATTCTCATCATCTACTCAATTATCTCATCCATGTTGATGAAAGGAATTAGAGATGACTTCCTTACTTTAACCAATTTCTTTTTCTAGCCTGTCTGTTATTACTCCCCTTACTTTCATGTCTAAAAACTTCCTAGATACATTTTCTTCACTGAACTTATTGTGCATTTTTGGACTCCTTTGTTTTTAGGAGTTACTTAAACTTTAGTGTGCACTATTACTTCATTTTTCAGTTTCTATAGAAACCAACAGCAGTTCACGTCTACTCATTGTGTCTTTCCTGAAATTCTCTTTTTAGCTCCACAACTGTCCTGGCTGGTGACAATGGATGATAGCGGCGACATTTGGGATGGCAACAGTGGGGGCAGTGAAGTAATGTTCGAAGGGGTGACAATCTCACTGTTTTGCCCCAGTTAGGAAAAGTCTAGATCCGCCACTGTGTTGTAGACAAATTGGTTGTATTCTTCACTTCTATGGTATCAAGTAATAATACTGGTCTCCTCTGAGCTATTATTGAATCTCTCTGTTTATTTTTTTCTTCAGGTACATTTAAAAAAATTTGGAATAGTGCACATCGGCATCACTCCTATGTAATTATTGCAGTCTGTCCTGTTATTATTATTATTTTTTTTATTACAGCTAAAATACTTTTGTTCCATTGTTCAGGGTTTTGTACCCTCTTTCCATATTATCATCATGATACAGCCACTGCTTTCCCGTGAACCCTGTGGCTCTTGAGGTTTCTGCAACTTGTCAAAATGTCCCCACTTCTTTCTGGAGGATGTTGGTTGGGTCCTCAGACTAGATTGATTTCCTTTTCTCAAAATTTCCTGATATAATTAAATTTGAATGCCAAGATGGTTCGTTCAGAAGGGGGTACTTCTGCTTTGGTAGCTAAAGCTGTAAGGGAGCCCACTTCCAGTTATGATGGAGGTCAGGAAGGTGATATTTTTAGGTAGAGGTGCAGGGGATCCTAAAGAAATAGTTATAGGTGATGAAACAATAAAAAGGGGGTAGGGGTCAAAACAAAGAAGGTGAAGATTAATGCTGTAAATATCACAAAGCCAATTATAAGATTCCTACTAAGGAACTGTAGGAATATAATTAACAAAGTAATAAATTTTGAAAATTTAATAGGGATATACAAATCACAAGAAGTTATGGGGATTGAGTCTTGATTAAAGAATGGTGTGCTAAGAATGAGATTTCCCCAATGGTTATAGGCGACGTATTGGTGGATGGATATTCATAGTGGTTAGCAAATAGTATACAGTTCACTAGTGTTCATGGATCATAGTCATGAGTCATTTGGAATAGAGTTCTGGGCTAGTAAAAAACTAAAAAAAAATAGGGTTTCAGGAGCGCAATGTAATAGAAGAGTAAATGATGAAGATGAGGTTCCTGGGGAGAAACTAAATACATATTCAGAGTTTGGAGGAGAGGATAGAACAGTTGTTACTGGTGAGGTTTTAAATTTACCAAGTCTTTACCAAGAAGGAAATAAGATTAATAACACGAGGGAACAGAGGCTTTACACCAATGGTAGAGCAGAGCATTAAGGGACCAAACATATAGGTTATCTGAAGTATTGGTACTCCAGGTGGAGCTGTCAAAGGACACGTAAGTGGGAATTTTTGGGGCTTAATACATTGTTCATATTGCTGTTTCTTCTATACTACTGAATAATTACCCGTGTCACCTTAAAGTTCACTATTGGTTTTATTATTTGACTGCATACTAGTTCCGCATCACCACCAACATTTAGATTAGCAAATCTGTACATAGAGAAGACAATCCCAAGACTTCATGTCCGATGATTGTAGATTCACACCACACTCAGGTCTGACCTGCATCATGCCAGCCATCTCTCCAACATCTAATTCTGACATATTCTCAGTTCTTGTAGAAAATTTAGTCCAAATTACTTAGAAATGTACTCCAAAACATTCCCTTCACAACTTTGTACTCAAAAGCAGCACAGGCTTGCTACCATGCTCCAAGTTACTTTGGTACAGCAACTTAACGTTCATTTGCTGCCCACCAAACTCATGCTACTTAAAACAATCACTGAACCATCATTTACCGTACACATCCACACCTGACAATGCTCCCTGAAACCTAAGACTTATCGAACAATTAATCTAACTGAAAATACTTCTTTGATGTACTTAAACTAAAAAAAGCTTTACTTCAATTCCAGATAAATTAAAAATATGTTAAACTTAATGGTTCCACACCTATTATGACTAACTTTTCTGCATGTTATACTGACCTTACTGTCTTGCCACAGGCTGTATCTGTTTTTTTGAAACCTAATGTTTCAGCCATCTTCCTATTGCTTTCAGTAGGGAATATCCTCTGATGAAAGCCACAGAAGAATAACTGAGACACTGGATTTCAAAAATTTAATACAGCTTCACCTGGTGACCCAAGAAAACATTGACAATGTTTGCAGAAATCGGCGCAATGAAATGTTGAGTAATTTCCCTATAAAACCTGATCATAACATTATGTGGTCTGAAGGACTACTTGATTGTGAAGCAATTCTGATGGATATTAGAGAGTATAAACCAGTATCCAAAATTGAAGATGGTTGTTGGTATAGTAAATAAAAAGGCTTATATTTTGGAACTGATGAGAAATTTCAGGGAAACATTCAGTATGTAAAAGAGAATTACAAGTGGAGTCAGAGCAGAACAAGTTTAAGGTGGTAATAATAAAGAGGAAACGAAACTTTATTCCAAAATAAAATACAATAATGGGAAAATAAAGAGGCTTCAGGGGTTGTTTAGAAGAGAACAGAGTTAGAGATAGAAAGGTGCTAGGAACAACCAAACAAGGGTTTAATAGCAGCAAAGAGTGAAACTATAGTTAGGTTTATGACGAATATTATGGGTGCCGAGGGGGACCACTGAATAATGCATCTTGAAATTTTCTTTCTGGCTAGGAAACTGAGCGGAAGACAATTGTAGATTAAGATGGAGAAGAAATTGCTGAGGATTTGAAAAAAGGTATTGATATTAAGTTAGTGTAGAGGAAAATCCTAGACACTTCATTCTTAATGCTGACATACATAGTTGTAATACTGCAAATAAATATAACATTAACAAAGATTTGTAGAGATGGCGTAATACTCACTTGGACTTCTTTATTTAATGTTCTGCCACAAGAAATAAAATGCTATTAATGGAAACCTAACAACTGTAAATCCAAATTAAAAGAATTTTTGCTTCAGAACCCATTTTATTCTGTGAAAGAATTTTTTTCTTGGAATTCAGTAACTAAGGATGACTGCAAAATACTATGTATTTGGTGTATTGAAAGGGAAGGTGACAGTTGCTCACAATTACTAAAATGGTTTCTGGTTTTTCTTTGTGTTGCAACTGTTTGCAAATGCATTCATATATAGTAACTGATATGTGTTTGCAGATAAAAATTGAAATTGGTGGTACTAATGGGTTTTTAAGGTGATTATCAGTTGGTAGTATTATTGATTTGTTAATAATTAATTGTATGTGCTGTTCCACAAGACTGTTGTCACACAGGATCAAAGTGAATATATTTAATTGTAGGTGGAGCTTTTCCACATAACTATAAATGAGCAGAATAAAAAGTCCTATAGATGTTGTAAAGAAACTTAGAAAGCTATACATGGGGCGAGTGTCGATAATATTAATACAGATTTGTTAAAAATACCATAGTTGAATACCATATTGTGCCTTACATTGTAATATTGCTAACATTGAGACTTGCTTACAAGTGGATTGGAAAAGTGCGACAGTAGTGTAGTCCAGAATGGAGGGGCGACAAATAGAGTTTAAAATTACATGCCAATTAGTTCAATATGAGAGGTGAGTAAATTGATGGAGAAGTTGGAATCCAATCACATCAAAAATGTCTGAATTTGAAAATTGGCATTTTTGTAAGTAAGGAATGTCATGTGAATTTGGTTTAGTGGACCATATACAAGAAATTTTGGATGAAATAGACAAAAGAGTCCCACTTGATAGTCTAGCCTATAACTTAATCTAGAACTTTGATAGCATGAGCCATAAAATGGTGTTAAATGAGATAAACACCATTGGTGTGATCAAAAAAGTTACTTGCTGGTTAGAGAAATTCCAAAAAGGTAAAAAGCAAAGAGAGTAAGAAATATAATGTGAAAAGAGTTAGAAGTGAAAATGGGTGTACCACAGGGAAGTGAATTGGGTTCATTACTATTAATTATTCTAATGAATAATTGCATTAATGGTTTACAGACTTAAATTTGTTTGTGGACGACATAACGGTAAATAACAAGATAAAAAATGGAGAGGATTGTGAATAGCTGCAGAGGGATTGGACATGATATTGCTGGTTAGGTCAACATGTAATGAAGATAAGTGCCAAGAATAATCAGTTTGCTGGGTAAACAGATAAAAAAGAGGTTTTCTTATTACAGGGTGGTAGAGAAGACCATAAATATAAATATCTTAACATAACATTTGATAGAAACTCAGTTGAGCATGAAACATTGGGAAGCTGGTAGGGAGAGGTTTCAAAAGTCTTCAGTTTTTGGAGAGGGTCATGTTGGGATGGACCACAGAAGTGAGGGAATTAGAATACAAAACATTAGTCAGACCATTATTTGAATATGGTGATGTAGTATGGGACACGCATTTTTTGTATAAAATACAGGTGTTGGGGGAGGGTGCAAAGAACAGCTAGATATTTTAGTGAAAATTATCACAGAACACAATCAGTAATTGCCATGATAAAGGAGCTGGATTACAATTCTTTGGAAGACTTGAATAGGGTGAAGGATTGTTTGAATTGTATATGGTATATATAGGTAATGAGGCTTAGATGGATGTTGGTAGAAGAATTAGAAGTAATATTTGGTTGTTGTGCTCCTCCTCAGCTATACCTAATCCATTGTGTAATTTGAGCTCAGTATGATTTTGCTGTTATTTATTATTGTGATAGAGCTTGTCCCAGTTTGAAATTTTCCTACACACCTACTAATGCTTTATGTATATTTAAACTTAAACATTTTCAGATGTATTTTTCATTGTATGTTAAGTATTTAGATTCCTTACAACTTCTTCTGGAATTCTCTTCCATTCCAAAGCTTACCTTTTTAGTTTTGTCTTTTCTGAGCTGATTTCCAGGCTCTATTTTCAGTACTATTTATAAAGTTTCCAAATCTTGTAGCTTGCAATTCCATAATCAGTCATAGCTACCTGGTCACCAACAAATAATAATAGAGTGCGTCCCCATTGTCTAGTGTTTTCTGGGCCAGTTCCTAATGACATAATTATGAGATATGTATCTTGAACAGATTGCAACATCCCTGCAGTACGGTGACAGATTTTTTGGAAATAACAATTTATTTTATTTTAATGTTCTTTGCATCTTTTGTTTCCTTAGGTTCTTTTTTTACATAATTTATATTTATTACTGTATGCTCCATTACTTCCAGTACTAGTAGTATTCTGCCCCTAATGTGCATCCAAGCCTCATCATGTTACCTTAAATTTATCCTTTGATCGCTCAGCTGCCTCCTGTTTTCAGGAGACTCCCAATGCTGCTGACTGTGTTTTGTTATAATTTTTGAAAACAGTTCTAGCTATCTTCTTTTGCACCATCTTGAGCTCATGTATTTGATCCTCATACAGAGATCCCATACCAGTCCACAGTTCCCAAATAAATTCCTGTCCAGTTTTTTGCCAACCTGTTTTTTTTTTTAACTTTCTCAATACATCTATTTATTACCCTATCCAGCAGGTGCAAGGCTACTTCCCAATATGCTATGGTCAAGGCTCCTTCCCAGTTTGATGTCCCCAAGTGAACTCATTATCAGTTTATGTGAATATATAATTACGTGACTTCCACTAACTGTTTCACTAGCAATTATTAAGCACTGCTAGTCAGTGAGAGCTAAAATATTTTGGGAATGCTGCATTTATGTGCATCAACTACTTGTTTTTATCATCATTTCATTGATTATATTAGTTTTAGGTAGTGTTTTCCTTGTTATTGGTATTTAGAAATATTGTGAAAGGGGCTGGACAATAAATGGGATGGATACCGTTTCCTTCCTAGCTGTACCTGTGGCAATTGACCCACTGCACTTGTTACTTCCTCTGTTAGTATTGCTGTGTAATTCAATATGAAATATGCTTTGCAACGAACGTAAAGAGTGTATTAACTGACAGAGGAAGGGAAAGTGATAAGAGTTGCCCCTGATTTTATTATCAGGAAAACCCCTGGATTTGGCTTGGAGTGTCCAATATATTTACTGCCTAAGCTTGGTGATATGTTCTGAAGTAATTTATGCAGTAAAATTGCAGAATTAACTTGGTTGCCAGAAGATACAGGCTTTCACTAATGTATTCCACTCAGTATTTTGATTATTTTAGTGATATAGATGAGAAATTCCATGTTAACTTGACTGCACTTCATTGAATTCAGTAACTTGTGTACATCAGGCTTCATGTCTGAAACTAATTCAAGACTCGGATTGCACAATAATGAGATTTGGCAACATAAACTCTGTGCTTAAAGATCTGCATATGTGGAAAGGAAGTAATTGATAATTTACCAAAAATGCGGAAAGTATTTAAAGTTAAAATTCGTAAAGGGCAAAAGTAGGTGGCTAACAAGAACAGAATAAAGTGAATGTTTATGGAAATTGACACAGGTGTATGTGCTCCATTGCAAATAAATTAAAAGGGCTTTCAGGATTAAACCTTTTGGAAACAGGGTACGGCCTGGTTTTCAAAGAACACACTCAAATACAGATTTCAGCAAGGCTTTTGACTTGGTTAACCATGAATTCTAGTTAGTAAATTAAGTCGTTATGGGAAACGATCGAAAGCCTTGACTGGCTTTGCTCGTATTTATCTGACAGGTGTTTACAAGTACGAGTGAATGGTCATTTATCAAATGAATATACTGTTACCTTTGGTGTACCACAAGGTTGCCATCTAGGACCTATCCTATTTAGCGTATTCATAAATGACATTGGTTAAAAATTTAAGTCTGAGTATCTGATAATATAAAGATCTTCAGAGCAATATACAGTGATCATGACATTGATAATCTACAATGAGACATTTACGAGTTAGAGGTATGGTGTCAGGTAAATAAGTTGCACCTTAACATAAAAAAAATGTGCTATCATGGTGTTAACTACTGTTAACTACTCATTATATGATCAAAATGTGGAAATAGTTTACTCAGTAAAAGATTTGGGAGTGATGATTGATGATAGGCTTACTTTCTCCGATCAAATTAACTACATAACTCTGCAAGCATTTCACATCCTTGGATTCATATTTAGATCTGGGAAAGAATTAAAAAATATTAATATACTGTTTCGACTTTTCTCTGCCTTTGTCAAACCATTACTGGAATATGGTAGTATTGTCTGGTCACCATTTACAGATCAACAACTTAGCTGTGTTAAAAAAAGTTCAGCGTAAGTTCTGTATGTTCCTGTTATACTGTCCTCATGGCAAAAACTTTACAGACGTGTGTGATGTGTATCAATATTGTAACATTAACAGCCTACGAAGTCGGAGGCAATTGACAGACCTATGCTTTTTCTACAAAGTTGCCAATGATCTTATTGATTCACCAGAAATACTCGAGCAATACCGATTTAACTGCTCTAGGGTAGATCTTCAAACAAGAAGTCTGCTGGATGCTGTAAAATCCAATAAAAACTATTTTGCTTTTGTACTATACCATAGAATAGTAAGTCTGATTAACTTACATGCTACCAACATCAACTTCTTTGGAGAATCTCATGCTGGACTAATCTCCAACATTAAAAGACTTTTATGAACTATCTTATATGTTGATGTTAAGAATTATTTCTTTTTGTACAAAGTCGATTGGCGTATAAATAAATAAAATTAACGTTAAAAATTTTTTGCTATTAAAATAGTTCATAATAGTTCAACTGTTATAAATATTGATTTAAAACCATAGAATATGATAACTACTGGCAGTCTCTGAAAATTAAGTAATAGTAATAATTTTGTGTACACTCAAATATCTAGTGACAGATTTTTTTTACCAGCTAGGCAATCAGCCTTTGTCATAGCCCCCTAACTTTATCAGATTAACGGTACCTACAGTCTAAAGTTGAATCCTATTAAAAATCTACACTGCAGATTAACAAGCTTTCATAAAACCCATTAACTCTTATTACTGCTTAATTCTTTATGTGGCAGTTAATCAATCATAGGAAATCTTAATAAAGGGAAAAGATTATTATTATGTTACTAATAGTCCTCTGAAAACTGGTATTAACAATGAGCCCAGCATACCGAAAATAGGAGTCATTTCTTAATCACCTTCACTTGATAAATTATTTTTGATTCGTTTTGTTGCCTAGGTGTAAAAAGGTTTTGTATTATGTCTTATTTTATTAAGATAGTGTGCCTCCACATGGTACACCCTGTATAGTGTTATATGAACTAGAAACTGTTGGCAGCCATACAATCTTATATTCTATCTTTACAATTGTCAATTGAAAAATAAATAACTAAAATATTGTGATGGAGCTTATGTCTCGGAGACAATTTCTTAATGCTCAGATTTTTTTATTATGTGTTTTTCTACTTTAGCATTTGAGGTAGATCGTTCAGCAACTCCCTTGATAATTTATTCCACTTATAGTATAACAGCAGTGCTGGATTTCCCATTAGGCTGTATAGGCTCCAGCCTAGGGGCGGCAGCGTTTTAGGGGCGGCAAATTTCCTAGGGTGTCCACTTTAGTAAACTGTCAAATTTGTGTGTGATCATAAACATAATATAAAAACGTCTACTATAAATTTTCATTTAAGTGGTGACATCTAGTAGTGAAGTGACTAACTCGGAACAATTAATAGAAAAGAAAAATACGTTTATATCAATTTTCATTCAAGTAAGTGGTGACAGCGAACAATTAGCTAAATTATTAATTTAATTCTTCATTAGTTTCCTGACTTTCTATCTTGTTCAACGCAGTCTATAGCCCTTCGTATATTTCTGAAGGAATACTCTATAGACAGAGGTAACTTTCTGCTGACAGACTTACATTTCATGATTTCTATAATAAAAATACTTAAGTATGATCTAAGATTTCATTAATTGAGTATTTGGATGCTGAAAGTCCCCGAGTGCTCGAAAGTAGTAATTTTATTGAAAAAATCATTGGAAAGTCAATGATTTTTGAAAATTGTCATTTTTCAGCTAATAATGAATTAAATTCATTGAAATTTTAAGGAACATGCATTGAAACTGGTATTCTGATTGAAATTAATGTAAATTATAATCGTCTAATAATAACAGATATTACAAATCAGAGCGTACGTTTCATCTAATAAGACTGCGGAGAAATCTCAGTCAAATTCGTTACTTGATCTCTCCAGATTTTTGAGGAAGCAATTTCTGTGTAACATTACCCGAACTTGGATATAGCTCTCCGCTTAGCACTTTGCACTTCAGCCATAAATTGTTCTGGAGAAAGGAGCTTTTCCTGTTTAAAATGAGTGAAGAATTACCAGAGGTCTTCGTTATCTCAAGAAAAACTAAACTCTTTGGCTCTTCTATATATAGAAGCAGAGATAATGAACACCATAAACTATGATGATCCTATAGATGACTTCGCCAATCAAAAATCCCGTAGAAAACTATAATTATGTATTACATTTTTTTATTTTCTTGTTTGTATTCTTGTTTCATAATAAACATTCATTTTTCTTGTTTCTATGACTATATCTGAATACTTTCAAGTATTGAAATCACTCTTAATCTATATCCATTCAGATAGACATATACATATAATCGTTTCCTACTTAATAAAGGTAATACAAATTAGTGATTAGTATAAGTATGAAGGAGAAAAGGGCGGCACAAAATGAACAGTCTACACTAAAATAAAGTTTAAATCCGGCCCTGTATAACAGACTATTCAGAGAATAATTGCTTTTAGGAAAAATCGGTTGTTATAGAGACCAGAAAAAAACGACAGAAGTTTTTTCTGGCGAGCGACTAGACAAGGTTAGTTCGCATTTGGCGAGGTGTTGAAATAAAAGTTACTGTCAGCTAAGGACGTGGATAATTCTTTGTTTTTGTTTAGAAATGAAATAAGGCGAAATAAACGTTAAGTGAATAATAAGAAAGACTATTATTATTATCATTTGCCACAAGAACTTAAAAAGTGATTCTGTACTTCTGACGATATCCAATCAATATTACTTATAAAGCAAAAAGGAGTTAATAAAATATAACATCGGCAACTTAATAGTAATATATGACACACTCCTTGACTCAATTCCCTAAAACGAAAACTTCCTGCCTTCTTTAATTTTGAAATCAAGAGCTACTTTCTGTTGATGGTCATTACTTTCCTTCCACACACTACTAATTTTTGACCCAATATCCAGCTTACCAAATTGTCATTATGTACATTATGTAGAATTTATTATTTGGATTAGATATACTTAACTAGATATCCTTTCAGATTCATTTTTGTCCGTTCAAACTACTCTCTTATTTTGATCCTATAATATACTTAACAACAATGGTACCCATACACTTTCCTGTAAGCCTTCTGCTCTTTCTTCCTCTTATTTTGAAACTAAATTTCCTATCCTCACTCCTCACTCCCCACTTCCTAACTCTTAATAATTCCTTTAGCATGCGACTGATATTTTCATGATTAGCTAGTCACTGATGACGGATTGTTTTCAAAATCCATACTGAAAAAAGGTTTCTTTAATTTTTTCAATACATTTTTCTAAGAACAGAGCTATCACTACTTTAAGAAAGAAAGTAAAATAACCCACTAAATCTTGTACCATCTACTTTAAGAAACAAGTCTCATTTCTGGAATTTAATTTGCTTTATGATTCTTGTATTCAATTATAACGTATATTCAAGTGTGAAAGGTTTTGAATAAACACAACAAATGTGAATGAATGTGTTACAGAGCTTTCTGAAATAATGACATCATTTGCCATAACCACTGGTTCAAATTTGCATTAAATGTTATGAATCTTTGTTGCAAAGACACAGTAAATTATTCGTTGTAAGACAACAAGCTTGCAGTGGGGTTATGCATAAAGCTTGAATCTTAACTCTGACCGTGTGTAGCCTTGGATGTAACAGTTTTGGCTTAAATAGAATAATATGGTCGCCACACAGATTTTAACCTGAAATCTATGAAAAGGTAAAGTTCAATAAATAGTTCATTGCCATTTAAAATATTATATTTTTCCAAATTTCACAAAAGCCAAAAACTATATAGGCAATCAGACGACTTTTCCAAAGTAATGTTTTACAAGTTCGATTAACCGTTCGAGCCAGACAACACCCCACTAGTTCAAAGTATCAAACTTTTAGTTGTAATAATTAAATGAAAGAGAATCACACGCTTCCATTGTTCCACCGTTTAGTAAAATCAAACAATTCCAAGGCTCCACTTGGCGAAATACTATTTTAACTCGACATTATGATTAACTTGAATAAAAGAAGCGTCATTATTCCAAAATAAACTTTCACTGATGTGCTAGGTATAAAACTTTCCGGCCTACTGAGCTACATGTTATCGCGTTCGCGGTTCCTGGCAGACTGGGGCCGAATAAGATGATGACGGAGCTATTTGCTGCTAGGTCTTTTTCTAGCAGTCGTGGTGAAGGCTTTGTCACTTAACATTTCCTTCCATTTGTGGGTTGGCCTGTCTTTACTTGTTGTTTGTCATTATTGTTGCTCTTGTTTGGTTTTCATGTTTATAGAAGGATTGATAATGACCTTTTGTGCTTACCGAAAGCAGTATTGTAGTTTCCAAGGTTGGCTATTAGTGGATTTGTGAATTTCCTTGCTCGCCTATAGAAGGATTCTGAGAGTGTCCTAATCCTCTCTGTAAGCGTCGGGATGCCTGCGGCTGCATGCAGGTCAACAAGAGGGAACCGGAGTGGGATGTGTAGTGCTCGTCGCAACGCCCGGTTCTGCATGGTCTGCAGTTTGACCAATCGGGTCCTGGCTGCGTACCCCCACACCAGGCACACGTATTCCATTAGCGGTCGGACCAGACTGCAGTAAACGTTGACCCCCATGCTGGGGTTCAGCGAGCTGTTCTGGTTGAGGACCAGGTATAGTTCTCGAAGACGAGCAGCTACTCAATTTCGTAAGTCCTCAATATGTCGAGTCCAAGTAAGTTTTGTATCCATTGTCACACCCAGGTATTTTACTGTTTGCAACCAAGGAATGATTTCCCCGTCGAAGGTGAGGTTCGGGGGTAGATTTTAATGACGAGGGCGCTTCCCCCAGTGCCTAGTCAACATAATTGCCTGAGTTTTATTGGCGTTGATGGTTATCCGCCATCTTCTGGCCCAAGCTATGGTTTTTTGCAGCGCTTCTTGTAGTCTACGTAGTGCAATAGCCCTGTTCCTGTGTGCAACAAAGAAAGCAGTATCGTCAGCATATAAAGCTGTTCGTACCGTGGTAGGAGCAGGGATGTCAGCTGTATATAGGTTGTATAATATTGGTCCCAGCACGGATCCTTGTGGGACTCCTGCATTGATTGGGCACCTTGTTGACATTTGTTCGCCCACGCGCACCCTGAAATTTCTACCACAGAGGTAGCTTTTGATCAACTTAACAACAGGGCTGGGGAATCCCTGTTGAAAAAGTTTATATAAAAGCTCTTGCCACGTCCAGTAGAACCAGTGGGCAGTGTCCTTTGTGGTTGAAAGCAGTTGTGGCTCGTTCCACGATGTGCATGATTTGATATGTGGTAGAGCGTCCCTGTTGAAATCCGAACTGGTAGTCAGGCATTATGCTTTCGTCTTGGATGTGGTTGTTCATTCTTCTGAGTAGGAGTTTTTCAAACACCTTGCTCAGGGCTGGCAATAAACTGATTGGTCTGTAATTTTGTGGAAACAAGCTGTCCTTGCCGGGTTTTTGTACTGCAATCACGACTGCCTGCTTCCAGTATCTTGGGAACCTTTGTGTTCTGAGGATGTTGTTAAATAGCTGAGCTAGATGAGAGATGGCCTCTTGTGGTAGGTTTCTCAGCATTTGATTCCCTAACTGGTCTATGCCTGGAGATTTTGTGGGTGGAAGTAGATTGATGATGCGCTGGATTTCTGCTTCCGTAATCTCTTCTATTTGGTAATCATCTTCTGCAGCAAGGAATCCAGTTAGCCTCCGTCTGACTTCAGCTGTATGCTCGGGGTCTAGATCTTCTGCAGTGCGGAACTGTCGCTCAAAGTGGTCTGCTAGTGCTCCCGCTTTACCTTCTTCTGTAACAACCAGGCCTCTTTCCCCGTGGAGCGGGGGGATGCGCGCTCGGCGTTTGGTGAAGCGTCGGGTTTTGTTCCATAAGCTGCCGTCGCTTATGTTCAGGGAGGCAAGTCTTGCAGACCATTCCCTGTTTCTATGTTCTGTAATGGTGACTTTGAGTTCTCGTTGGAGACGGTTTAAAAGGTGCTTGGTTGCAGGTTGACGAGTCATCTTCCATTCTCTCACCACACTGTTTTTGTGCCTGATTTGCGCAAGTATTTGTGGAGGTAGTTGACGGGACTGCTGCTTTTTACCAGGTGATGGTGTGGCGTTTGTGGGTTCCTGGACAACAGTGGTGGAGAACTGTTGTATTTCCGTCTCTGGGTTGAGTAGTTGGCTGTTCTGTATGGATACTCTAATTGTTTCTCGGAAGCTGTTCCAATCAGTTTTGTTAAAGTTGAAACAGTTAGAGGGGAGTTTGCGCCATGTTCCAACGTCCATATTTACTATCACCGGTGAGTGATCTGATGATAGTTTATTCACTGTGCTGGCAGCAACGAAACCGGTGATTCCTTTGGTGATGACAATGTCCAACACATCTGGTCGATTGCCACTCTTTGGATGGTGCGTAGGCTCGTCCGGCCCCCATGCTTGTACATTATGTCGTTGGCAGAGACGATGGAGTTGTGCTCCAGCTTGATTTCGTATGCGGGAGTTCCACTCAGGATGCTTCGCATTAAAATCTCCACCAATGAGAAGCTTACCCCTGAGGGTGAACATTTGGAGAAAGTCGCCTTCTTCGAAGGGTCTGCGTGGTGGCCTGTAAGCTGCAACCACGGTGATCGGTCCTATGGTAGTTGTCACTTCTATTGCTTGTGCTTCTACCTGCTGCATGGGTTGGAGTCTGATATCATGGTGTGGGAGTCCTTGTTTAATATAAATGGCTACTCCCCCACCAGCTGTAGGTCTATCATATCTGTAGCAGTTGTAGTTTGCTACGGCGGCTCGCAGACCGGGTTTCAGGTGAGTTTCGGTTACCAGGCAGATGTCCACATTCTCCTCCCTTAAAAATTGCCGAAACTCTCCCATTTGCTGGAAGATCCCACAGGCATTCCAAACGTATAGTGACATATTCTCAATGTGAACCCGGTCCATAACTGTTTTGGAGATTTTCTGGTTGAGTTGGATTGTTGTCCCTCCTTCCTGCAGCTTTGATGTCTGTGGCTAATATATCGAATTTGGCGAGCAGGGAAGTCAGCATGTTTAGCAGAGTCCTGACGATACTGAGTAAGCGATCCATTTCCCCACCGTTGTTTGTTGCCTCGGAGTGTGGACTAGGCTGGTGGCAGTGGTGGCAGTCTTGACTGTTGTGGCCTGGGGCCTGATCTCATCCTGCGCTTGCTGGATCCCGCTTTTTGTTGCAGCTGCGTAGGAGGAAGACGAGTTGCCACTGGCTGAATTTGTATTTGGACTTTTCTTCCTCGGTGTGTGAACGCCTTCTTCTGGTAGTTGCCTTTTGGAGGCTTTTGTCGGTGGTTTGGCTGCCTTGGGTGGAGTAGGCTTCCCAGTTTGTTGCCCTGTTTTTGGTTCTTTGTGACGTTCTGTGATTCCTCACGGAGTTCTCGATTTTCATCAGGATTTTGCCTCTTTCGTGTATCTTGCTTTTTTCTGGCTGTGTCTGCCTGCTCAGCTGTGTTACCACACAGTCTGTCCTGGGCTCGTTTGAAGGCAGGACAGCCTTTATAGCTTGCTACATGCTGCCCTTGACAGTTAGTGCATTTTGGAGTGTCCACTCCCTTCTTCATAGTGCAGTCATTCGAAAGGTGGGGTCCAGCGCACTTGTCACAGACGGATGGCATGTTACAGTGCCGAGCGATGTGTCCAAGTGCCTGACAATTGAAGCACTGTGTTGGGCCGTTCGGTGACCTTAACTTTTCCACTGTGATGCGCAGTGACATCAGGGATTCTAGTGAGAAGATCTTTTTGTTTTGTGGTCTATCTGGGAGGACAACCAGGAATAGAGGCATCAGGTCCGGTCCCCCAGGTCTCTTCAGTTGCGCGACAGTGCGTACATCGAACCCTTGGTCTTCCAATTCCTCCTTTATGTCTGCAGTCGGCATATTTATTGGAATTCCTCGAAGGACTGCTTTAAGTTGTTTTTTGGCAGCAGAGGGAAAGGTGTAATATGGGATTCCTTTCCTCTGTAGTTCTGCAGTGACCTTGAGGTACTCTTCTGTGGTGTTGAAAGTAAATTTTACTTTGTCGCCACCAGCGGATTTTGCTTGGAATGGTTGCCCTTCCAAGACCCCTTTCACCATTTGGTGGAGTTCTTTATATGAGTTTTGGAATTGAACCACTATCGGTGGAAGTTGTCTTTGAATATGCTGCTGCTGCTGCTGCTGCTGTTGTGTTTGTTCCTGCTCCATTTCTTCTGTTAGAGTGCTGTATGGATTTGATAACTCCATCTGTGATTCCTGCTGGGTGTCCATCTGTGTGGGCCGGACTGTTTTTCTGGCGATTTGGAATTCGTCCGCTGCGGGTGTTAAGTACACGCACGGGTGTATATCACATAGCGCTTCTCGAAGATTCCTAGCTACTGTTCTCATGCAAAGCGTGGAAATGTATTCACTTCCTCTTTCAGAGGGGTGGCTGATCAGATATGAAATTGCATGTCTGAAGTCCTCACATCAGCTAATTTGACCTTGATAATAAAAATAATTCTATCTTTCTGAAATTTTTCCAATCGCTAGATCTTTAAATAAACATTAACTTTAGTTATTATGAAAAATATCCTAACTTTAATCGTTTAGCCAAAAATAAATACTTTAGGTATGAACTTTCCCACTGCAGGCGAATGCCGAAGAATGTTGAAATTAAAAATATTGAAAATACTATCTTAAAAAACTGTAAATCTGCTTTCTAACTTGAATAAACATAAAAACTAACTTTGAAAATGAAATGCAATAATATTCTATCGTGGTTCTAAGAACAAAATTTTGTCACGCAGTTACAAAATTTAACAGATAGCTTACATCGTGAAGAATTATTTTACCTCTGTATACTAGAATGAATTGTAAATTCCAGTATGACTGGAATCTTATTCATATCTGTTTCATAAGTTTTAGACTGTTTTCTCAACAATAAAAGTTGTAGGTATTATAGTATGGTATTTTTAATTTTCTTTATCATTTGAAAATTAATAAAGTTTCACTATAAATTCAGATCCGATATCAATTGAGGTTTAACGATTTATTTTCTGTTATACTTACATGTACATCCTCCTCCCCCTCCTTGGTGAGATCTGGTCGGACCTCCCCTCCTCCTTTTCTTTTAGCTCTATGGTTCTCCCAGAAATTAAGAAGGATAATGTGAGTTTTCCGTCGACCTCCCCCTCTCATGGTGAGATTTGGTGAGATTTTGCTGGACCGACCCCCCTCCCCCATTAATTAATGAATGCCGCCAAAGGAATGTTCCAGAAGACAGGCTCAACAATAATTTCAGTTTATTGACAACCTAATCCTCATTAAAACATTACACAATCTTTTAATTACAATTACATAATAAAATTTTACCAGTCTGATAAAAAATGATTTCAAACTTATTTAAATTAATTTAGGTGAATTTTAATTGGAATAAACAACATGAATACTTCAAAATAAGGCTAAATGGCTTAAGTTGCTGCTGTCGTACTGAAATACTGTTAATACTGATTTAAACTTAATTTTTAAATAGGTTAAGTTATTATCTCACTACATGTTACCAACCCTAATGCTTCATTTGATGTGCTGTTTACTGTTAGAGTGCATAGCTGTCTTTAAGGGATTCATCCATACTATCAGTACAAATTTAATTGTCAATTTTGCAATGTTCAGGGTTAGGAGATTACTATGAATCATAATGCAAATTTTATTTACTTTTTTATTGGTTTTCTTATTTAAGGTATGTTTGCTTTTGCTCTGTGTCACTATTAACTCAGTTTTTTTTCTTTTCTTTTAGTGGTGTGCATTTTAAAATCACCTTCAACTTTGGAATTTTTAACTATTTATTCTTGAATGTTGAACTGTTTCAAGAATGAACCTTTAGAATAATTTTCTCATTAGGACTTTCATACATTGCCTTTCAAACAAAACACTTTGCTGACATAGGTTTTTCATTAATTCTTGTATATTTTATTCTAGGGCAGAAAATCCTGACCTGCTTCAAGTTTCTGTTAAAGCACTTAAACCATCTACCAAAGAAATTATTTGTGACTTACTGAATCCTTTGAAAGTAATACCTACAGATGAAGGTCTTCCCAGGTTTGTTACTTGAAGATAATATTAATAATTTTCCTTTGAACCATGAAACTCTGATACTTGCGTAGTAAAATTACCGTTCTCTCTTGACATGTGTTCATACCTATGTCATGTCCACTATTTTTAAATGATTGAATTTCATTCTAGTGGCAAGCCCTTTTTTGTAATTGTTATTGATTATGTAAGCTTTTTATCTTTCTTTTTTCTTTTTTAATATCTCTATGGTTTTCTTATCCAAAATGAGAAAACTGGCAACATTTATGAAATTCAATCTGAAACAAAGCAAATTCTAAATACTATATTGAAAACAGTATATACATACTGAGGTTTTGAACAGTATGCGTCCCTGAAAGAAATGTTCCAGGGCTAAATCTCGTGAGAGAAAAGACCCACGGGGATGACTTCATTGAACTCACTAGTACCAACTTGTGGGAGAAAAGGGGGGGAAAATTCTGCCTAATAGTTTTAGAAAGTATTTGGTCAGATCTCATATTTAAATTTGTCAGTAATGTAAGTTGTGTTTTCTGTAACTGGAAGGTAAGTTACCATCAACCGTACAGCAGCATGTTAGTTATACTACTTTGTAAAATTTTTTTTTGGAATGTCCTTAGAAGTTAGTAATATGTGTACAATGTTAGACACATTGAATCCATGAAGTATTAATATTGCTGATAAAGAAAAGACCATCATTACTAAGCTAATGGCACACATGTACTGAAAGGATGTTTGTAGTGTGCTGATTTATCTGTTATATTGATGGTTGCTGTTCATTGGAATGCAACCTATCACACTATGTCTTTTCATGTCATGATCAGGTAACATTATGCAAGGTTAGTATTAATTTTCTCTTATTGTAAAGTAAACCAGATTTCCTTTCTTCAGGAATCTTATTCATAACAGTTGGTGATAAATTTGTAAATGAAAATTTTGCTTCTGCCCTTAAAAATTTGTGTGGTTTTATGGTACATTACAAAAACTTTCATTGTTGATGGAGATAACAAGATATTACTTAAATTGTTGTCTCTGAACTCTAAGATTATATTTATCCCTATGTTCCATCATCCATAATGGAGTAAAAAATATGAAAAATCCTTTAGGCCCCCCCCCCCCTTTCTATGATAAAATATTGTAACACTAGCATCAGTAGACTACAGTCGAACCTGGGTAAGCGAGAGTTCAAGGGACCGCAATTTTTTTTTCGCTTATGGAGGTTTTTCGCTTATAGGGGTACAGGGGTGGCTTTTCTCACTTATAGAGGTTTAAAAAATATGTATTGATAGATATGTATGTTGCAAGGCTACAAATGAAAATGCTTTTATGTTGTACTAAACTTCTGAATACTGATTTGGAGCCCACAGTCACTTACTTAGAAACACAAATAAGTTCATTAAACAGATAAAAAAAGGTTCTTATGCCGCGGTTGCCAGGTTTAGGTAAATTTCGAGCGTTGGGTTCACTAAATAAAAAGAACAGTTCAACAGTTTATGTGTAACTTCACACAAAGTGACTTTATTGTAATAGTTAAGATGCAGTTATATCACCCAACGGAAAAATACCACCACCAAATATGAGATTTTAGATAAGGTATCAGACTTCGCCGAAAATTACAAGTTCGTGGATAAAGAGTTTCTACAACAAATGATCTACCACATCGATCGAAGTTCCTCTCACCACATGTAGCTACTTTAAGAAAAATGTTCTCCTCCAAATCACAAATTCTATTCATCACATGCTTACATAAATCACTTTAATACTTTCCTTGAGTCTGTAACAATTTCCAAACTGTTAGACCGAAATGTGCCTCCGCGCGAACAACCTCGTTCGGCG
Organism: Vandiemenella viatica; assembly: GCA_031002005.1. NCBI lineage: Eukaryota > Metazoa > Arthropoda > Insecta > Orthoptera > Morabidae > Vandiemenella > Vandiemenella viatica. The sequence continues at coordinate 45,162,981 of JARYHS010013631.1, forward strand.
GTCAGAGACAGACTGACTTACTAGTACTCAAAGATAATACATCGTTAACAAGCGTCGTCTGCTGCAGACACCTGGTGCAGACGCATGCCATGTTACACTCCCTCCCTAACAGCTTGTGATAATTGATCATGTCTGGCCATATCAATTATCAGAACAAAAAAATCAACTTACATTCTACTCTGGTGGTTTCCCGTTTTTCACAGACAACATTTTACACATTAAATTCAAGAGACATATAAGAAAAATATTACACACAAGACAAATCAGAAACAATAAACATAAGAAAAGAAAAAAAAACCCACAGGACATAAAATAAAACAAACATGAATTGGTATTCAATTGCAAGTTGAGCAACTTGCTGTCAGCAGCATTGCTTTCGATACAAACACAAACTGCACTCAGGTCAACGACCTGTACACATTTATACCCCAAAGCATCACATCACACACGTCACTTTATTCACTTTACCACACTTCTGCGAGCTGCTACATTGCTGTTCGCGCCTTCGAAGGTAAGGGAGAAGTAGGGTTTATAGTAGTACAGAGATTTTCTCTCGAAAACAGGATTGATAATTGGAAAAAAACATAGAAAAAAACAGGATAGGATTCCTTTTTTTCGTCTGGTCACAATCGGGTAATTTAACACTTGTTTGCCCGAGCTCATTAGTTTTCCAACGTATGAATTTTCTGTCAATTTTATTCTCCTCATTAGTTTTCCACCGTATGAATTTTCTGTCAATTTTATTCTTCTCACTAGTTTTCCACCGTATGAATTTTCTGTCAATCTCATTCTCCTCATTAGTTTTCCACCGTATGTATTTTCTGCCAATTTTATTCTTCTCACTTACAAACTGATACTGTTTTGCTATACCAGTAACCCCTTGATATTTCTCGCCATCGAAAGTAAGTGATTCTGACAGGTTATTACTTTCGAGTGTGTGACACAACTCGCCCGCTTGTCTTTCCGCGCTCGCTAGTGTTGCGGAGCTAGAAACTTTTGTGGCACAGGTTCCAACAGTGCTCCGGCATACGCTAGTATGCGCCGACTGTCGGCCACTGCTCCCGCTCCTGTCACTAGTGTCAAAGCCATATGGCTGTCGTACTGCTTTGATTCTATCCAACTTTACTTCTCCGGTAGTTACAGATAAAATCCCTCCACTTCAATCTTTATAACCTCATTCTCCCGTAATTTAGCCTTCTCCTTCGCAAGGGTATCACAAAAAGTTTCATCCGCTACTTCAAAATATTTCTCTTTTATATTTTCTTCCACAAACTCCCCTTGACATTCTCGAACATCTGTTTCTACAGCCCTAACCCCATTATAACTTGTCTCACCTTCATTCTTCAAGGCATCCCCTAATATAGTATCAAACAAAAAAACATCTTCCTGAATTTTCTTCTTCCTTAATCCTCTGCTTCCATTCTGTGAAATTACGTCTGCATTTGGCCTCTTAACCTGTTCTGTTAACTCGGAAATTTGGGAGGACACCTTCTCCATTTGCCCGACCCACAAAGCACCATAATCGTCAAGTTTTCTTCCTAACTCTGCTATGTGCAATTTCTGCTCTCTCCCCATCACTTCGAGTTTACCATTAAGGGTTTTCAAATTTGGAATCAAGTTTATCATTTAGGGTTTTCTCAAAAGAGTCAAATTTAGAATCAAATTTCTCATTAAGGGTTTCAGCAAACCTAGCCAGCATTTCAGCCAATTTTGACTTCGTCTCGTCACCCATTTTCGGCATGTTTCTACTACAAATACAACGAGAAAATCCAATAAAGTCAATTACCTAGTTGCTTTACTTTTCCCCTTCGATTCACAGCAAATAAAATCAACACCACACCGCTATTCACAAAACGTGTTCACCATATCAGAATTCAATGCATGCAAACTAGAAACAAAATACTTGTGCAGCGTAAATACTCCAGCGCCTGGATTGTCAATATGCAGTAAGTGTCACTAGAATGACAAAGGAATGGGCAAAAAGGAGAGAAAAACTCAATTCAGTTTTCCTTCCTATGCGTGACTTGAGATAGCAAGAAAAAAAATTAAAAGGACGGGACGGACAGGAAAAGACACTTGGCGGCAAGCAAGCAGCAGCCCACACTTAGCTTTGGTGTCTTCAGTCAGGTCTGCTCGGCTCCCCTCGGCTGGTCGCAGGTTGGCTCGAATTAGCTGCTCCCGCTCGGCTTCCTTCGGCTGGTCCCGGACACCCTCGTGTCTGCGTAGACGTCGGCTCCTGTCGTCTGCTCTCGGCTCCGCTCGGCGATGCTCGTGTAGTTACTTCGTTCCCCACTGGGCAGCGCTACCTCCAACTGGTCTCTGAGTAGATTATCTTCACTCGCCGTCTTTGACTCACTGGCTCGTGTCGTCGTAGTGGTATATCTTCAACTCTGACTATTGTCGTCTTCGCGCCTAATTGTCGCCTTATTCACACTTCGCCGTAATTTATCTTTTGTCCTCTTTATCACCCTGTGTATGCTCGGGAATTGAAAGTTAATTTCTCCTCCAGATGCCTATTTAACCACACGTCCTGTCACTGAGGCGCCATGCAAGGCTACAAAGAGAAAGTCTTATGTTTGGGCTATATTTTGCATACTGATTTGAGCACACAGTCACTTACTTAGAAACACAAATAAGTTCATTAAACAGATAAAAAAAGGTTCTTATGCCGCGGTCACCAGGTTTAGGTAAATTTCGAGCGTTGGGTTCACTAAATAAAAAGAACAGTTCAACAGTTTATGTGTAACTTCACACAAAGTGACTTTATTGTAATAGTTAAGATGCAGTTATATCACCCAACGGAAAAATACCACCACCAAATATGAGATTTTAGATAAGGTATCAGACTTCGCCGAAAATTACAAGTTTGTAGGATAAAGAGTTTCTACAACAAAATGATCTACCATATCGATCAAAGTTCCTCTCACCACATGTAGCTACTTTAAGAAAAATGTTCTCCTCCAAATCACAAATTCTATTCATCACATGCTTACATAAATCACTTTAATACTTTCCTTGAGTCTGTAACAATTTCCAAACTGTTAGACCGAAATGTGCCTCCGCGCGAACAACCTCATTCGGCGGTCAGAGACAGACTGACTTACTAGTACTCAAAGATAATACATCGTTAACAAGCGTCGTCTGCTGCAGACACCTGGCACAGACGCTTGCCATGTTACAATGTATTCTATAGGTATTATTCATTAGAATTTGACATATATGCTTACAAAAAGAAAACAAAAATTCTTACTCTTACATTTACTTAAAGAAATCCTTTAATTTCTTCTGCGTTTTTGTTTCAGCATTTTGTACATGTTTTTCCAGTTCATAAATCTTATCAAATATTATTTTCTAAACAACCGCCGAGTATTCAGAAACATTGTGGAGCGTCTCCACTGCATTCAAAGCTTCTTCATTCTTTGGTATGTTATTTACTTCTGCATCCAAAATCTGTAATTGATCAGCTTCATCTTCACTGTCATTTCCATTAGTACACGTGCTCACACAATTCTTAACGATATCATCTTCAGTGTGTTCCCTGTGGTAGCCACGTTGTCATCAATCTGAACGAAGTCCTCGAAGGTTGGCGTTAACATAATGGTTTGCGAAACACAAGCTTGGTCCATCCTCATTGTTAGGTACAACCTCAACGCCATTTTCCTCTGGCAATAAGTCATGTTTATCTGTACTGACCCAAAACCCAGCTTTCTTGAAGCCATTTTTGACAGTAACGTCACTTACAATGTATCATGCCCTTCTTCCAAATTTCATGGCTAGAAATACGTTAATCTCAGGGTTATTTTTTTTTCCCAGGCACGTAAAAGTATTTTTAACAACTTCTCTGTGATAAAAGCATTTGAAAGAGTGTATGATACCTTGATCTAATGGTTGAAGTTTACTGGTGGTATTGGCAGGCAAGAACATGACTCTTACATTTGCATGTGTTGGTAACTCCGAGTGGGCAGCACAGTTGTCAATAAAAAGCACATTTTTTTCGTTTTATCTTCATTTCCTTGTCAATTTTTTTCAACCAATTTTTAAATAATATCTTTGTCATCCAAGCCTCTGTATTACTGGCATAATCAACAGGTAGAGTCTTGATACCTTTAAATTATCTAGGCCGCCTTGATTTCCCGATGATGAAAAGGGGGAGTTTGTCCACACCAGTCATGTTTACACATTGGATAATAGTAAGGCGTTCCTTGCTTTGTTTTCCTCCATGGCATTTTTCACCTTTAAATGCAAATGTTTTATCTGCAGGGCACTTGAAGAACAAAGCAGTTTCATCTGTGTTGTAAATATCGTTTGGATCATACCCTTCTAAAAGACTTGGCAGATCTTCATTCCATTGGTTACACACACGTTGGTCCACAGATTTACTTTCCCTGGCTGCTTTTTTGAAAGCAATGTCATGACGCTTTTTGAAACACTCTAGCCAACCATTACTAGCTGAAAAGTTCTGAATTCCAAGTTTTGTAGCAAATTCTTTAGATTTTTCTTTCAACAAAGGTCCATCAATGGTAACATTTTTATCAAGGGTTTGTTATATCCATTCTAACAGGCACTTTTCATTGTTGGGAAATTCAGAAAGTTGGCTCCTCTTAATTTTCCATGTCCCTCAGAGCGCTGAGACCTTATAGAATCTTTTGATTTTATAATTTTATAAAAGGTCGATTCCAGTACACCAAACTCATTCTGTATTTCACTTTGCGATTTCCCGCTCTCGAACGCAGTTACTGTTTTAAGTTTATCACTTAATGACATCACTTAGGTATTTCATTTTGACGTTTTGAGTCTGTGTCGAACCTTTCTTTGTAATTGATAGTTATCAACTGAAGTAACAATTGGCGATTCGAACAGAATACGATACAACAATGAAAGTTAGTTCCAAGAAATTTAAGAATGGGTCATAAATAACAATTGTTAAATACACTCGACTGTCGCTTATAGATGTAAAAACAAGTGACGGTCTCATTTATAGAGGACTACGAGGGAAAAATGACTTTCCCCTATTGAGGTTTCTGTTTCTCACTTAGAGGATTTTAGAGGTTAGAATGACGGGACCTGACGATTAGTCTCACTTCTATAGTTTTCTCACTAATCCAGTTCTCACTCAGCCAGGTTTGACTGTAATTATTGTTTCCTACGTAGGAAGGAAATACCAAGCATGGTGGGTGAGTAGATAATGCTCTGGCCTCGCATTTGGTATGACTTTAATTTGAATCCCTGTATGAGCATCCAGATTTGGGTTTTCTATAGCTTCTACAAATCACTCCACCCAAATTCCGGGATGCTTTATTCAAAAATGCCATGGTCAAATTCATTCCCATTCCTCCTTGCCCCCTACTTTTCCCATCTTTAATGACCTCGACTTCAGTGATATGTAAAGCCATAAGCCATAAAAGGAATGAAACGGTGCTCATAAGCATTATAATGTTGCACATAGAGAGGAAGGCCAATACTTACAACAGCATTGGGCATGGCAGCACAGAAATAAATAAACTCAAGCAAATATAGAAAATTAGTCTTTAATATACTGTCTGAATATCCCTCATCACAAATAACGAATTACTCATTAACAAAGCTGTATGTGTTAATGGGTTTGACATTTTCTAAAAAAAAGAAGACACCATAATCATTCTTTGTTCATCAAAAATTTTCCACACTTCATGGAGCATCTATCCATAGTCCCCACTCTTCTGCACCAGATTGCTTCTTTGTCTCCATTGATATTACTTGCTTGTACACTAACATACTCCACACACAGGTCCTCAGTTCTCTTTAAAAATATCTGGATATGAGCCCTCCTCAGTTTTCCCAGCACGTAATTTCTAAATCCAAGGCCCACTTTATCCTTTAAAAAATGTATTCTCCTTCAAATCCCAAGTTTATCACCTGATATACAGCATACCATAGGTATTGTATGCCAACCTCTTCCTGGGCTGTCTAGGAACAAACACCCCTCAGCCGCATTGTGTGATTCAGATTCATAGTTGACTAGATGATACCCGCGACTTCGTACGTGTGGATTAAGAATTTCTTTACCAGAATTGAATATAAAAAGTTGTTGGTAGCGAAGGATTGGTCCCAAACAACACCGAGTTGGCATAATATGACCGGGAAGATATCACTATATCATTCTACTATCAAACCTGTCTCTTGAAGAGAATCAATTTCCAACATATTTAAAAACAGAAAAACAAACGTAGGTGAGGGAATGTGGGGAAAAAGGGGGGGGTGTTAACTAAGGGCAGCTTTATTTCAGCTTGGACTTTTCTTCTTTCTTCAGCATGAGTATCCGATTCTTGGGTTCTAATAACTTTAGCTGCTTGTGCTCTGCTAGAACTACAACTTGGGCCATGAAGGCAATATAAACTGGTGCCAGAAACATTTAAGCAGACACAAAGTAAAAGGACAGAGAAAATCGACATCTATACTAAATAATACGTTTTTTCTCTAAGCGAAATTTATTAACAAATTATACACTAACATAATGCGCGAGAAGCATAGCTTTAGCAAGCGACGTAACATTACAGACTAACACACCCATCCATCTCTCTGTCACCATTTGAGATTTTCTCAAAATTTCGTGACTACAACTGTTAATCATGCCGAAAAAAAAAATGTCCTGTGCCCTTTCTACAGATTTTCTTGTCAAATTCCGACAATAATGGTATAGGTCAAAACGTAACAAATGACAGAGACTTACTTTCGCATTTATAGTATTATTACTGCAGATCACACACACACACTGATAGCGAATCACCCCTAAGGGATCAATATAATGTAAAAAAGTGTACACCTACAGCATTGCAAGACTACCTACAATTTGCGTCACATTGCACCTCTAACTTTGTGATATCTACAGTTTAAAATTCTATCCGAATAACCGATGGCCCAGGTGTGACTCTTACAATCAAAAATTATTTTTAAAAATCTTAGCCTCCGTGGGGATTTGAACCAGATACCACGACCCAAACATTAGTAAGCAAGCGCTTTAACCACTGAGCTACCTGACCGCTACATGGAAAAACAGTACAGGGACCTCCATATCCAGCGCGTCTGTCTATCGCCGTTCAGTAATTTTTCGAAATTATAAGACAACATGTATTATTTATACAGATAATTTTTCAACCAAATGTAGACAGTATTTTTCTCCTTGTTTCAAAGGATAAGTGTGCAAAGTTTCATCTAGATCGGATGAAAACTGTGGATTTGTATGAAGATCAAACAAACAATCGAACAAACATACATACATTCATCTTTATATATATAGATTTATTTATGATCTGGACCCTCATGCAATACCACCTCCTAGAATTCCATCAACTTACCCTTGACTTATTCCAACACATGTGAATTGGACATCTCTCTATGATAAGGTTCCTTCCATATATCTGTGCACATCAAGTGAACAAATTTACAATAGAAACTACACATTGATATAAAAATTCTTCCCTGGTGTTCTGCTGGCAGAACACCCGGGAATAATTTCTATCACAGTTTGCCGGGAAAGAATCAACTCTCACATACACATTTATAATTGCTATTCTTTTCACACCAAACATTCCCTTCCACATGACCGTGCAATCCATGGCAAATGCATGTTTTTGCATGAATCACTTTCTAGGTATTTGCAAAAATTATGACAACCCTTCATTTCCCACTGCTACTCCCCTGATCTTGTACAAAAGCAAATCTCATTCTACCACCATCATTCCCGCAATTCCCATTTCCTCCTTAGGCTGATTGCAGCAAAATTTTCACCACCCAGTTCTCTCCTGGCCCGGAGTTCTATAACCTCCTCCTTCGCCATGGTCACGACTTTTTATGTTCCTTCTCCATAATGTACATCATCATTACCAAAATCCTACCCACTGCCCCAAGTATAAGCTTGAGCAGACTTCACAATCTTAAGAGCACATTGGTTCACAAGTACTAACTTTCTGGCTCCTATACTACTACAGAGATCTTTTCCATGCAATAGACCTCACTGCAAAACTTGCAACTTCAGCCACTACTACCCATGGCAGTCCTATCATGGGGAAATATTTACCTATTATTGGACATGCCATTTGCACTATGACTTGCCTCATTTACCAACTTACCTGCCTTCAGTGCACAGCTTCTTGCATCATTCTCACCACTAAACAACTGTCCATTGGCATGAATGGCCACAGTATATGTTGTTAGTTTATCCCTTGCCAGCTCACATCACTTTAACAATCTCAACAACTGTTTCACAGTGAGAGCTGTCAGAATTTTTCCTGACACTGCTATTGCTTTGGAACTCTGTAGATAAATAATAAATTTGTGTAGTCTTGCAACCTGGTGACAGAGTTTCAATTTTCCACTCATTCTGCTTCTTTTTTTTCCGAATCGCCCAACTTTGGGGTACGTCAGATCAATCACTTCTTGGATGCTTGCGTTTTCTTCTTCTCCCAGTATTTCTTCATTCTATCTGATCTCTTCCTTCTTTCCTCTTCTGATATGTGAATCGGTTTTCTGGTGTTTATCGCAACTTGGAACCTCTTACTTTTGTCTTTGGTCACGGTCTTGGCTGTACCATTCTTTAACATCACTTCGGTAATCTGGAGTTCTCTCAGATCCTTATCCACTTCCTTAAACCAGTTGGGCTTAGTCTTTTTTTTATAAAAGAAGTCAAAGATTTTTTTTGTTAGTCTGTTAGGATTCATTCGGAATATGTGTCCATAGAAATCAATCCTTTTTTTTCTCATGGTTTCCGAGAGTCTCTCGGACTTTGCGTAGAGGGCTTCGTTTCTGTAGAAAACTTGTTTGTTATTCTGGAATTTGGGACCCATGATCTTCCTCAAAATTTTCCTCTCTTTGATTTCCAATTTCTCCATTTGTCCTTTCCTCCCCATAGCTAGTGTCTCTGCTGCATAGAGTGCTTCCGGCTTAATTACTGTGTTGTAATGTCTTATCTTTGTGTTCCAAGAGAGGCTTTTCTTATTGTAAGTGTTTTTGGTCTTCTGGAAGGCTAATTCCATTTGGGTCCTTCTCACTTCCATTGTTTTACCTTCAAGGTTGTTCCATTCAATCCATTCCCCTAGGTACTTGAAACTCCTAACCACCTCTATTTTATGAGCTCCTACTCGGACTCTCGTAGGAGTGTCTGGTATATTTGTCATAATCTTTGTTTTTTCGAATGAAATCTTAAGTCCTAACTTCCCTGCCTGCTCTTGTAATTCGGCGATTTGTTCTTTGGCTTCCTCCCATGTTTCTGCGAGCATCGCCATATCGTCAGCAAATGCCAAACACTTAATCGTAACTCCTTTATTTTTTGTTCCAAGTCTAATTCCTCCTCTGGTTCTTGCATTCCATTCTCTCACAACTTTTTCGAGTGCACAATTGAACAACAGGGGGGAGAGGCCATCCCTTTGCCGGACCCCTGTTCTGATCTCAAAAGGTTCTGACAGTTCACCCATGAATCTAACTTTTGAGGTCGTATTTGTGAGGGTTTCTTTGATGATATTCAGGGTTTTCCTGTCCAAGCCAAATTCCTCCAAAATATTGAATAGCGACCCTCTGTCTATGGAATCGTAAGCTTTTTGGAAGTCCACAAAAGTCACTATATATGGTTTCGCCCTCTGCTTCTGGTATGCTAAAATGTTTCTGAGGTTTAGGATCTGTTCAGGGCAAGACCTTCCTTTCCTGAACCCTGCTTGATACTCCCTGATTTGGCAGTCCAACTGGGATTCTGCTCGTTCAAGTAATGCTCTGGACAATATCTTATAGGTCACATCCACCAGAGAAATCCCTCTGTAGTTGTTCGGATCAGATTTAGAGCCTCTTTTGTGTAGAGGATGTATCAGGGCCATTTTCCATTCCTCTGGAATCACTTCTTTCTTCCATATCTCCTCAAAAAATTTCTGGAGTGAGATAATTGCATTTTTGCTAGCATATTTCCATAATTCGGCTGTTATCTGATTTTCCCCTGATGCCTTAAAATTTTCCATGTGAGTCAGAATTGTCTGGATCTCACTTATAGATGGGGGTTTAGAGTCAGGGTTGGTGGAAGACTTCTTTCCATCATCGAACACCATCTTTTGGAGTGGTTCTTCGCAATTTAGGAGTTCCTTGAAGTAGTCTGCCAGTATCTTGCAGTTTCCCCTATTACTATATGCCATGTTCCCTTTTTTATCCTGAAGTTGGAGGGTTGGGGGGTTGTATTTATTGAGCTTCTCTCTGAAGATCCGATAATAGTTTCTCATGTTGTTCTTAGTAAAGTCGTCATTAATCTTACTGAGTATTTGGTCTTCTTGAACCTTCTTTACTTTCTTGATCTCCTTGGACACCATCCTCCTAGTTTCCACAAAGTGCTGCCAGGAACTTTCGTCCTTTTTGGTTTGCCAGATGTGCCACGCCTTCTTTCTCAGATCAAGTAGTCTATCACACTCCTCATTCCACCACCTGTGCTTCTTAATCCTGGAGACAGGAGCAAACTCTTCTGCCTTAGTTATAAGACTCTTCTCCAACTGTTTCCAGCCCTGGCCTTCTAGTTCGCTGGTTAACTGACTCCATTCTTCCTTCTTCTCCTTTATTTTCTCTGGATCATATCTCCTTCGTGCACGGTTTTTCCTCTGACAGTTACTCTTAGGGATGATCTTAAATTTCACTTTAGATAGGTAGTGGTCCGAGTCGAGGTTGGCCCCTTGTCGCGGTATTGGTGTTATATATATAAATAACTCAGTTCTTACGCTTTTAACAAATTAACATTTATTGTTCCCAATTCTTATTCTTCTAGGAACTACATCGGTCTTAAAGTATCCGAAGAATGCAAGGTTCTTCAGCAGTGAACTCGTAACAAAGCAACCGTTCGGCCTGTACGTCGCTAACCTCTAGCTATCTCTTGATTTTTCTTATTGCCATGGCAACTTACATTTCCTTGCTAAAGGAGTAAATATATCATTTTTGTTTAATTTCATTTCACAAAAATATGATTTTCTTATGAAATTATCCTGTTCTGTCACACCCTCTGAGAACCCTAACATTTTGGATTTCTTTATGAAATTTCTGCTTTACCGCAACATGATCTAACTGGAACTCTCCCAATAGAGGGTTAGGTGATATCCACGTCTTCTGCTTTCTTGGCAATTTCTTAAAGCTAGTTGACTTCAGGATCAAATTGTGTGCCTGACATAATTCAATTAGCCTGATACCATTTTGGTTCGTTCTCTTGTGTGATGGGTAACACCCTACTATATGCCTGAACTTTTTCTCTCTCCCCACCTGGGCGTTGAAATCCCCTAGAAGGATGACATTATGTTTATCAGGGATCTTCTGAATCGTGTCATCAAGTTTTTCCCAGAATAGTTCCACCTTCTCCTTATTCTTTTTGCTGTCAATGTTTGTAGGGGCATGAACATTCACAATTGTATACACTTTGTTGGTTGACTTAAACGTGAGTGTAGATAACCTTTCAGAGGTAGACTCGAAGCTTGTAATGGAGTCTAATATTTTCTTGTCAATTACGAAACCTGTTCCAAGGTGGGGAACATTTTTCATAACTCTTGTCCCCGTCTTCCCCTTAAGTATCCTGAATCCTCCCGATTCAAAGCTGTCCTCATCCAAAAATCTAGTCTCTTGCACAGCAGTAATGATAATTCTATGTTCATTTAATGTGTCTGTTAGAGTCTTAAGTTTTCCTACTTTCAGAAGTGAATTTGCATTAAAAGTTGCTAAGTAGCTTGTCTTTCTGTATTTTATTTTGTTTGAGGTTCCAAGACGCTCCGACTCATCTTTGCGTGACGTTGCAGACTCCCCAGAATCTGAATGTCTGCTTGCGCAATTACGTGTGGTGGATTGACCACCTGGGGTAATTAGTTTTACATCACACCTTTCCATGATTGATAACTCAATGAGTATTGTGGGTGACTTCTAGAGCCACCTTTCCTACAACCGAGGTTGTTAGCCCCGGAGGATTTTTAACAGCCGCCCCTTACATGGAGACAGACGCTGACCAAAAGCCGCCCAATATGAGAACAGTCACTTTTGGATATTGATTTGTTTTTTAATTCATGGTGGACTCCACTAGGCTCTTCCGCTCTCTCTGCCGTTGAGAATCAAATTCCTCTTCCGCCTTTGAGACCGTTGACCAGTTTTCACCTAGTAACCCTAGGCAGGGGCCCTTACAGGGTGCTACCATCCGGAGCCAGATGGACCCAGGTTTTTTAACGAGGTGTTACTCCTCCCCCTCCTCCTTCCTCCTCTCTTTGAGATGAGGCTCCGGGCTTGGGACCGGCAATGGCGGAGTTTCTGCTTCTTTATTGTATGGACTTACAGTTAAACATATAAGACCATATAATTTTTTCCCCCAGTTTATTCCTTATTCTTCAATTTTATCAGTTAGTTGAATATCTACATGTCTCTACAAATGACTTAGTTCTTCTTTTAACCCAGCAGAGAATATCCTGCCACAAATCTCGAATATTTGATTTGTGTCACTTCGATCCTTCTCATTGGCTTTTAAGTGTCCAGCATCTGAACAGTATAACAACTTCGGTACCGCAAGTTTCAGATAAGAGACTCTTCTTATTTTTCTCCTGACTGTTCTTTTTTATGCCATATATGTCAATAAAAATTATATTTTTTGATTATATCTTTCAACTGATCTTTTCCTACCAACACTAATAAATATTTGAAACTTATTATTTGCTCCACATTCCTGTTGTTTGTAATTATTTTTATTTCCATTTACTCTTTTTCTGCTGAATCTGTTGAATTTAAACTATACAAGACCCCTTTTAAATTCTTCTTCTTCACAGTTATAATTGTCTGATCACTACTGAGAAGAGGTGCATTCAAATGTAGGTGACAGGTTATTCAGAGACTTCCTTGCATGAGCTGGAAAGTTCAATTTTAAGGCACTGTTCTGTTTTCCACAAATGTGTTGCCCAGAGGTTGCCACTAGGATGTAGAACTCATGTTTGCTGGAGGAATCCTCTATTACAGGTGTTGTTTTGGTGGTCAATGTTGTAAATCTACTGTCATAAGTGTGCTCCTCCAATACCAGTAAAAAGGTATATGATGACTTGCTAAGTCCATTATGTCAGTGTGTCCTCAAGCCATCTCCATAAAAAAAAAAGGAATAGATCCTTTAGATCACTGTTTTACTATTTTGAATAGTGATAAGTGGGAATGCTTATTGATATATGTAATTTATATAATATTTTTATGTAAAACATTTCACGAGACATAAATGTCAACAAAAGAATTTAAGTTAAGATACTAATTAAAAGGGGGAAGGGTGTATTTTCTGAGTTGTTAGCTATGATTCTAAGGGAGTCCTCTTCCAGTTATGATGGGGTCAGCACTGTGCCCTTTTTTATGTAAGTTACTGTGTGTAAGGGGATAAAAATAAGTTAACAAAGGGATACTGATTGTAGATGCACAGTGTGGAAAAACGCAAATCAAAGAAACAGATGAAGCTGTTGAAATAATAACAGATGAAAATACAACTGAAAAGACAAAGGTTAATCGTGTAAATATCACAAAGTCAATAAATAATAACAGTGTTATTGGTGAATTGTAGAAGTATATTGAACAAAGCAATAGAATTTACAAACTCTGTAAAGATACATGAACCACAAGTGATTATAGGGGTAGAGTCTTGGTTAAAGAAAGGAGTACTAGACAGTGAGGTTTTCCCTGATGGTTACAGAGTGTACCACAGAGAGAGAGAGTAGTTGTTGATGGAGGGGAATTTATATTGGTTAGCAAAGATTACAAAAGTTTTCTACTGTTCATAGATTATGACCATGAGTTACTAGGGGTAGATTTATGGAATTATAAAAAAGGAAAAAAAAATCAGGGATTTAACAGTTCACCGTTGTGGAAGAATATATGATGAAGATGAGGTTCTTGGAGATAAACTAAATTTATATTCACAGTTTAGAGGTGAGCGTAGAATTGTCATTATTGGTGAAGATTTAAATTTACCAGGTGTCAGCTGGGTAGGAAATAAATAACACAAGGTAACACAGATTTACAAATACCTTACTAGGGGAAGGGTTTATTACACAAGTGGTAGAACAGATAAAGAGGGGACCAGACATGTGGGCTATCTTTATAATAAAGCCTGACACAAATCTTGTGGGGTGTCAAGTAACTGTGATCACAATGCAGTATTTATTATTTATTTATTTATCATATGGCAGTTTAGACACTTTTAAGAACATTGATAAAAATTATACACTGCAACTTTACAAGATTAAAGACATATATCTAGTTTATTAATTTAGTTTATCGATTCCTGAGTTGCCAGCAGAAAATCCACAGGATCACCACTGTAAGATCTTATAGGACATTCTTCAATAATATGACCAATAGTATGAATCTCTCCGCATTCGCACAAGGGGGATGGTTGCTTACCCCACTTGTACAGGGAGTTTGCACATCTGCCATGCCGAGTTCTGATTCTGTTGAGTGTGGACCAAGTTTTACGAGGTAAATCAAATCCTAGTGGCTTTTGTGTGATGCAAGGTAAGCTGCTGTTTTGGTGTACAGTCCACTCCTGGATCCAGGCTTTGGTGATGTTAAAATCTTCACGGATAGCATCCCTTGCCAATTTCACTGGTGGTTTTCTAGAGCAAAGCCTGTTGATGTTGGCATCCTTAATATCTTGGTGGATCGGTAAGTTTCTGTTGTCCATTATTCTCTTGTACTCACTTGTAAGAGCATTTATCCGTCGCAGGTTAGGTGGTGGTATGTGGCTCAGTATCGAGAGCCATCTTGTGGGAGTTGTCTTGATCACGCCTGCAATCATACGCATAGAAATGCAGTACTGATGGAGACTGAGGGAATCAATTAACCATTGGCAAAAGTGAAGGGGTAAATAGGCACAATTATAAAAAGCCCCAAATTTCAGAATTGAAGAGAGATTTCAGGGAAAGGTTCAGCAAATGAATGGAGGACACAAGTACAATTGAGACTAAGTGGGAAGAGCTTAAAAATGGATGAGGAAATATTTATTCCAAAACAAAAAATAAAGAGAGGAGGTTAAAGAGGTGAGTGAGACAAGGAAACACCAGAGTTAGGAGTAGGAAGGCATTAGGGAATACATAAAAAAAACTAAGCAAGCAATTAATAACAGCAAAGAGAGAAGCTAAAGATGGGTTCATGTAGAATATTATTGGTGCAAGAGGACCACTGTATGGTGCATCTCTAAATTTCTATGGCTATGTTAGAAAACTGAGGGTAAGGGAAAGTATTCAGACTGTTGTAAATAAGAATGGAGTTGAAGTTACTGAAGATTTTAAAATGGCAGAGATATTGAGTTACTGGTTTAATGAGACTATGAGGGTATATAATCCTGTGATTGAGTGGGGTGGAGGGGAATAAATTAGTGAAATGAGGAAACTACAAAACTTGTAATAAATCCTCAGTAAATTCTGTGAAGGCACTCAGAAAGCTAAAAAAGTGCAAATGGGCCCATGTAAATAATATTATTGCAGATGTATTAAAATATTGTTCCTTACCTAGAAATTTTATTTAAAATGAGTCTGGAGTCTTGCTGCTTACCAGAGGATTGGAAAAGAGTGATAGTAGTGACAGTTAATAAAGGAGGAGTGACAAATAGGGTTTTAAATTACAGGTCGATTAGTTTGACATCAGTGATAGGCAAAATGATGGGAAGATTGATATGCAGCCTTGTCAGAAATTTCTGTGAGGGGAGAAACTGGTTTGTAAATCAATAACTTGGCTTTAGGCAAGGATAGTCATGTGAATGTCAGATGGTGGGCTATATGCAAGATATTTCAGATACATTGGATAAAGGAGGCCAAGTTGATTGTGTAGCACAAGATCTTTTGAAGGAATTTGACAGAGTGAGCCATAAAATGGTTTTAAATAACTTTAAAACTATTGGAGTGGATGAAAAATGTCTTGTTGGGTAGAGGAATTCTTAAAAGGCAGAAAGCAAAGCATTAGAGTAGCAAATACATTATTAAAAGAGGTGGAAGTGAATATGGAAGTGCCACAGGGTAGTGTATTGGGAGCATTGCTTTCATCATCCTAATTAATGATTGTGTTGATGGTTCACAGTCAAAATTGGTTGCTTGCAGATGACACAATAGTATATGAAGTTTGTTCAAAAAGTAAGGTGACTTTTTGAATTTCGCCGGATACATGCAGTCGATTTTCATTTTTTTGTTTTTCTAATTTTGGTACACTCGTCCCACACATATCTTCACAGTGTCAACTATACAGCATTCTTTGCATTGTTTGTGAGAGGCATAATTGTTAGAAGTGTTTTGTGTGCTTAGTGATTTTCTGCTGTCGAAAAAAAAAAATAGATCAGAGTTTGCGTCAAATCTTGTGTAAAAAATGGAATTAAGTGTGCCAAAACACTTGAAATGTTGACAATGGCACACATTCACAATTAAGTGAAGAAATAAAAACCTATGTCTTTAGATAACCGACTATATAAGTTGGAAGCAGATTCTTTGAGGGTAAAGGAATTAATGTCTTGTGATAGTTTGAAAATAGAACTAAGTAAAGAAATAAAGAACTCTGTTAAATCATTAGAAATGTCTAATAAGGCATCTATTAAGTCTTTAGATCACAGTCTATCTAAATTAAAGAGAATTATGCAAGAATTTGATGATGGTGTACAAGTAAAGATAAATGAACCTTTTGAAGGAGCTGATGAACATTATAAAGTGTGGTAAAGAGGGATATGTAACCAGAAACCTATAGTAGATTCTGTTACTTATAAGAATCTAGTAATTAGAGGGATTGAACAAAGTATGAATACAATTCATTTCTTTGTGTGGTATGATTGAAGGTAAAGGTAGTAATGCAGCAAGTAAAGAATATGGGATAATGTTGATGAAAACCCTGTAGAGGACAGTCTAATTGTCAAAGAAGGTTTTTGCTTAAGAGGTGAGTTTAAGGTTGAAAGTAAACAGGCTGTAGCTTATTTGAAAACAGCTGAGTCAGTAGAAAAGAGTTGTAAGTCGATGAATTTTTTGATGCAAGAGAAATTAAAGGAACGGGTGAATTTTGTCAGGTAACTAAGATGGAACAGAGTTTAGTGAAGGTGAATGGGGTAGGTAATTTGAGGATTTCGAAGGATGTAAACTGTAACATTTTTGCCAGTGTTAAGGCAAGTTATGTTTGATTATGATGTATTAAAGCAGTTGAAGAATAATTGTAATGAACTTTCACAAGGTTCTTTGTGTATTTTTAAAGCTGGTTTGCAATTGTGCCATTGTAGTAGAGTAAGACTAGTTACCAACAGACAGTTGGTTTGTATGGATAAATGGGAAAAATTGAACTGGAAATATATAAAAAAAAGGTTTTTGCTTTTGTAGAGGGGTGAAGCTAAGCTTATCACCTCATCCTGCATACAAAGTTTAGTCAGAATACCTATCAGTGTTTAGATGTTACAAACTGTAGTGTACAAGACTTATTGTAATCATGTTTTATTATTATTTATATTAAGCGATAAGAATAGGAACTCGTATCCATCTGTGTTACAGATGATATGCAGTGATAAACAGTTGGTGCTCATTGGAACTGAACTGAAAAAATCATCAAGGAATTTGTTCTAGTCCTGAAGAATTGTAAATGTAGAGTTTTGAATATTGTTTAATGGTTGTCAAGCAATCATAACTGTAAGATGTAAGCTCTCCTTACTTGAAACATTCTCGTTTCCATAATTACTGTTTTGGCTTATAGGAACAAGTTAACTGTCCTATCTCAAGTTTACCATTGCCATTGATGACTGCGTTGCCATTAAATGGCATGGTGAACTTGGGAAAGGGGGGGGGGTCTGTAGGATAACAGCTATGATATCCGGCAATATATTATACATTTTAATATAATTTAGTATCCGTGAATTTGGGGTACCTTGGCAAAGGCCAGTTTGTTTATTCTGAGAAACAGTAGAGTTTCCATAGCCACAACTAACTACAAGTGGGAATTGTAGTGCATAGTGATCTTATTAAACTTTAAGAATTGCAGTTTAACGCTATCACCAAGTGAGAATTACTCCTATCTGGAGTTTTTAACTTTCAAAATTGTTGTCAAAGGTAGCATTAAATGAGAAAGCTGATGAAACATTTATCATCTGTTTTATTACAGAACATATGTAAAATGAACATCAAAGCCTTTTATCAAGGTATACAAGATGTACATAAAAAATTAAGTAGATATCTGCTGGCATTATAGTGATCTTCTGTTGGCTGCTGTCATAGAAATATTTTATGTCTCGCCGAAAAATGTCAACAAAAATGCACAGCAATCCACTTCCAGAGTGTCAAACAGGGGTTGAAACAATCAGTTACTATTAAAAAAAATTAAAACTTTATGAAAAACACTTGCAGCTTAACACAAATAATCTTAAATGAAACTATAAAGAATCTATAAGCTTTTGATGTTGCACTGAGTAAAATAAACTTTTTCAAAGTATAAAAACATGTTAAAATATGGTAGTTGGCAGATTTGGTGATACTGAAACATGAATAATTGCTCAAGGGATGATGCTAGATCCAAGAGTTAAGCCCAAAGCAATTGACAAAAAATGCAGAAAAATCAAAAACTGATCTGAATAACTAAGTTTAATGCTGACTAAAACATTAAAGGTATATATATTGAAATGATGAGGAGTCTTACTCGGATCAACCTAAATGTCAGTGATTGCTTAAGGGCAAATTTGATCAAAAAGACAATCTCCATGCTACACAAAATCCTACTGCATCAAGCATTATGGAAATAGATAAATACATAAACCAAGTACTGTTTGACAGGCCTCAAGATCCTCTTACCTCTTGGAGACAACAAAAAGATTTTTATCCGTGTTTCTATAAAGTGAAGCTGAAACGGCTTTGTATCAGTGCACCCTCTGTGCCATGTGAGAACTTTATAAGATGGGCCAAATAATTAACAGTACATGAAGCAGACTGATGCCTGAGACATCATCCAAAATAACATTCCTTGCATACAATTTAAAGTAATCAAGTTATATATGTTTTTTTTGTACATTTATGAGAAACTGATTGTTATGTTGGTAGGTTCTTCGATAACAATTATCAAAAAAATTTCATTCTTTAATAGTTTCATTTTTATCATAAACACTACCAGTTAAAGAATTTTATTTTCCATTTTGTTTTTTAGCAATAAAACATCTAAAAAATATCTGTATGTAGGTCCACACACATTGACTTCAACTACATGCTCTGCCCACCTGACTATAATGCCAGACCCATATAGGTGCGGCGGACATGGAACCTGGATGTCAGTCTGCAGAGCTGGGTGTACATCCAGATCCAACTCCTTTTAAAATCTGGGACTTGCCCATCTCTAGTGCTTACTAGTGATTTGCTGATTCCAAACTGAATCTGCACTGTTTGGCAGTAAATATTTAAATTTTGGGCTAGTATATATATTATTCCCTAATCATATAAATAATCAGATTTGGGTTAGATACATGTGCATAATCCATACCATTGGAAATTTTTGGTATATCATAGTTATGTTGATAGTAAAATGTAAATTGTGCTCTGACAACCAGTAATGATGAAATGGTAAACAGAAGAAACTTGTCAGCAGTGTCAGTTGAAATTATTCATTATTTTGTTTCGGCTGTGATTGATAGAAAAATTACAGCTGTTTAATGCGTTGTATTGTAAATATGCTGGTAGGAAAGGCAGTCAGAATTGATACAAACTTAGTAATAAATCTATAAAAGGTTTCCACAAAATGTTTGTGATACACACATATAGTGTTCTAGTATGAACACCTGCTTTACAAAAGCAATTAGTTTACTGCGAAGCTGAACATTGTTGTCATAAATGTAATGTTTTTTGTAATATTAAGCAAATTTTTCTCTAGTGTAAAATATTTATCTCGGATGTAGTACTGAGCTCCTTTTTTGTATCCATTGTTGCTGTTCATTCGATAAAATATGACTGCACCTTTTGCTGTTTCACTGTTTCCATGATTTTAATTTTCTTATTTTTTGCTAATGGACATTTTAGTATTATGTTTGACTATAAAGAGATGATGCTTGTTTTTATCTTGACACCAGAATTTTATAAATCATTAATTTTAATCTCAGCAAGTTATAAAATTGAACTGAGGATCGTTAGTGGTTTAGGTAGATTCATGCCAAAACTTTGATTATACTTCATTTTAATCTTAAATAATGGTTACTAAAATTATACTGTATGTTTTGTGTTTCTTTTTTGATTTTTAGAGATTGGAGAGGACTGGCACAACTGGTTGGACTGAGTGGAGAAAAGATACCATTAATTAAGTCAAACTCCAACCCTACAGCCCAGATCTTGAGCCAGTGGAGTGAAAATTCTATTGGATTATTGCAAAATTATTTAGGACAACTGGATAGATGGGATATTGTAGATGACACAGAAGAGCTGATGAGTAAGGTTAAAAATAATGTATAAGCTGTTTTTGAAAAAATGAGTTAGAGTGGGGAAAGTAAACCCAGCACATACCACAGATCAGTGGGGAATATAGAATATATTTTCAGGGGGGGGGGGGGCAAGATTAATGTAAGGTTAGCTTAAGTAATTTTAAGTAGACACCCCATGATACTTTTTGCTACTCATATTCAGAAGGTAATTTGCACTGAATGCCCCTTTTAGTTTACCAAGATCACGTTTCTTTATTGTTCACATTAAATCATTAAAAATATATCTATTTTTAAACAAACCAAATGTTGAAAAGATCTCAGTTACTATTATTTCAAACATTGGTCAAGATTTTAATAATGTCACATCTGTAAACACTTATCCGAACTAAAAGAGTCAAATACGTGATTTTGATTATCGTGTTTGGAGGCGTTCTAGCTATACATAATGTTTTGTTTTGTCATTGATGTATAAATTGCCAAGACCCCTATTTTTTTCTTTTTATATACACGTGCATATATGTGTTTTATCAACTATCATTCAAATGACTGTTTTGAGTATCGTTTTGGAGAGGCCTTAAAAGAAGGTTTAATGAATGCAATGTCAATGAAAATGCAACGAAATTTGTTTTATGAATCATTTATCCAACTGATAATAAAAATAATACAATAAAAGAAGAACAAAACTAACAAAAAGGAACTTTTATATATATCAATGATTACAAAATAAAGTCTAGGTTTCTTGGAACACTTGCAAACTTATCAAGAACTTCATCGTCACTATTGTCTCTGTAGATAGAAAGTAAATCAAGTCCGTTAATCCTACTTTCAGATGTGCTGTTCCTTAGGTAAGTCTTCGGCCTTCTCAGGCTGGAGAAAGTTCTCTCTACGGTTGTTACAGAAACAGGAAGAACTACGAGTAATTTCAGAAGGGTTTAAATGTTGTGGAACAAAGTCATGTCACATGTTTCTAGAGAACTTATAGCCATTTTTGGAAGATTTGAAGGATTTTCCTGACTCCACTTTTCTCTCCATAACAAAAACTCACTTCGCACAATCTCTTTATGTGACAAATCTTCTTCATAGAAACTAAAAGCAGCCTCCAATGAACAGAAATCTTTTATACACAATTGTGGAAGAATGTTTTGTAAGGATGTAAGTGTTTCCTTGTGAGATTCAAAGCGTTCTTTCAGTGAGTCACAAAAATCGTACAGGTATGGCACATAAACAGATCGTCGATAGAATTCTTCTTCTGTGGTGTAAGGGATGTTGCTACGTGCTGTTTGAAGGCTGCAAATTCTTGGAATCTCTTTCTTAATGTCAAGTTTAGCAGCGAATGACTTTATTTGTTTATACAAGGCTCTAAATGAGTTATCAGCATTTGCCCTCTCCTTCTACAGTAATTTTTGAAATTATAAGACGACATGTATTATTTATACCGATAATTTTTCAACCAAATGTAGACAGTATTTTTCTCCTTGTTTCGAAGGATAACTGTGCAAAGTTTCATCTAGATCGGATGAAAACTGTGGATTTGTATGAAGAACAAACAAACAATCAAACATGTTATGCAGTGGTGGGGTCAGAAGTAGATGTTCGAATATTATGGGGAAATATGTTTTCAGGAAAAGCCTGTACAAAGTTCATACATCCCAACTTTTCTGGTTTTTGCAAAATCTGCAGAAAGTGCTGTATTTTACTGCTGCACAAATTAACTATGTTATTTTTCAAATTTTTAAATGTTTGATTACATAAACCAGGGGTGTGCAAATAGTGGTCTGGGACCACATGTGGACCGCTAAGAGTTTTTTTGTGGCCCACTAAGACAGTCAGAAAAATCTGCATTGTTTGCAGTTAATTGTGTTTGAGAAATTGAATGAAATGAATGAGTCATTGCAGGGAAAGGAGTTGTTTGCACATCAAATGTGGAAACATGTAAAATCATCAAAGTAAAACTTCAGGCAAACAGATGAATGCCATTTTTGTCATTCCCCTTTATTGGGAAAACAGTGCTTGAAAGTGTTTCTGTGAAAACTAGGTATCATCTGCAGAGTTTGAAGGACAAAGTGAGAAGAAGTTTTCAGTACATTTAGAAATTTGAGTCTAAATTCAGTTTCTTCTCCTATCCCATCACTGCTGATATTGACACTGCACCCAAGGAGCTGCAGCTTGAACTTATTGACATGCAGTCACATAACACCATGAAAAATACGTTTATGTTTAATGCTGTAATGTTGGTTGACTTTAAAAAAAATCTGTATGGTGAAAAATTTCCATGTATGAAAAAAATCTGCTGGGAAAATGTTCTCCATGTTTAGCTCTGCATATATTTGCGAGTAAAGTTTTTCTGGCTTCAAGAGCGAGAATAATTATAGATGCTGTTTGATAGACATTAACCTCCAGGCTGTGATGAGAATCTCAGCAAGCAAAATCACTCAGAATTTTTTAAAAAATGTAGAAAAGGGTGGGAAAAATTTTCTCTTTAAACTGACTCGAATATTTAATGTGCTTGCAACTATAGATGATATAAAATTAGCTAAATAAATAAATTTCTTGAATGAAAAGTTGATGAATTAATGCAATTATATTTAAAGTTACAGCCATCTGCTAACCTCTGATTCAACAAAGTGGCCTCTGAGCCAAAATAATTGCCCATCCCTAGCATAAATGGTTGTAGGTGAATTCTTTATATGGAATGGGTTGCAATTTTTATTGGCAGTTGTGGTTCTTTTCTGATTTTATTCATAGAAGTGCTGCTGTTACTCTTACTTTAAATGTGTTGAAGCTTTTTTTATTTCACTGAGATTCTGCCAAGATATGTCATGTTTTATTCAATAATTGATCAATCTATATTTCTGATTTTACATCAATACTATTTCGAACATGTAATTGCTAATCATTTAACTGTCATTTTCTTAAAACTTCCTCATTGTTAGACCTCGGATTTTTAGGTTCTAAAAATCTTGTTTTAGGTACCTAAAATAGGCTCTGTTCCAATGCAAAATAGGTTTTAAAAAGGTGAAAATAGGCTATCAAAATTGGGGTTATGTTTATGAAGTATCTTAAAAATTTATTTACTTGATTCTAGCTGGCTGAGATTATCTAAAATCAACAAAGCTCTTAATATGCATTTGTCACATATTTCCTATTGATGGAGAAATAAATTTGGAACACATCTCTGTTGGATATTTATTTATTGATACAAAAATTCGTATGTTTACATGTATGGATTTTTAGTATATATTCCAATTTTTACTGTATGTATATTATTTTTATTGGATTATTTATAAATAGGTAATTAAATTTACAATGCAGATGGCTGTGTCAACATTATCAGAATGTCAATTCCACAATTTTTGGATTGTTAAACTGTTGACCAAACACAATTGAGCATTTATTTTGAACAACCAAATTGCACCATCTGTATTTTAAAATTCACAGTTTGCAACGTAGAATGTTTAGCAATCCAGTACTGTTGGATGAAATGTTAAATTTACAGATATATTTTTTTAAATATGTTTGATATAACTTATAATAATATTAGGTTAAAAGTTTTAAACAGGTGGCCTCAAAACACAGGTGGCCTCAAAACACAGGTGGTAAATCAAACCACCTGACTGCGGCGTGGACGATCGGGGTTTGATCTCCGATGAAGCCAAAGACAAAGTAGAATGTCCGTAATGGCTCCCCAACCCACTCAGCCTGCTATCTGCTGAGTACCGTGGTTGAAACTCTGCGGGAAGGTAAAGAATGGCCAGAGCATGGCGCTGACCCAATTACATCCTTCTAGTGCCAATGGTTGCAATGGGAATGTGGAACTCTGCCTTCATGAATTGTGGTGGAATTGGCAGGAACTGTAAAAACCTTTAAAAAATTTCAAGCACATAGGCATAATAACAGGGCTATATGCCATTAGGATAATCCTGGGCATCATTTACTATTGAAATTTCTGTTTGGTTCCTAGAAGCAATGTTCAATTTTCCGGTACTGTGGAAGGGTACCTGTCCTGTTTTTTATTAAAAACTTAGTAAACCTATGACAATTACACTGTTAAAGCATTTTTAATACACTAGTGAGAATTGTTCAACACATTGTTACTGTTTACTCACCTGTTTGTTGTACACTACTCAATATATAATGTTTCCATCTGTTGAGAAATTGGGAAACTCGTTAATCCACTGCCTAATTAAAGATGATTTGGAGATCGGTACCTTGATCGCTCTGATGCTTTATGAGACCACACGGCTGACTGATACTGTCTTTAGCTGACTGCAACTTCTGTGCAACAAAAAGTACAGAAGTACTGAGTGACAACGTCCCCATACACGTTTACTTCAATTGTTGGAAATGAACACCCAACAAAATATTTGTATTTTTGTTGTTGAGATAAACGCTTTTGTTGATATTTCGAAAGAAAAATAAATAAAATAAGCAAAAATAGGCTCTGACAACAATTTGGGCACTTTTAGGCACTATAAAATCATAAATAACAGCCTTAAATGTCCATAAATTGTACATATCATAAATATTATTTCTGTAAGGTGTTTTTTGTCACAAGCCTCTACCAAAATCGATAAATGAGGTATCATTTTAATGGTTAAAGTATCTGCTTTGATCATATCATATTTTAAAAAAGTTATATTTTCATTTTCGGTCCTTAAAGAGGAAAAATATCAATATTTCTAAAATGCTGTTAACTGTGTCACGAGACATGTATCTCGCTGGATATCTAACTGAAATCATTAAATGAAGTATCATGTGAAAGATTAAGATCTCCACTTTGGTGACATCATATATTAAGATGGGAATTTCTCAGAATTTGACCCTTAAAGGGCAAAAGTATCAATATTTCTACAACGCATTTTTGTGTCAGAAGCCATTTATCTCCCTTGATATCTAACCGATGTATATAAATATGGTATCACAGTAAAGATTAAGGTCTCCGCCGTTGTCACATCATATTTTAAGAAAGGAATTTTTGGATTTCACCCTTAAAGGACAAAATTATCATTATTTCCATAACTTTTTTTGGTAACAAGCTATTTATCTCCCTTGATATCCTACCAAAATCTAGAAATGAGCTATTATTTTAGAGATTAAAATCTCCGCTTTGGTCAAATCATATTTCAAGAAGGGATTTTTGGAATTTGACCCTTAAGGGGACTGGTCTGTGAACACCAGGGAAAAACTTGAAAATTGTGTCAGTGTTCTAAATAGTGTAGCTCACCATTAGCTCATCATTATCCCATGAAATGTTAACCATATTTTAAAACAACTTTTGAGAGAATTTTGATATATGAAATACAGCATTTGGTTTGAAACTTTTTTTATTAATTATATTTTGTGTTGCATGTGAAATAAAGCAATTAAATTATTTATACACATCATAGGTATACATATCTCAATATACAAACAGAGTAGAAGCTTGATTTTTTTGCCCTGGAATTTATTTACACTATTCTCTTTAAAATAGACCATTATAAAGATTGTACTGTCATAAGTTATTGCTTAATAATTTTTTTAAATTTGACCATCAAAAATGTTAGATTTGAACTCATAGCTTTTCATTAAAAATATTTAATTTTATAACTAAGTAACAAGAGTGGTCTACTTTTTAGTTAAGTATGATTCAAAACAGTATACAAAATTCCAGCTACCTATCTTTAATAGTTTTCAGCTTAAGTGTACCAGAACATTAAAAAATATAACTTGCGGGAAATTCAAGTTAAAGTAAAAACCTTTTTTTCTATTAAACTTGCATAGCACTAATGCATCCCAGGTCCATATTCATCTTGTTTACTGTGTTGTTCTTCCTCTCTACTCTTTTTCAGACTTCTTCTTCTTATTCTTACTCCTTTAGTGGCTCCCAATACTGATTTCTCTGCTTCAATGAGTCTCCTGTGATCAATGGCAATTAGATATCTATGTATATTTAGTCCACCAGGTACTCCCATCAATTCCATTACCTTACACCTTGACACTAAACCATCATTGAAACAGAGGACAGCATCCAGGACACCTATTTTTAAAGTATTCAGTCCTACCAGAACAGTTTTTGGTATCCGTTCCGATATACAGTTGTTAAAACTTTCATTTGGGTTTTGAGCCCTACCATGTAAACATTTCTCTAATAATCTTGTGTCTCTAAGATCCCTTTATATAGGTTTTACAACTTCCATTATAGCAAACGGCAAAGAGTGTTTATGTTTGTAGATCTCACCTTGAGTGAGAGCCCTTAGGCACACCATGACTCACAGCCAGGTGGACACAATGCATGACACAGGTTGTCATTTGTGGATCCTTTATGAAAAAAGGTATCCCAAACTGCCTTTCTTATTCCATTTTGTAAGGGTTTCATTGAATGGGATCTGTTTACATATCACTTCATTCCTGATCTTGTCCCTTCTGGTCTTCTGTATCATTGATCTTAGGAATTTCATCTTGGCCACCTGGATTCTGTTTTCATCTCTGCTGGTAGTGGTACATACTTCCACGCTATACATTGTAATCGGCAAGACGTATGAAGAACATTTCTGCCTAACTTGTTGATAAAACTGAGCTCCATTTTGAACCCTATTGGTAATTTTGTTGTGGGATTGACTGTCAGAGGTCCCTTTACTGCCAAGGTACTGAAAATTATTCACCTGATTCAGTTTTTCACCCTCCAGATTAATAACAGGCTTCGTATTCTGTCTGCTGACAGCCATTACCACTGTTTTTGTGTGGCTTATTTTAAGGCCAAATTCCTTAAAATGCTTATTCCAGAAGTTAAATTTCTGTTGTACTTCTTTGGTATATCCCCAAATCACACCATCATCTGCAAATGATTTAAAGTTGTCAGGGTTGAGTTGCTGTTTACTCTCTTCACAATTTCATCCATTACAATGATGAACAACAGTGGCGATAATGCCTTCCCTTGCTGAACACCTTTGGTAGTCGTAAACCAGTCTGAATAGGAGTCTCCAATTTGAATGCAGCTTTGGCAGTTCGCCCAGCATTCTAACTTTGGTGATGAAGTGTATTGGTACCTTTCATTTGGTCAGGCATTCCCAAAGTTTATCTCTAGGTATGCTGTCATAGGCCTTTTCAGTATCTAAGAAACTAAAGATGACATCTCTTCCCCTCTCCCAATGTTTTTCCATGATTATCCTAGCAGTGAAGATGAGATCTGTTGTTGATCTGCTAGGTCGAAATCCATACTGCTCTTCTTCAAGTTGCAGTTCAATGACTTTCCTCAGCCTGCCTTCCTTAATTTTCTCTATTAGCTTGATGCCATACGATAGAAGAGTTATTCCTCAGTAATTGTTACATTTCTTCAGCTATCCTTTTTAAATATTGGCACTATGATTCCTTTTGTCCAATCAGAGGGGACTTTTTCTTCTTACCAGATGCTGTTCATTACTCTATATTCCCAGTGAAGTCCATAGATTCCTGCTGCTTTAATCGTATCTGCATTTGCTTCATCTAGGTCTGGTGATTTTCCTTTAGCCATGCTTCTCACAGCTTTTTCAACTTCTGACCATGTCAGAGGGGATTCTATACTTCCCCCTTGTTTTTCTATTCCTGAACTGCTCTTTTCTTTGCTTGTTGTTCTGTTCCCATTGTACAGATGGTCAAAATATTTCATCTCTTCCCTTACTTCATCTCCTTTCCAGATAATTGTTCCATCTTCTTTTTCCAGGACCTTAATGGGTTCAAATGTGTTCCCTTTGAATTTTACAATATTATACAACAGTTTAATGCTCCATCTATACTCCTCTATTTTCTTTGTAAATTCTAACCAGCTCTTTTCTTTTTCTTCTTTTATGATTTTCTTGACTTTTAGTTTCAGTTCCCTGTAAGATTGGTCTAGTTCCCTTAGTTTATCTTCACTTCTTCCCTGAACCTTCTGGTTTTCTTGTTCCCTTAACTTTTGACCATGTTTCTATCTTTTATAGCATTTTTGACAGCGATATTCCACCAGGATGTTTCTTTATCTTCCACTCTCGAACTCGGGGGTACACTGATGGAGCCTCCACGTAGATTGTGCTGAAGTTACTGCAAACATGAGAAACACAATCGGGCGTACCCTGGACAATGGTAGCCGAAAGGCAGCGGCCAATCCTTCAACCACCAGAAAAATCGAAAATCGGCTATCTTCTAGGCCAAAATTGAAAATGACTTCAATAAATATAGAAGGACTATCTTGAGATAAGGAAATTTTATTACCAGACAAGTGCAAGCAGCACAATTGGGATATTTTATTGCTACAAGAGACACACAAAGGGATAAATGACAGAAGACCAAAGATAGACAGCATGAGACTTGTCCTAGAGAGACCACATGAACAATGTGATAGTGCTGTGTTCGTGAGACCATACCTCAAGGTCGTATCATCATACATGACCGATAAAAACAACATTGAAATCCTAACCACTGAACTACAGTCATGCACAGTGACGTCGTTTTTTAAGCCTCCAAACGAAATGTTCAAATTCAGTAAGCCTACTAATTTCGAAACACAAAAAGTTAAGATCGTCTTAGGAGATTTCAATTGCTGAAGCGTAAATTGGGGATATAGCACAACAGATAAGAATGGGGAAGAATTGGAAAATTGGCCTGAGAGAGAAGATATGAAGCTGGTCCATGACCCCAAAATGGGTACATCCTTCAGCAGTGGCAGATGGAAAAGGGGTACAACCCCAATAATATCTTTGTCAGTGAGCAAATCTTTCAGTATGTAACCAAAACGATGGAAGATCCGATCTCTAAATCACAACATAGGCCTATCACATGTGCTATCACTGCAGGCATCACACCTGAGACTACACCTTTCAAACGCTGCTTTAATTTAAAAAAAGCAAGATGGGACAGTTTCACAAGTGAATTGGATAGCAAAATCACGAATATGTATATGATGATTTTGTAAAGCTGACTAAAGAAATATCCCGAAAACACATACCCCGAGGTTGCCAAGAATCAAATGTGCCAAAAATTTTTAGATCAATATCCCTCATCTGCCACACGTATAAAATCCTGGAACGAATGATACTAACGCAAATTGGACCGGAAATAGATGAAAAACTGATACAAGAACAGTCTGGCTTCCAACCAGGTAAGTCATGCTGTGGACAAATACTCAACCTCACACAACATATCGATAACAGTTTTGAGAAAAAATTAATAACAGGGGCTGTCTTTATAGACTTTTCCGCTTCCTACGATACTGTTAACCACTGAAGACTTCTGGCTACAATATACAATGTCACAAGAGACTTCAGATTAACCAACATCATTAAAGGAATGCTACAGAATAGGAGATTCTACGTCACACTCCAAGAAGAGAAAAGTAGGTGGAGAAACCAGAAGAATGGACTCCCACAGGGAAGTGTCTTATCTCCTATTCTCTATAACCTCTACACGAATGACCAACCAAATAACCCTGAATGCAAAAGGCTTATTTATGCAGACGACACGGTCATCACTGTACAAGGCAGAACTTTTGAAGACGTAGAAAAAAAACTATCAGCGATACTCGAAAATCTTGGAGCTTATTATGAAGAAAACCAACTGAGGCCAAACCCAGGTAAAACAAAGGTCTGTGCCTTCCACATGCGCAATCGACAAGCAAGAAGGCAGCTTAATATAACATGGAGAGGGGAGAGACTACAACACTGCACAAATCCAAGTTATCTGGGAATAACGCTGGACCGAACCCTATCCTTTAAACAGCAATGTCAACAGCTAAAAGGGAAGGTAAGCACAAGGAATAACATCATTTGTAAACTCGCAGGAACAGCTTGGGGAGCACATCCTGAAGTGCTGCACTCAGCAGCCCTGGCACTTTGTTTCTCAGCACGAGAATATGCGGCACCAGTTTGGGAAGCATCTGCGCACACAAGGCAGGTAGACACAGCTTTAAATGAAACGGTGAGGATTGTGACCGGATGCATGAGGCCTACACCCATAAAAAAGATCTGCCCCGTAGCTGACATAGCTCCACCAGATATCAGACGAAGAGTAATAGGAGAGAAAGAAAGAATATAACAAGTTTCTGACACTAGACACCAGATGCACGGTCAAGAACTTCCTGTACCTCGCCTGAAATCTAGGAACAGTTTCCTAAAAATAACAGCGCCTTTGGACAACCAACCCGAGACATGCCATATGGAATTGTGGAGGGGCACTCTCGACCATCAGAAAAATTGCCCCAAGGAAGAACTACCAGCAGGGGACAAATTAAAATATACCACATGACGGACACTGAACCGATTGAGATCTGGGGTCTCCAAATCTAAATCTAATTTGGTGAAATGGGGATATGAGGATGATAACAGATGCGACTGCGAGGAGGTACAGGATCATGAACACCTGCTCAGATGCAGCATCATGGGAACCATCTGTTCAAACGAAGATCTTATTGAAGCAAATGACAAGGCGATTAAAGCTGCTGAATTTTGGGAGAAGAGAATCTGAGGTCATTTTTTCTGTACACGGAAAGTAAAGTAAGGACGTACTCTCGAACTAGTTTTGCCAGCTACATTGGCAGCTGTGTTTACAAGGGCTTCTCACAACATTTTCCATTCTTCTTCTGCCGATGCTATTTCACTTTTGGGTATGAGATCACTTATTTTCTTTTGATGTTCTGCCTGTTTTTCTCTTAGGCTTTTCCCTTGTTTTTAGTTTCTCTATTACAATATTTCTGAGATTAGCAATTAACAAACGGTGACTGTGCTTGGTGGTGTAACGGTTAGCGTTCTGACCTTGCATTCGGGACGACGGCTGTTTGAATCCCCTTCCGGGCATCCAGATTTGGGTTTCCCATGGTTTCCCCAAATCACTCCAGGTGAATGCCGGGATGCTTACTTAAAAAGGCCATGGCTGAATTCCTTCCCATTACTTGCCCCTCATCCCTTCCCATCTCTAAACACCTCGCTGTTAAGAGACATTAAGCAGTTAAAAAAACGGTGGTCGCTACCTACATTTTCTCCAGGTAATACTTTCACATCTGTGATGAATGCTGCTGCTTCTCGATCAGAGACTATAAAGTCTAGGAGACACTTCTGTTACGTATCCCAGCTATAGCTAGTGACTCTGTGGCTGGCCCATTTCCTAAAGTATGTATTTTTGATGATGAGGTTGTTCCTCAAACAAAAGTCTAAGAAGAGTTTCCCTTCTTTGTTCCTATTTCCAAAGCCAAATGGTCCTATCACATTTTCATATCCTTGCCAACTTGGGCATTAAAATCTCCCAAGATCTTCCTCAACATTTTCCTCAACGTCTTTGAGAAAACAGTCTATCTCTTCCTCTGAACAACCAGCTTGAGGAGCATACACATATGGTGAGAGTATTTTTCTTATTTTTTTGGGTGTAACTTAATGATTCTATCACTAACATATTCTATGTCTGCCACTGCATCAATGTTGTTACTGTTGATAAAAGCTACCCCATTTTGAGATTATTTCTGGTTACCATGCCAATACAGCTTGTACCCCCGCCTAAGCAATTTCGATTCCCTCCATTTCCACTTTATTTCACTCAGTCCTAAGATTTCTAGCTTCCTTCTTTGCATGATGTCCACAAGTTCTTCACACTTAGCGATCAGTGTCATGATGTTTAATGTTCCAATTCTGGTTTTTTTCCTCCTAATTCTATTTTTTAATTTCTGCATAATTAAGTTTATCAGGTTTTTGAACTCCTTGCCGAACTATACAAAAGGTGTGTCTTTGTTGTATTCATTCCAAGGCTCTTTTTGTTTTCGAAAGCTATCTCCAATTTTTTTACTTGCTGGGCCTAACACTAAAGAGGATTTTCTGTTAGGGTTAACTCCCTTAGCCTTAGTCAGTCCAGGACCAATCTTGCAAGGCAGCAAATTGTACCCACATTATTGCCTTAGGTACTAGGTTGCCTCTTCTTCCAGCAACACCGTTCTGAAGGACTCCTTCTCCACTCTTGCTGCTATTGAGCTTTTCACCATTACCCTGGTAAGGGGCCCTCAACTGGAGCCAGTTGATCCAAGGTTTTTTAACGAGGTGTTACTCCTACAATTCCTCCTTCCCCATTACCTTTAAAATGGGGCCCTGGGCTTTCCATCGGCATAGCAGAGTTGAAATAGACCTAATTGTGGATGGGATATTAATGTCCATATCCTTCTTGATATTACTCTCCAGCATGAACCGTGCAGAAACAGCAATCATCTATGTGATTTAATTTCTTTCCAAACTCAGTCCATAAGGATAAAAAAAAGTCCCTCCCCCCATAACTGTTCTTTCAAAGTCTCAATTCTTCAACAGATGTTTGATACACATTGTGAGGATCCCAGTATTTATTTTGGTTCCCTAACCTTTCACCTAAGAAAACTAAGATAGATTTTTAACAAATATTAAGCTATCTTGTCTCTGCTTAGCAATTATATAGTAATCACAAATGATACTAAATATGATTGGACTATACAATTGATACTATGCTTCAGAATATAATTTGATTGGCCGGATAAAATTCGATTCCTTGAAATTTTGTTTTATTATAAAATGGTGTAATTATTAAAATTCTAATTGAGTACAAATAAATACCATTAAATATTTTATTACTAAAGAACTTCAATTTGAACTCAGAAAAAAACTTTTACTGTTAAAAATTAGATAGGCAAGTAATGTTTATCTAATCCACAATGTAATACTAAATCTGGAGATGCATTCTGTATGTAAAAAAATTGAAAAACTAGAATGTAGTAATACCATACAGAATTGAGAGGAAATGCTGCTGTTGAAAGTATTATATAAAAAAATTGAGTATAATTAACCTTGGCATGGCTACTAAAGACAGAGGCAGCCAACAGGTGAAATAAGAGTAACATTTGACAACATTACTGTTGGAAAGTAAAAACAAAACGGAACCCTGTGTAGATGGAAAATGTATTGGATTGGATTCATTTAATCAATCAATGTAATGCAGGAAATTGTTTGAGATGAATAAATTTGATATGTTGTAATAACTGTTTTACCTGTGTAACATAATGAGAGATTATTGAAATGATGGTTTTAAATGGGAAAGGGCAGTGATTTAGTTGAAGTTTCATGTAATATGGAATTAGTATACAATAAAATTTATATTTTACTGCTCAATGGATTAAATAATGAGAGTTAAAATGCTCTTAGGTAATTAAGCTAAAGAAGGTTAGGGAAAGAAAAAATCCATCACTGATCAGAGGTGAACGCAGGGACATGTCAAACATGCAAACAGTAACACACTTTATAGTGTTTCAGTATAAAAGGTTATTCATTATAGGGATGAAACAAATGGCAAGAAGATGAAATGTGTGCACACTGAAGCCAGATGAGTCATGGTGAATCATTGTGTGATCCCCTTGCCATGTATGTCATCACTGTACATGGATAAGTTTTTTTGACCAAATATTTTAAAGTGATTTGTTGCTTATGCATTTGTCGTAATGCTCCTACCTTCGTCTGTGTCAAGTAATGGTTTTACTTTCCCTATCCTTCTTTACTATTAAGTACTAAGTACAAAGGATATAAAAGAACTGTTTAGCAAATTTAAATAAGGACAGAGAATGATACCATTGCTTTTTGTAGATGACAGCAGAATGCAAATATATTAACAACTTCATGGCATTTCCTTTTTTGTGTTTTGTGACTCTATACTGTCTTGCCATCATCTGTATAAAAGGCTAGGTCACCATTTTAGGACCTGATTGACAGATTTGCTTACCAGCTGTGCTTCTGTTGTGGCCCCTTATCCTAACCCAGTAGTCGTACAGGGTATATGGAACTTACAGTTTAATGTGGAATCCAAACTACAGCAGTGTTCTGACATGCTTCACATAAATGTAAGCTCACCCAGAGGTGAAGTTTGGGTTAAGGGTCTTTGAAAATTCCAAACAGGAGTGGGATTCAAAGCGGGGATTTTTCGATCTCCAATCAGACACCTCAACCACTGAGCCCCAGACTGTTTGTATTAGTATTTACTTATAGAGTGACATAAAATTCCAGGGCAAACTATATATCCATTTTGTTTAGAGTAAAGATTAGAGTAAAGAACACTACAGTTATCATGTTAGTTTAAATTTTTAACCAAGCATGATAGGTGAGTGGTTAAAGCTCAGGTCTGACATTCAGAAGAATGCAAGTTCAGATCCCCAGTTGGCAATCTTGATATTGGTTTGCCAAGGTTTCTCAAAAAATTTATTTCATTGGGAATTTACTGAGGCAAGATAAACACATAATAGTTCTAATAAAGATGAAAGAAATAATAAAAGCAATTGAGGAAAATGATCCACAACTTCCAGATATCAAGATAAAACGGGTACTGAGCGTGGTGGTGTAACGGTTAGCGATCTGGCCTCGCATACGGGAGGACGGCGGTTCGAATCCTCGTCCAGGCATCCAGATTTGGGTTTTCCATGGTTTCCCAAATCACTCCAGGCAAATGCCGGGATGCTTCCTTCAAAAGGCCATTGCCGAATTCCCTCCCATTCCTTTCCCGTCTCTAAAGACCTCACTGTTAAGAGATGTTAAACAGTTAAAAAAAAAAATGTAAGGGATTTGTCAAGACTAGGGGTCAAGACTAAGGTATTATGTTCTAATGACAATGGAGTGAAATAAATACTACAAGGGGATATTTATATTTGATTTTTGTGAGTGAGGAGGTTATATCCTGATTTATAACTGTTAGTCACTTGATACAATTGTTGCTATTCTTATTGTTGTTATTAATTGTGATGGAATTTATGCTTTGATAAAAGTTTCCCTGCTCATCTAATTTTGTATAACACAGGTTTTCAGTTTAAATGAAATTGTTCAACAACTTCTGTTATAACCTACAAATGAAAACTTTTCCATTTCTCCATGTGTTAAATCAGGCATAAATTTATAGTTAATATTTCTTCCTCTTCACATTTTACACCTAATTGTTTACTAATGTCCATCAGGACCAATTATGCCCACTCGTCTTCTAGTGTTTACTGACCTAGTTCATTTATGATATTGTGTCCTTGAGCAATTCTCGCAAACAAATTTTGCTGCCCTCCTATACACCTTCACCTTCTATTGTGTTGTAGTCTGGTTTCCTTACTTCTCTAGTACAGCTCTTCATTATCCTCTGCAACAGTTGCAGAATCTTGAAATATTTCTCCTATCACCTCTTCCATCTATTGTGTTGTAGCCTGGTTTCCTTACTTCTCTAGTACATCTCTTCATTATCCTCTGCAACAGTTGCAGAATCTTGAAATATTTCTCCTATCACCTCTTCAGTTTAACTCGCCTAGTGTTAAAAATTCTCCTATGGTACCATGCCATATAAGTTGTGCCATGAATGATATTTCAACATCTACCTGTGAAATGGCAGGCTGAAGTCACGTCACAGACTAGTATTTTCTTATGCTTCTGGGTCATGCAAGTACTCGTGGCAGCTACTGGGGGCATATGAGATCTGCTAATGAAGCTGCTCTCCCATTGGTTTCTGCATCATTGAGACCTAACATGAGGCCTGCAACAGACTGCATCTTTGCCCTCTCACTAGAGCCATTCCAGCACACGTCTATTATGCTGCTGTTGTAGATCATGGATGATGGTTTTCCATGCTTCACTCAAAATGAGACCACCATGACTGTTCATGTTGTTGTTGCTCATTCTTATCTCCAGTGATACTCTAAATATTGAATCCCAGAAATAACTTCAGTCTTGTTGATGTTTATTGCATGGAAATTTCTACAGCATGTTTGAATGTGTATATATAGTAAAGGACAACTTTTTGGACTTAATTGTCACAGTGATGAATCCTTAGCATTCCAGATTACACCTGACACCAAACAACAATTAAACGAGTGGGAGGTATCCCTCTATGCTGAAGTGACGAAAATTAGTAAAAATGCGGCCTGTCAGTAAAGTCATGGCAGTGGTGTTTTAGGATTGGAATGAGGTCTCGTTAGTCAACTTTATGCCTGCTGGGACCACATTAAATGCAGACAGATAACAGACTGTGAAACACCGAAAAAATTCAGATGTGCAATCCAGAACTGAAGAAGAAAAATATTGAGCAAAGTCTTAATTATTCTCCATGACATCGCTCGTCCACACTTCACTCTTCTTCAAAATTTTGATTGGAACATCATCACCCAACCTCTAGGCACTCACTGACTAACACCTGTTCCCTAAGCTAAAAGAACATTTGATTCGTTACTGCTGGAGAGGTGAAAGAAGAAGTTCAATGCTTCCTCAAAGACAAGGCGGCAGGTTGATATGATAGGGGCGTATAAAAACTGTCACAGTATCTAAATACATCGACCAAAATGGCAATTGTGTAGAAAATATGTAGTTGTTCAACGTTTAAAATTATGTAAATATAATAGAAAGTACATGAATTTTGTATCTGTTGAAAACTTTTGAGAACTAGTACTTTTGGGATTGCCCTTGTACATTGCAAGTGCTAATGTGCAGTTATTTTGTAAAAGACTAGCTTCTGATGTAAACAGGTAAATGAAACAAGTAATAGAAAGAGACCTTCTAACAATTTCATTTTCAAAGTATTAATGAATGGTTAGTATATGCAGCTTTAAACTGCTAATGGAATTTATATACCAAGTGTGGTAGGTGAGCAGTAATGCTCTACCCTCATTTTTGGGAGAACACGGGTTTGAATCCCTGTCTGGCCATCCAGATTTAGGTTTTCTGTGGTTTCCCCAAATAACGCCAGGAGAATGCCGGGAAGGTTCCTGCAAAAGGCTATGGCCGAATTCTTTCCTGTTCCTTGCCCCCAGTCCTTTCCTCTAATGACCTCGATATTGACAAGTCATAAAGCCAGAAAAGAAGGAAATAATTTGTGAATTTATTAATCAAGAAAATAGAATGCTGCTAAAAAATAGGAAGATACAGTTTGAAGTATTTAGATATAATGACAGTGCGAGGTTTGATCAAATAGAAATAGGCTTTTTTTCTTTATCTTTTTTCTTTCTCTTTAAAAAAAAAAAAGAGAACAATTTATCATCATCATTTTTCAATATTTCCACTTTACAGCTAATCTGCCACATTCTC
The DNA here is from genome assembly GCA_031002005.1 of Vandiemenella viatica. Classification (NCBI taxonomy): domain Eukaryota; kingdom Metazoa; phylum Arthropoda; class Insecta; order Orthoptera; family Morabidae; genus Vandiemenella; species Vandiemenella viatica. The sequence goes on from JARYHS010013631.1 coordinate 45,200,403, forward strand.
TTTCAAGGTTTTTATTATGAAAGCAAACTTCCATTGCCTATTGAGTTGCTAGGCATGTTGTACGAGGGCTGTCTGAGAATTTCTCGGCCTCGACCATAGATGGTAGCACTACCCATGTGATTTTTTCCATGCAAGTTGGTGCATGTGCCAGATGCACCTGCAAGAAATTGCAAGTAATTCTACATTGTAGTTTGGTCTTTACAGTTGTTTGAAGCAGGCGTGGTGCGGAGTTGTACCAGAGATGGAAAAAACCGAGTATCGTGCAGCTATAAAATTCTTTGTAAAAGAAGGTTTAACGCCATCTGAGATCCACGGAAGATTTTCAGAAGTGTATGGGGCTTCTTCTCCTTCATATTCAACTGTTAAGAAATGGGCTGCTGAGTTCAAACGTGGCCGTAGCAGTCTCGAAGATGATGAACGCGAAGGACGTCCGAAAAGTGCAACAACTCAAGAAATCATCCAGAAAGTGCACGATATGGTTTTGGATGATTGACGAATTAAAGTGTGTGAGATTGATGAGACTGTAGGGATATCAAAAGAACATGTGGGATACATTTTGCATGAAGTATTGCATATGAAGGAGGTTTGTGCAAGATGGGTGCCACATTTGCACATTGTTGATCAAAAGCGTTTCCGCATGAGACTTTCTGAACAGTGTTTGGAGCGTTTCAACAAAAATAAAATTGATTTTGTGTGTTGATTCATAACTATGGACGAGACATGGGTTCACCACTACATGGCAGAATCAAAACTGCAGTCAAAGCAGTGGACAGAAGCTGGTTGTTCAGGTCCAAAGAAGGCCAAGTCGATTCCAGTAGCAGGGAAGGTGATGGCATCAGTGTTTTGGGATGCTAAAGGTGTTTTGTTCATTGATTACCTTGAAAAGAGTAAAGCAATATCTGGGCAATACTATTCTGAACTTTTAGACACCCTGGATGAAAAAATTCGTGAGAAAAGGCCCAGTTTGAGGAAGAAGAAAGTCATCTTCCATCAGGACAATGCAACTGCCCACAAGAGTCTTTTGGCAATGGGAATATTAAGAGATCTGCTCTATGACGTGTTGGAGCATCCACCTTATTCCCCAGATTTGGCTCTCTCTGACTTCTAGCTATTCACAAAACTCAAAAACTTTCTTGCTGATCAGCTTCAAACGAAGAGGTTATTGCAGCTGTAGATGGATATTTTTCAGGCCTTCCAGATAGCCACTTCAGGGATGGTATAATGAACTTGGAACAGCGTTGGACTAAGTGTATCAGTGTTCAGGGAGACTATATTGAGAGAGAAAAATGATTTGGTAAATATCAAATTGGTTTTAAATTTTTAGGCTTAGAATTTTCCAGATTGCCCTCGTAGTTTTGATTGGGGAGCGTGGGGGTGGTTAGTGTATGTGATACAGAAAACTGCAATCAGATAGCTGGTATGTGGAATCCGGGATTTGATCAAGGACCAATTGTACCATTCCAATCCTGTGTAGTGGCCCTTTAATCTATGCAGCTACACGGATGTGTTTTATTGGATTAATGTAGAGCATAAAAATGCAAAACTATTTTTGTGTGTACTGGCGACTACTGTCAATATGTTTTTTCCCCATTACACTAGCAAATTTTTAATTTCATTATAAAGATTTGATGGGTATGCAATCTTATCCTTTTGTCATTGGAAAATTTCTTTTCAGCTAATTCTTTTTTGAGGTGACAAAATAAACCATTCACATTGTGACAAATCTGAACTTTATTGGAAACTCTTCAAAGCGTTGCACTGTTCTTTCATTTTAGCTTGTGTAGCAACAGTTGTGCGAGTCAAGTGTTGTAATACAGAAATGGTATGCTATAGATTGGTATCCTGCATTTCCTATATTGATAGGGCCTCTAACCTTGCCAAATGGATCATAGTAATATGCAATGTTGACAGTTCATCAATCAAACAGAAAAATTACATACACAACACCTTTTAGATGATTGTCAGAACCTTGCCAGTAGACAAATGGTTTTTTCCTTCATCAGATGTGCATTATTTTTTGTACATCATTCAATAAAGGTCATCTACATTTCAGAAATACTGTAGTGCACCAACAATTCATCATATGTAAGAATGCACATTAAAAATGAGCCTCCTTTTCATGAAAAGCATTGTAAAAGCTACTGAGAAATTTAGGCCTAGATTCTTGGCTTCCATCTTGAAGTGATTTCGTGTAAATGTAACTCCTCTTCAATGAATGTTTGAAATAATTTCCTGAATAGTTATTTGTATCCCTTTGTGTAGAAAGTCTTACAAAGCATTTTGCAAAGTAAGTCTCATTCTGAGATGAGGTGCATGGTTGAGATTTGAAACTAGTGTCTATTTGTATACTAGAAGATTTGATAGTATACCATTGCTTAGCACTTGCACGGAGTCCATGCAATATTTTTCCCAATTTAAACCTTCAAATATGAGAAACTTAATAATTATGTGTTGGACACATGAAGCTGCTTGTTCTTTCATCATGATGATAAATAAGCAAACAACATTAAAAAGCAGCATGTAGCATTTAATTTGCCAGCTTACTCATACCAAATGTGCTCCACAACTACATTTACAAGCATTAAAGTGTACCACTCCTATATGAAAAATGGCAGGAAGTACTGAACTTCTTAAATCATTAATGGTTTTTATTGTACTGTTGGGCCTTGAAAAGTTCTTGGCTTCAAAAAATTATGAGAATGGTACATCATAATGTGGCATAGTGCTAAATGAATTTAAAGGATGTTTTAAGAAATTAATGTTTGTTTGTAATGAGTGATTACCAGATTTTCATGAAGTTCCATGATTCGTTTCTGCCATTTGCTTCACCATCATGGCTGATAACATTTCAAACCACCCTCATAAAAATTGTGATTTATCACAACAGAAATATGTGAATTACATATTAAAAAAGTAATTCACAACTGTGGAGTTTAACAAACTATATGAAATGAAATAATAGGATGAATGTATCCCAAGATAAAATTGACGTAACATTTAGAAATATAGTTGCCATTTTTAACAGTGTGATACTATTTGTTGGTTGTTTTTATGAAATTATTGAGCTTTCCAGATCTAGCTTGATCTTGGTATTCTTTGACCATTTTATTACTTATTTTGTAAATTACATTTGTGTAGTTAGTTTTGTTTATCATGTATGTTACTGACATTTTCTGGTTCTCGAAACATAAGACGTTCATAGAGTTACATGTAATTTATAATTTCCATAAAGCAAAGGGAAATTAACCCATGACATACAAAAGTTGATGTTTGCGACAAGAGAAAACGCATAAGGCAGACACACACATACAATATTTTGGTGTTAACTTTCTTCATGGATCTGTATCTTTTTCCCAAGATCCACAAGGCTGACATCCTATAGTTGTGGCATAATGGTCACCCACTGAACGGATTTCAGCCTTTGTGGATCAACGTCTCCAACCCTTTGTACAAAATATTCTTTCCTATGTCAAAGACCCCACATTTCCTTGAATGCCTATCCACAGTCCACATACCTCTACTTCCAGACTCCTTCGTGGTCTCCATTGATGCAACTTCCCTCTATACCAACATCCCCCCCCCCCCCCCAGTCAGGGCCTCAGTGCCTGGAATGCTACCTAGATCTGTGACCGCTACATAGCCAGCCTAGTACATACTTCCTTTCAACATTGGCCCATCTAGTTCTCGCCAAAAATTTCTTTACCTTCAATTTATAACCAGATGCACAGCACTGCCATGGGCACGCAGATGGCTCCATCCTATGTCAACCATTTCCTTGGGCGTCTGGAGGAACATTTTCTGAACCACACTCTGTTTAAACTCACTGTGTGGTTCAGATACATAGATGATATATTTATGATCTAGACACACAGTGAAAACCAACTCCTTGAATTTTTCCATTCCTTTAACAATAGCAACAATTTTATCAATTTCACCTTTACCTACTCGCGCTCACACATCACATTCTGCAATGTGGACAACATGCTAAGGATAGGTGACCTTCATACCTCTGTCCACATCAAATCCACTAATTTACAGCAATATCTACACTTTGATAGTTGCCATCCATTCCATACCAAACATTCCCTCCTGTACAGGCTTGCCATCTGTGGAAGTCACATCTGTTCTGATAATCATTCCCTCCGCCAGTACTCCCAGAACCTATCCCTAGCCCTTATTTCCTGTTTTTACTCCATAAATAGATCTCCTGTGCGATTACTCACTCTCCATGTAACCACTCTTGCTTGTCACCCACAAAAATCAACCATAGCCCTGTCCTTGCACCCAGTTCTCTCTTGGCCTTTCCAGAAATGTGCACTCTTCTACCCAAAATTCTACCCACTGTCCCCCGTATTTGTTTTACCACCCAATCTTAAGAACATTTTGGTCCACAAATACCCTTCATCAGACTCTCCAAAAACACCATATGGATCTTTTCCATGCAATAGACCTCGCTGTAAAACCTGCAGCTTGCTTCCACCCACCACTACATATTCCAATCATACACAGGGAAACTTTCCCCATAATTTAACATGCCATGTTTTCAACTACTCACGTCCTCTACCAACTAACTTGCTCCAACTGCACCTGTTCCTACATAGGCCTCACCACACAGCAACTCTCAGTCAGAATAAATGCCCACAGACAAACAGTCCACACCCTTAATTTGTACCAGAACATGCCAATAATCATGATTCCAACAAATTCAATGACTGCTTTAATGTGAGAGCAATCAGGGTTTTCCCTAATGGCACAACTGCGTCAGAACACCAGAGATGGGAACTAACACCAGAAAATCCTGGATACCGGATACCCCCCTGGCCTTGACCACCGATAAAATCCACCACTTAATCCATCACTTTTAATTTAAGTATTATTATTCTTATTTACATATTTTAACTAGTAATAATTTCTCACATCAATACTAGGTATCCTTCGTTATATATATTCATTATACCAATGCCTGGAATATATTATCTCAGACATTGCCAATATATTGATAGTTACTCCACCATTTCTCCTATTACCTAGCCCAGGTGACGCTTTGTGTGCACACATCACGAACCAAATGGCTCATTCTCTATTAGATGAAGAAGGTTAATACTGAAACATTGTATTTGTGTGTCCAGCTTACATGTTTTTTCTCATTGCAGCCATCAACTTTGGTATGTGATGGGTTAATTTCCCTTTTCTTTATTATTTGTATCACCTAGAAGCTGCTTTCTTTTTCCTTAGTTTCATTATAATATCTGTATAAAGACAAATTTTTATACTTCTCATGTTACATCTTGATAACTGTATAACCTCATAGTGATTACTAATACTTTATTACAGCAGTCATTTCCTTCTTTGTGCAAAAGACATCAGTTGGATCCTTAATGACAATAATATTGGAATCAGTTATGCTATACAAACACCATCTGATTATGTCGATAACTTAATGGTAATAGTTAAAAAATAACTATACTTAATTGTACAATTTTTCTTATAATGAATTTGCATGAATTACCCAACTAACAGACAAAATTATCTTTTTTATTAGCATGTTAATTCATCATCACCATCTTTTTTACGGACTTTTTCCACTTTCGCAGGTCAGCCCGGGCACTTCCTCTTTCCAGATGCTTGTGCTTAGTTTGAAAGCATATTTAGCCGTCAGATTGCCAGCTTGCTAGATCTGTTGTTGTCTTTTGGGATGTGGATGTGTTGCCATCTCTATCCGAAATGTGTGTGGTAATTGCAGTTTTTCTAATTGTAGGCATCCACATCAGATTCAACTGTCTTTTGGCTGCCTGGGTGATGCCACATCATGATGTGTAAAGCTAACGTTTCAACTCTCTGGATGGGTATATAACAGCACCCTCACTGGTATGCAACAAGGTTTTCTCCAAAAAGGTGACCACAATATGATAGTCGAAATGTCTACTTAACACATTTTTATGGTGTGTCATCTAGTAAGCCAAGAGAAAACTGACATTTGACTAACCTCTATGGGGAAGAGATATATAATTGAACACTGAATTTTGAAAACTGCGTAAGACACTAGCCTGGAATCTACGCCAGTTAGTATTGCTACTGCAGGGATGAAGAAGATTTGCTACAATTGTTCCTCAAAATTTGACACAAGAGCTGCCCTCATAATTCTGTGTGATATGGGTTTTGCATTGTTGTGAGCAAGGACACATCAGACAAGAAGTGTCCTGGCCTATATAGAAGGCAAGATACTTCATCTTCACCTGAAACTCACCAGCCTTTTTTCTTAAATCAACAGAATGATTCTAGATACAACCTCCGCAAGATCTGCATTGCATGAAACAAAGATAAGGCACATTTGCAAGAACGAGAAACTCAAAATTCTACAGCACAGAAATATCCGAGACGCAGACAAAAAACATAGTTGTAAACTTAACCAGAGAAGAACTGGATCTTGCTACCAATGCTGTGCTTGCTGAAAGACTCCAGTTCTAAGCTTCCAACCTTGGACATTGTCGCAGGTGTAGAGATTGCCATTGGGACCTTAAACACGAAGCATGCAGACCAAGATCATCGTGAAACAGCTCAAATCATCAGTCGAGCAAATCTTCCACACAGTAACCTACCACAAAAAGAAAGACTAGCACTAAAATTACATTAGCATGATGATATTGTGGAACTGCCAGCAGACAAGTGAAATGTGAAGATTACCACAGTAAAGTTGTGACCCTCCTGCAAAACAAGACATATGGTCTACTGGATAGATACCCCTACTCGAACTGAGGTATGTAGTAGCATCTCTTGTCAACATCTTTTCAGAAATGAAACAAGATATCAAGGCTAGTCAAAAAAGAAACAACTCTTCTACCTCTCATTTCAGTGGCTTGCCAAAAATACACAAACCAGAAGTTCCTTTGCAGCCAATCATCAGTGCAATCAATTCTCCAACCCACCCACTAGCCTGTTATATGGCTGAAAAATTGAATCTCCTATCAGAAGGCAACACCTCAACTGTTAAAAACAGCTCACACATTGTTGAAATCATCTCGGGACTTAAAGTGAAAAAAATGGACATCCTTGTTAGCTTTGATGTCATGTTCCTTCACACAAATGTGCCTGTGGAAGAAGCAGTAGCAGTGAATGCACTAAATTAATCACCCACAACATCTTGAAAAAACGGGTAGGCCTGACTGAGTTCTCTCTTAAATCTATGTTCTTCCAATTCAATGGAAAGTTTTACACCCAAGTGGAAGGTATGGCCTTAGGCTCACTGGTTTCACTGATAGCAGCCAACATATTCATGGAGGCACTGGAGATGGAAGTTTTTGAACAATGCACTCCTCAAACCTTGTCTGTGGCTATGTTATGTCAACAAGATCTTCGTTTTGTTGCTTCATGAAAGGACGATGACTGGATTATATAAATAAAGCACATCCCAAAATCAAATTTACTATTGGAATGGAGGAACAAGAACAGCTGCCACTCCTAGATGTGTTAGTAACAAAACGCGATGACTGTAACCTGGGACACTCAGTTTACCGGAAACGTGTGGATACAAACAGAAATTTACGTGCCATGTGGCATCGCCATCCAGTGACAAAAAAGGGTGTCCTCACGACCTTGTGCACTCGAGTAGTGAAATCGTGAGACACTAAAAGTTTGCCAGTGGAGTTGGAGGCACTGCAGTATGCCTTCAGATCTAATGGTTACCATAGCAATTTTATTAAATCGGTTTTGCATATAACCATGACACGGAGAGCAGCCAATGCTGCCAACAATTCAGTATTCAACCAATCCACCACTGAGGAATGCAAAGTAGATGTTTTGTCCTGCGTAAAAGGCATTACTGACAAATTGGCAAGCTATTGAGAAAAGTTGACATAAAACCTGTTTGCAAAGTGCACAGCAAGGTAAGTAACTCGCTATTCAAGGTTAAGGATAATCTACTCCCACTAAAGATCATCGGGGTCTATTAGATTCTGTGCACCTTGGGCTGGGTGCACATAGGAGATACAGGGCACACTAAAGGACAGGCTGTGGTAGGACATTCGGAATTGAAAATCAAATAACAGGGAGCCTTGACTAGTCATGCTATCAATTTCAAATAAACTGAAGTGATATTACGCAAAAATTAGTGGTTGCCAGGAAGGGTAATGTAGGCATTGGTGATAACCAAACATCCAGATCAGTGTTTTTCAACCTTTTTGAATATGCGTCCTCTTTACAAGTAAAAAAAAAAAAAAAAAAAAAAAATTGACAAACCATGTCCATGAAAAAAAAAAAATTGGTCCATAATAAAACTATGTCAGTGATTTTAAAAATGACATATTAATTTTTCTCTCTATTGGGACTGTATCTACTGATCGAGATATCAAGTTTTACAAGGTAGTCGTGGGCACTTGGCCGGGTAGTGATATATTCTTTGCCCCGTTGGTGGTGCGGGTGACAAGAAGATGGGGTCAGGGGGCACATATTAACTGTCTTTTTCTATAATTGCAATTAGTTGTCCAAGTATGCCAGCAAGTACAGACCAGCTTTGCTGCAAGGAAATCTGCACAGACCTCCATGTCTACTACAAGTGGAAACATAAATAATAATAATAATAATAATGACGATTACGTGAAATATTGTAGAAAGAAGAAAGATAGGCTCCAATTAGAAAATTTGATTATGTGTCTCAAAAATGCAACCATGATTTGATTATATATTAAAAAATAAATGAGCACTGAAAATTTGTATTGTATCGTAAAAACCTATGTTTACTTGGCTTGCGACCACAGCCCCTGAGCAAGGCTTGACAACTTTCCTAGGGGTCACGACCCATGGGTTGAAAAACACTGATTAGGAAATACAAATGAAGATAGAGTGCTTAAGCTTCAAGACACATGGTTGTCTCTTGTGTGGATAGAGTAGGTAACATGCTGTCACCCACCATGCTGCCATGTGCCCCACCTGGCCAATCAAACATTTGATGGATTGGATATCCTGATTGGCCAGGTGGACCAAACACTCTGGTAGTAGATGACGGGTATATAACAGCACCCATCACCTGTATTCAACACATTTTTGCCCAAGAAGAAAACCAAAGTATGGTGGTCAAAATGTCATCTTTACACATCATGACTTGGCATCACCTGAACGGCCAAGATACAAGTGTATCTGTTGTTTGTGTAGTTTGAGGTAGCGATTGGGAACCATCCCAGATTTGCTTTAATGATTGCAGAAAACTGCCTAAAAACGACAATCAGGATGGCTGGAATGCGGGGGCGAGATCTTGAACCTGGGTTTGATCTAGTGTGCTGGATCCTTATTGTGTGCAGCCACACTGTCAGGTATAAAATAATGCTAATTGAAGCTAATAATAGCTGTTAATAATAAGAGAAGGAAAACTGGTGATGAACATTAAAATAGAACAAAAGTTTTAATGAGTTAGAGGCTGAGCAAAACTGTTGTTTAGGTGAGAAGACATGCAAGTTAGCAAGCCAGTAGTGTTTCTTTCACACTTCTTCAGACTCACTTTCCATCTCAGGTTCAGTATTTACATGATCAAAGTTCAGCTTTTTTTCCCAAGTGACAGATAGTTAAATAAAAGAATGAAGATATAATTTAAGATCTAACAGTTAATCAGGATGAAAATTTCAGTCTGAAAAGAATTAATAATGATAGAAAACAGCAGAAAAAGTGATACTGAAGTTGTCGTTGGTATAAGGCAGAATTTATATGTCAAAAAGTAACTGACATTAATTGTGTGGATATTTTTATCTCATCATTTAGTTAGGCGAATTTCAGTAAAAACAAAACAAAAAAAACTGACAACCTATTTCAATTTCATATATTTTATTTGCAGATGATCACTTATATTTTGGAACATCTTAACAATGGAATCTATTTACTCATCTTCATGTTATATCTATCAGTTAATGGTTTAACAAATGCTACTCCACCTTCACACTCGCTGTCCCAGGTGTTAATCATTTCCTGTTGTAGTTTCATAACTATCCTAAAGAAGTAGCACAAGTTTTTGGCATTTGTTCCTGAACCAATCTATATTCTGAGTGTTGTTTGTGTAAATGTATAACTTTTAGGTGAAAATCATGGTACTTCCCTAACATTTGTCCAATTCGTTAGGGAAAAGTGCACTGGAACTGTAATTAGAGTGGCTAGTAGTTCGAGCCAGGCCACGTAGCTTTTCGTTCATATTATTTGTTGTAGTTAAAATGAGATACAGGACACACAACAGCATCTAAACATTTATTTCCGCCATTTAACTATCTCCAGATGTAATTTACGATAGTCTGTCAAGAGAAAACAGTACAAAATGTCTTCTGGAGTCAATAAGGAAAAAGGCTACGTGGGGAGGGGGGGGGGAGGAGACAAAAGCCACATCGGGCTACGAGGGGGGAAGGGGGGGGGGGTTTCACAGGTGGCCAAAATGGAGCTGCATGGTTTATGCACGCTCCCTTATGAAGAAAATTTAAAAAAAAAAATGTATACAAAAAAGGGGTAAATAAATGACTGGGGGAATTGCCACCGGAGTTTAGCTCCATTGTAATTAAATTATTAATAAAAGCTGGATTCAAGAATATTTAAGGAAAGGGAAATAAAGTACTGATACAGATAACTCGTGATGAAATGGCTCATATTTGGTAGAGGCTCCATTTGGCCAGGAACATTTCATTTGAATAGGGCATATTTGAATATTGTAGTTCAATGAATTTCTTTACATGAAATTTCTTGACTGTACCTGATTTAAATAATGGTGTGAAGATGATAAGTGGTAGAGCTGTCTTAAGGGCATGAAAATCAGCCTATAAATTGAATAGTTTGGAGTAAATACAAGATATTTCAGATAAATTGGACAAGGGAGTTGATAATGTACTACTTGATCTTTCTTAAACTTTTCTCAGAGTGAGCCATAAAATGGTTTTAAATTAACTGAAAATAATTGGATTGGATGAAAAGTTACTTGCTGGATAGAGGAATTCTTTAAAGCCAGAAAGCAAATTGTTAGAGTAGGAAATATGTTATCAAGGAGGTGGAAGTAAATACAAGAGTATCACAAGGTAGTGGAATGGAACTGTCCCTGTTTATTCTAATGAATGATTGTGTTTATGGTTTACAGTCAGAATTTACATTGTTTGCAGAGGAAATAATGGTACATAATAGGATCAAAACGGTAGAAGACTGTGAACAGCTGCAGGGTGACCTGGACATAATATCTAAATTGGTAGGTCAGCATGGAATGAACATAAATGCCACCGAGCATGGTGGGTGAGCGATTAATGCTCTGGGTTCACATTTGGGAGGACACTGGTTCGAATCCCCGTCTGGGCATCCAGATTTGGATTTTCCTTGGTTTCCCGAAGTATCTCCAGGTGAATGCCAGGATGCTTCCTTCAAAAGGACCATGACCAAAATCCTTCCCATTCCTTGTTACCATTACCATCCCATCTTTAATGACCTCGACGTGAATGAGGCGTAAAAAAAAAGAAGATAAATGCCAAGAAGAATCAGCTTATCAGTTACACAAATAAAAAACTAAAGATTGTTTGTGATTATAGGTTAGTATCTCAATTGCTTGATGAAGGCATAAAGTGTAAATGTCTTAGTATAACATTTGATGATAAACTCAGCTGGGCAGAGCACATTGGAAATTGGTATGAAAAGGTTACAAAATCCTTCATTTACTGAAGAGGGTGATGAGAGGATGTACCGGAGAAGTTAGGGAATTGGGTTACAAAACTTCGGGCAGATCACTGGTTGAGTAAGGTGGTGTAGTTTGGGATCCACATTTTTGGTATCAAATATGGGAGTTGGAGGGCATGGAAAGAAGAGCAACTAGATTTGTTTGTGAAAATTATTGCAGGACCCACTCAATGACTGATATGATAAAAGAGATGGATTGGGAGTCATTGGAGGATAAGAGGAGGGTGAAGAGAGCGCTGGGAATTTAAAAGGCATATGTTGGTGGAGGGTGTAGGAGGGATATTGATTGAAGAATTAGGAATAGTGTATGGAAAGGAAAAGATGATCATGATCACTAGCTGGTATTCAATTTCATGCATAAGGGTGCAGGAAAATTTTATTTTTTGGGTAAGGGTGTCAGGGATTGGAACAAATCAGCAAATGAAGTGATGAATAATTTACCAAAAATGCTGAAGGAATTTTAAATAAAAATTCATAAATTGCAAAAGTAGGTGGGGAGAACTTTTAACATTTAAATTATATAAGATAATTAAGAAATTAATAAAAAAAATGGCAACTAGTTATTTTAGGGAATAATAACATTGAATTGAAAAATCCTAACTTGAAACATGATTTTTTGTAATGTGTAAATTTCTCGTAGATAATTGTGACAGTAAAGTGGAATATGATTAACAAACCATTGTGGTAGACTTAAAGAAAAATAATAGTGTGTGAAGTATCTGTGTGTATTTTCAGAAAAAGATGCAGTTGATTACCAGAATTCAGTTGGAAGAGCTTTATCTTCAGCACCTCTTATAGATGTGGATAAGGACAAGGAAATACTTACCAGAGGTAGCAGTTCTGATTTAACTGTTTTGTATTCTTTTGAACAAGTTGTTCTGACTGTATTTAATAGGCAACACTTTAGGAACTGTTACAATTCTATTTTTGTTTTCTCATTCATATTTAATTCAAGTTATAGACTTCAGGTATTTGTTACATTACTTTAATTGTATACACTATTGATTATTTAAAGAACGCTTCAGTTAAATTCTTTCCTTAATTGTTTTATGAAATTATTTTGCTCAATATTATGATTTAAACTGATGAGGCAGTTTATAACCATCACACCTACAAATGTCAAAGAAAATTTTGAAGCATTTCAGATAACACTTCAATAGCTAAAGCAGTAATGGTATTAAGCTGTACTAGCTGTGATCAATGAAAAACTAGACTTTATTGCTCTAGTAATATGTTGCTTCATAGTTGTAGAAATTGAAGAAATTTTACTTTAACAAACGATTAGAAAAGCTATTATGTCACTCTTGAAGAATATTTAGTCATCTTCATCATGAGGTCATTTTTTAAAATTATGTTGCATTGTATCAGTTGTACTGTAGCAATAAAAAGAAGTATTTTTTTTCGAAATAATATTTATGTGAAACTATTTAACAGTTACTGAAATAACTACTAACAGTACAAAACCATTACAACCGCAAATCAGTGATGTTATATTACTCAGTTCACTTCATATTACAATAGAATTCAGCTATAGGTTTGCAATACAGGCAAAGCACATTTTGAAATCGACCTTTATGTATTGTTATTTGAAAATTCCAATCCTGGTTCCCTTGTTCACCTAAAAAGATCTGGTAGTTTGAATATAAACAATGTTAGAGAACATAAACATATAACGTGTTAAAAGTTGATGGAAAGAGGACAGCAACAGTGAAAGACAGAAAGGTATTACAGGTGAGCTGTTAGTCATGCGAGAGAAATTGTTAAGTTCATCACTTGAAAAAGTTGAAGGGAGGAGGGAAACAATGGCAGGTCTCAAAGCTCAGTGGTTAAGGTGGTTTCTCTCAATGTTCAGAGTCCGAGGTTCCAATCTCAGTGGGGCTGAAAATTTATAAGTTCTGCCTGATCATTGGAAGATATTTCATGGTTTGCATTCCATATCAAGCTGCAGCTATATATAATAAGTAGCTATGTATAATTAGCAATTCACCCCAATAGAGGCCTTCTGGCTTATAACTAAAAAATATGAAAAAATCTCATATTAAACAAAAATTTGTTTTGAAATATAAAGCTCTTTTATGTGATACCCCATATGACTACATTCTCTAAATTTTTAATTTCCAACCGACGTTTTTGGGTCTTAAACCCCACTAATCTCAACAACCCCGTGAAAAATTCAGCGCAAAGACGAATTTACAAATTCTTTTACCCTAAACCTTTCTGTCAAATTTCCTAATTATTGAATCAACTGTTCTGAAGTTAATGCCAGACAAATACAAATATACAAATTCTGAGATGCCTAGTTGTCACTGATACTTTTTCTTTTATGAAGAATATATTCTTTCTTCACAAATAAGACTTCTAATGGTTCTATATGTCCTTAAAACAATTCTTTAGTTATATTGTTCAATGTACCATGGTGATAATCAACCACAATCTAATTATTTAACATTTTCAAACAATGGACCACACTTATTTTCACATTCAAAATCTATCAGAAATATAAAATCAAATTACATGCAGTACATGATGGCATGACCATGTGCATCACCATCATCAGCTCTCTATCCATTGAGAACCGAAATGTATGTAAGATGCAAACTGAATGGGGAAAACCCAATGGCTGTGGAGTCTGTAACACCATCAAATTTTGCTAGACTATTAGTATTGCCAGATGCTTGTTAGCCAGTGGGTGTAGTATTGTTTTATAATGAATAAAATATTTAATCACAGTCATAGTTTTTAATGGTATTAATCTGATATGTGGGTTAAATAAAGCTGCAAAAACCTTTGAGGCAAGAGGCCCCTCAGACTACGAGGCTGTAGGCAGCCCCCCACGTCACCCACACCTGACACCACTTTTGTTAATGAACAAGCTTCTTCCATATCATCTTGTCTTACCTCAGCAATAAAGATATTTATAAAAAGTCTTTCTTTCTTTTTTTTTTTTTACTATCAGTTAATTCTTACTTTCTTGATGTCTCAATTTAATTAAAACTCATCTAAATTGGTTTTAAACATATTAATTGAAATTATTTTTAAAAAACTTTAGCTTAAAGTCAAAATATTGCTAGCAAGACTAAAATAAAATGAAATAACTTTGTCTGATGACCCAATATTATTGCATAAATGTTTTAAAATACAATTAACAGCAGACAAAAATTCATTGTATTGTTGCAAAATATTTTATGGGAGAATTTTAATTTGCCTCATTCTTTTAAAATTACTGAGATTTATTCTTCAAGGTGCAAATTTATGTGCTGAAAATAGTCTCAGTAATAAGTATTAATTTTAGGTTTAAACTTTCAGATGATGTTATACGTGCAGAAAGAGGTCTTAAACCACAGACTTACAATGCATTTTTATTGTTTGCTGATGAAGATATTGAATTTGCAATGCAGATTGTTGACCAAATGGAATCAAAATACAAATTGAAAGTAAGTTATCAGTTGGAGGGAAATATTGACATTGTAGTGTAGTTGAAATCTGATTTTGGTTATTATGTAAATTGGTTACTATTTCATTAACAGTAGGATTCCAATATGTACCTGTTCACCCTATTTTCCATTACTTTTCAGTAAATAAGATACTTTCAGATAATATATCTTTGTTTTTGCTTACTCTATCCAAGATGGTAATAATCAAGACAGTCTCACAAATTTTTCCTTTTATGTGGAATGAATGAAATGGTTAAATGTGCTATGGCCATATTTGATTCAACATTGTCATAAAGTGAAGCTCTTTCTTTTTTAAGGCATACCCACACCTTTATTAGCCCTTCATTTCATTTACCTGTTATCCTCAGAGCTATACTTACAGCAACCCAAAATTTATGAAATTTTCCTGTAAACTGATACTCTTTAGGTACAAGCACAAGTCTTTCCTTTTAGGAAATCCTAATTTAATAACTCATATGCCTCTTCCTCATTATCCTAAATTAGTCTTATCTTTAATCGGCTGTCCTCCAGAATTGGCATTCAGTCATTTGCTGTTCACCAAAAATTGTCCATATTGTTGTCACTAATTGCATTGCATTGGTTCAAATCATCATCCTTTATAACAACTCCCACCCATATCAAAAGTAAAAGAATGTGCTCTCACTTCAAAATCTTCATATTTTCCACAGGGATATAAATGCCAAATACTGTCCACTCCCTTGCTTTATGTGAGATTATTCAACATTATATTGGACTGAATATTTGCTAATAAACATCTGGTTTAGAGTAAACCTACCAAACTAACTGTGCCATTACCAGCCAAGGTATTACTACATATAATCCTGCCATGTGAGAAATGAGCAACAGATATGGGAGAAACATTGTTGCCCACATCTAAAAAAGTAATTAGTTATCACTTGATACAAAGGCCTAGCATTTACCAAAGATTTGACACTGATACTAATTTGGTACAAACAATAAAATCAAAGGAAAATAGAGTTTAAATATAGGCATAGTCATGTTTAGTATGGCATGCCATACTTGTTGGCATACAAGGAAAGTATTTCACTTATTGGAAAAGGGAGAGCTACAGATTTGCAATTACAAATACAAGTTGTTCCCCATGTCTGATTCACGGCAGTCAAACTCCTGGATTTGTGACAGTTGATATGGCCTACCGACTTTGTTTTGATGATATGTGCCCCGACCTGATCAACATTTTGCAACATATCTGACAATTATCTTACAGCGGTAACATTGTCTGGATTGAGGTACTAATGTATTTCATATTGAAAATGTGTCCAATAGTATAAATCAATTCTATCTCACTCCTTGGAGGATCAGATGTCATGCCAGTGTTAGCAGTTTGGTTCCATAATCATACCTGACACCTGTGGGACTTTGTCCATACTTGCCACAATATATGTGCAATCTATTCTGCGATTTAATGTCCGCAGACCAATGCTCTTGTAAAATCAACCACTTGAACTAGTCTTATGTCATGTCTAGATGACATTCGAAGTCAAGCCAAACTTTCTGTACATTATACAGCATTTGTGTGCCAAATCTTCCATAACACGCTTCACATAAAATAGGTCTCCATGTGTTGGAGAAATGCTTGGGGGTTTGCACCATTTTTCATGTCACACCAGTATATCTACATTTCCATCCATGAAGCCAACATGAAATATTTTTTCACATATCCCTATTATTTAAATGTTTTATTAATAATTATAAAGCATCCCAAAGCAGAATATTTCAACACATTGCCGATTGATTATAACATAGCAGTAGAGCTACATTTGCTATTTAATTTTATCATTAAGTGATCATAGTTTATACTACTTATTTCCAGTCAGTAATGTCATATAAAATAATATTTGTGATCAATTCAAGAAAAAGGTTCCATTATAAATATCAGAATCACATTTTTTGTGGAATACTGTACTTTATTAAAGGGAAAATAAAGTGCTATTTAAATTGGCATGTTTAATCCATCAGTAAGTTTAATAATGTACTACTTGATGTGGAATGATTTAGTATAATTTTTCATACTGTGTGCTAGTATTACTTTGAATTAATGGTTCACAAATAACTGATTTCTAATTCATGTGGCAAAGTTTGCTCAGGGATTATGAGCAGAACTAACCATTTATTCTTTGTAATAGGAGTTTCCTAAAATGTGTGTGTGTGTTTTTGAGTCTTTTTATCCCTGCGCCTTATACTTTGGTAATTAGTTTAGCTTGTTAATTATTTCTGTATTAATGTTTCGACATAAAACTGCATGCTGGACCATTATTGTCAATGAAAGTGATTATTGTACATATATTTTTGTCTTTAGTTAATAAAGAAATACTTATGTCCTGACTATTTCTCTTTTTTTCCAGTTGTGTTACAGAGACAGAGACTTAGTTGCTGGTCTTACGTTTGAACATGAGGCTATTATGAGATTAATATCAGAAAGGTGTAACAGATTAATAGTAGTTGTCTCGCCAAATTTCCTTAAAAGTGAGGCAAACAAATTTTTTGTCACATTTGCTCAAGCTCTTGGTATTGGTAAGTGTAATTTTTTATCAGTAATTTATTTTACAAAGGCTGTTCAGAAAGTAAATTACATTTTGAAGTAAAAAACCAACCGATTAAGAAAAAGAAATTTTACTATATACATTTGAAAGGCAGTCTTAAAATATTTTTCTACATAGCCGCCATTCAAATTGGGCACTTATCATAAATATGCACAAGGTTTTTAATTTTGTGTCTGTAGAAATCTGACACGCCACCTTAGATTTCAACCAATGGTTGACTCCAGCATTGAGTTCTGCGTCACTGTCAATGTACTGAGTAGTGAGGCATGTATTCATCGCTGGAAAGAGCTGGTAATAGCTCGGCACCAGATCCAGACTGTACGGTGGGTGATCAAACACCTTCCATACAAAACCATACAAGAGCTGTTGGGTAATATTACCCGTGTGTGGACGTGTATTTTCATTAAAGGGGGAAAAACACTTTTGAGCTCTTTCCGACTTAATTGTTGTGCCACATTCAAGGAAATCAACCAGAATCATTCCCTCAGCATTCCAAAACACAGTTGCCATAATATTTGGCTGACAATGTTTTCAAACATTTTACTGATTTTCTGGGAGAACTCATCTGCCCCATTGCATGGACTTTTTGTGTCACAATTGACATGCTTTACCTAAGTCTCATCTCCCAATACAACACGATCAAGAAGTGTATTATCATCCCTGTCGTAGGTGGCGAAGATATTCAGTGATGCAACAAGACATTGTTTTTGTGGTCAAGATGTTTGGCACCCATTTTGCACAAAACTTGTATTAACCAATCTTCTGTGATACAATTTCATGCAGTAAACCTCGTGAAATTTGGGGAATTGAAGCGAGAGTTTCGTAACAATAATCAATGATTTTTACGAATTTTATCTTTTATTTTCTTTGTCAGTTTCATCAGTTACAAGGCTACAGTCCTCATCATGAACATTGGTGCAACCATTTTTAAATAAATGCACCACTGCATCACTTCATCTTCACTTATTGTTCAGTCTCCATACACCTCACAGGGTTGCCAATGATTTCAATTGGTTTGAAGTTTTTGCCAGTAAAAATCAAACCGTTGAATGCACCTCACAGCTCATGAAGTTTTCTATTGAAGCACAAATTTCAACAATACCCAATGAACAATAATTCACAAAATCACAGTAATACACTATGACAACTTGATGCATACTGGGTGTAGAAATGTTTTGATGCCAAGTTGGTGGCTTCAACCCTACCAATTTCCATGCTAGGCACAAATGTAAGTTACTTTCTTCATAGTATCCATATTTGATAATGTCTTTTGAAGTGAATTTCTTTTTGTATATATATATATATCTCAGATTTTAATATAATTTATGGCTTATTTTTAATACATGAACAGTTTCAGCAGCTTTTCCTGAAAGTGTTATCTCCACATTACTGAGAAATCACAATCTGACGAGTGAAAACTGTTGTACAGTATTTTTGACATCACACGTTAAAAGATTTATAACTGGGATAATATACTGAAGAATATAAAGAAAAGTGGAAGATGCATTTGAATAAGATAAGTTTATTTTAAAGGAAAAACTTGTACAAAAGACGCTAATGACCCCGTCGTCGACGCGCCCTAAAACTCCAACTCCTGTACAAAAGAAGCAGTCTGTACATACAGCTTAATATTGGAAGGATGGATCAAGAAAAGCTAGGATACAATTATACCGTAGATGTACTTTAGAAAACCTCTTTATAACATTACTCAGGTCTAAAAGATGTATAACATGCTCAAGAATCTGGTGTATACCATAATAGTATAGAATTGTGAGAGTCAAGATCAGAAAAGTTGTGATGCAATGTTTTGTAGCCTATTACCCCTAATAATCCAATTGGATGAAGAGGAAGCAAATAATAAAGTAAAAGAACAGTTTGAATTATGCATACAGGTTCAAGGAAAAACAGTTTGTATGCTAATATTGTTATATTAGCAGATAAGACTGGGATATTGAGTAATTATAGATCACGATTAACAAAAAGTATTTGGCCAAAATATAAACCACATCAAGGCAAAAGTGATTGAATGGAGCAGAAATATCAACCATAACACTATACAAAATGGGATTAGATAGAGTAGAAGGAATAAGATAATGCTAAAACTTGAAGGGGGGAAGGAATGTCAAAAGGGGAGAACTGCTAGGAGTAAGAGCCGTTATATATATATATATATATATATATATATTTAAACGTCGTTCAGATAGGAGAGAAACCACTGCTGACAATAGAGGAGGATTCCTGCGGCGTCGAGACATGGAAAAAACATGTACACACATCGAGTAAAATTTTTGAACCTATAGCCCTTCTTCAGTAGAAGAGTGAGATGGCTACATGTTGGAGGCTGGCAGCCAACTGAGTTAGCCAACAAGGTCAGTAACTGATGGAGGGGGAGAAACAAGATTGCGGGAAGTGAGGGTGGGGGCAGAAAGGCATAAACCAGAAAATAATAATAAACAGATAATCCACCTGTCTGTAGGAACCCGTCTCAGAAGCGCGGTAGGCATCAGCTGATGGTCCTAATAGCCTTTTACATCATGGGAGCACATGCAAAAAACTGTGAAACATGTGAAAAAAATAATACTAAAGAAATATGAATATGTGAACATTAAAATTAAGAAAATTTCAAAGTTACAACTACAAAAAGATAGGCTCTGGTGAGCGATGGTTCTTTGGGAAAAGGTGGGAGGTGGAGGGGATGGGTGGAGGGGGGAGGGAAATTGATTCTATCTTAAATTTATCCCTGGTGTTTGTCTGGCACCCAGTTGGTACTGGTAAGCCAGTTCCCACCTTCTGAGTTCCGAGATGCTGCTTTTGTCCGAGACAACTCTGATGGCACGGACCACAAAACGTGTTGAGATTGTTGGTGCCATGAGTGGTGGCATGATAAGATACAGGGTAGTCAGGTTTCTATGTGAATACTGATTGTCTGTGTCCATTCATCCTGATGGCCAGTGGATTTGTCATAAGACCAATGTAGAAGGCTGGGCAATGGTTAGTTGGTATATAAAGTGGGAGGATACACATGTGGCAAGTCCCGTGATGGGGAAGCTTTCCCCAGTTACGGGGTTAGTGAAGGTGGTGGAAGGTGGGTGCATACTGCATAATTTGCAGCGGGATCTGTTGCAAGGAAACGAACCTTGGGGCTGTCTTGCAGGCTGGGGAGTTTGTTGAAGTTTGGAGGTCTGCTGAAGCAGGTTCTGGGTTAGTGAGGGAGGATATTTGGAAGGAGGTTTCTCATCTCGGGGCAGGCTTGAAGGAAGTCATAACCTTGTCATAGGACTCGGTTAACAGATTCGAAACCCGCGAAGTATCAGGTGATCAAAATGGGGCTGTGGTTGATTTTAGTGTGTTTTTGGGTTGATGGGTTGATCAGGTTGTAATGTGGCCTGTGAAACTTGTTTGTGAACTAAATCTGGTGGATAATTGCGCAATATCAGGGCTTCGTAGGTGTTGCTAGACTACTGTTAGAGGGCTTGTTGGAGCATGTGTATCCCCCGAATATCAAGACTATAGGGGAGGAGAGCGTTTGATGGGATGAGGATGGCAGCTGTCGTAATGAAGGTACTATGGACAGATGAGTTGATGTACCCATTTGTGAGGGATAGGTCAACTGCTACTCCTACAATCGGAAGGTCCGGGGCCCGAAGTTCAGGCAGATGGACTGGATGCAGTTTATGAAATCCCCTCTTCGTCCCCTCCCAGACTATTTAGTAATGAGGACAGGAAAGGAAAAGGGGCGAAGAAGAAGAGGTAGAGCTGGCAGGTGACAGAAGAGTCAACTGAGTCGGAGACATTTGTCCCTTCGTAGCCAGAAGAAACAGAAATGCCGGTCGACGACACTGATCCCGTTTCTCAGCAGACAGTGACCGAAGACCCACCCGAACTGGGGCGGGTGAAACTAAACAGGTAGGATGGCTCCAATACTCCAATGGAACATTAATGGTTTTACGGCTCACAAAGAAGAGTTACAACTCTTAGCATGGTGTGACCCTTTGTGTCCCTGTCTCCAAGAGACACATTTCAGACCAACACATCAACCTGTGCTAAGAGGTTTTGACGTTTACCGAAAGAACGATACCAAGGGTGATCCAGCGAAAGGGGAGTGGCTGTGTTTATATGGAACACTGACCACTCTGAGCCTGTAGCTCTCACCTCTCCCTTTCAAGCAGTAGTGGTTAAAATACGTGGACTGGTGCAACTGACTGTATGCTCAATATATCTACCGCCGGGGTCACCAGTTCATTGCGGTAAGCCGGTAAGCTGGCTGACATCACTCGGCAACTCTCTCGGCCTTTTTCCTATTAGGAGACTTTAACGCACAAAATGCGTTGTGGGGTTCGACCACCAATTGCCCCAGAGGTCAAGAGATTTGTAGATTATTGGAGCAGGAGGATTTGTGCATCCTAAATACCAGTCAGATGATGCACTTCACTGCTGCTTCCAGTTCTTCCTCTGCCATTGATCTCTCTCTCCATCTATTGCAGACTCCTTGCATTGGGAGGTGGATCAAGACCTCCACAAAAGTGACCACTTCCCAATTTTGGTTACACATGGTTTGCAAACGAGTCAAAATACCTACGACTCGGAAATGGAATAGCAGCAGAGCTGACTGGCAACTTTATAGCCGGTCAGTCATACTCGAACAGCGCCAGACCACCGATGACGATGTGAAACACTTTAGTGAAGTGGTTCATCGGGTGGCTGATATATCCATGCCTAGTTGTTCCGGGCACTGCGCAGAACGCCTGTCCCTTGGTGGAATGATGAAAGTCTCTATTCAGGGTCGCAGACAGGCCTTGCGCCAGTTTAAGTTGCACCCAACACCTGACAACTTTGTGGCGTTCAGAGTTGCTAGAGCCAAGGCGCGTCGTGTGATGAAGGAGAGCTAAAAGCGGTCATAGCAGAGCTTCGTGAACAGCGTTAACCGTTCCACACTATCAAAATAGTATGGGAGTCAATCCGCCACTTCCCTGACTCGTGGAAAGAAGCAACGTTAATACCAATTTTAAAACCAGGAAAGGACAAGTTATCACCAGGTAGCTATCGTAGCATCGCCTTAACGAGCTGCGTCAGGAAGACACCAAAGTGGATGGTAAACCGCCGTCTCGTCTGACATCTCGAGTCCCGTAAACTGCTCAGCTTGTTTTCAGTGTGGATTCAGGAAGTTCCATTGCACCATGGATAACCTTATCCTACTGGAAGTGGCAATACAGGACGCATTCATCCGCAGCCAACACCTTGTGGATGTATTTTTTGACATCGAAAAGGCATATGATACTACCTGGTGGCATTTAATTTTAAAATAGTTATATGAATGGGGTTTCAGGGGAAATCTTCCACATTTTTTAAAATAATTTTTATCACGACGATGCTTCCGGTACCAAGTCGGTAGAGAAGTGTCAAACCTTTTTATTCAGGAGAATAGTGTTCTTCAAGGTTCCGTTTTAAGTGTGACCCTCTTTGCAATATCAATTAACAGCATTTCAACTGTTAAAAGGAGGCCCACCTGGTACTCCTTATACGTTGACGACTTTTTAATTTTTTGTGCATCGTCTAGCCTGAGAAGCGCTGAGTGGCAGTTGCAGCTCACGTTTAACAGGTTGGATGAATGGTCAGTACACACTGGCTTCCATTTCTCTGTGAGAAAACCCAGTGTGTACTTTTTAGCCGCAATAGAAGCCTTTTTGCAGATCCTCATCTCACCTTGAGGAACACTGTTTTAAGTTTTAGTGAAACTGTTCGGTTTCTGGGCCTCATTTTAGACAGTAGGCTTACATGGCTGCCACATCTTAAAGCTTTTAAAGCCAGAGCCCTGAAAGGTCTTAATGTCTGTGTGGCAGGTCATGTGACTCTGACCACTCCTGCCTGCTACAGTTTTATAGAGCCTCTGTACTGTCGCGGTTGGAGAACGGGTGTATTGTCTACGGTTTGGCATGGGACAGTTTTCTCTGCATACTGGATAGTATCCAGCATGCTGGAATTTGCCTCACCACTGGTGCATACCGCACCAGTCCGATGATGAATAATCTATTTTGAGAAAGCCACGTATAAATAGTGACTTCCCGAAGGGAACGTAATCGTGGTTAATTAATTGGTGAGCGATTTTGCTCCTCACTCCCGCCGACCACAGGCACCCGAAATTCGGCAGCAGCGATTCGGCCAGTATAGTGCAAAAAAAAAAAAAAAAAAAAAAAACAGAAATCCACTCACCTTATGATTGTAGCGTCGATTTGCATGTTCAGGCTATAACGTGACACCGGCTGTTATTTCCAGCAAGATGTAACTAGGATGTACTGGATCTGAGCTGTAGAATACTCTTTCCTCTGAAACTTGGCATAACTCGCCGACAGTTAAATAAGTAGCTTAATTCGCTACGATGTTTATGCACGCAAACTTAACCATCGCGGACGTGAGCGTAACAACAGTAGTAACTCATAAAAAAGAAAAGTCACACATATATAATTTCCTTGTGGAACAAGGCACACAAATATTGCATAGGCCAGTGGATATCTGAATTACGCCAGCTGACCTTTATTCCACCGCAAACATAGATGCCCGCGGCTGACGGAAAGAAAAATAAGAAATCGCTCAACCATGCTCCCACCCTTGAAAGTTCTTATAAAAATAATTTTCCCCCACATTATGGGATATTCTAAGTTGTGACATAAAAATTAAAGTAACTTTGCTGATTTAAAGCAATAACGAAAATAGGGGTTGAGAGTAGGATTGACGCAAGATTAAATTAAAAGGCTATTAATAAATTTGAATACATTAAATGGAATGAAAGAAAAAATATTATTGTGTTGGTACGGGATAAAGTTTAACCACTGGACGCTTGAAAAGTGCCGAATCGCGTCTTCACCATTGCCACCCGAGTGACATTGTCTGAACCAGGATAAGTTTTAATAATCACTCCTAAGGGCCAGTTCAAAGGGGGAGAATCATCCTACCCTACGATTACAACTGTACCCACTTGGACAGGGTTATCCCGTGTCGACCATTTGTGTCTAACTTGCGGGGTGTGCAAATATTCAAGTCGACATATTTTCCAGAATGACTGGACCATCTGATCTAACAACTTCTTACGTTGGTTTAGATTCGAACAAGACATGTCAGCGGCCGGTAAGTACTGTAGTGGAGTTGACATCAAAAAATGTACAGGAGTAATAACTTCTGGGTATGGATCCGCCGACACTACATTTAAAGGTCGCGAATTCATAACACATTCAATCTGAACTAGAATCGTTTGCAGTTCTTCATAAGTGAGAAGTTGATTTCCAATCACTCTAAATAAAAGGGTCTTCAAACTCTTTATATTAGACTCCCACAATGCTCCGAAATGCGGAGCACGCGGAGGGATCATTTTCCACTCGATACGGCGACTACTTAATTCAGGTTTTAGAGCTTTGTTCAACTCTTCTAACTGAGCCTTGGCACCTACAAAATTGGTACCATTGTCTGAATATAGACAAGAAACAGGTCCTCGTCTTGCAATAAAGCGCTTGAATGCGGCTAAGTATGCATCAGACGTTAAGTCTGAGATCAGCTCTATGTGTATAGCCTTAGTGACTAGGCACACAAAAAGACAAATGTACGCCTTTTGAGAGTGTTGACCACGGCGTCGTGTAAGGGTTATAGGAATCGGACCTGCGTAATCTACTCCAGTATGAACGAAAGCTTTAGCTTCCTGTATGCGACTGGGAGGCAAATCTGCCATCTTAGGAGTTGGATGAATAGGGTTAACTCTAAAACAAAAATTACATTTACGTACCATGGACCGAACAACAATCCTCGCAGCTAAAATCCAGTAACGCTGCCGCAAAATCGATATTAACAGACCAGCCCCTGCATGACAATTCAAAACATGGTAATGTCTGATAATAAGATGCACAACATGATCATGCTTGGGAAGTAGCGCTGGATGTTTAGCTTCAAAGGGTAAGTCCGACTTACAGTCGTCCACCAATTTGTAAAATACCTTCTTCATCAAGAAATACTGACAAATTCCGCAGCTTCTTTGAAGGCAAGTTATTCTTTTTCAGAAGAGCAATATCTACTGCAAAGTGCACATCTTGTACCGCACGAATTATTGCCCTTTCCACAAATAACAAATTCTTTACCCCACCAGAAGGGGTAATCTTCTTTATAAATCTAAAAATGTGAATCACAACTCTCAATAATTTGTCCCAAGAAGACGCGCGCTGAGATAAACCATACAGCACGGAAGGTTGAGGTTGAGTGGTAGTAATGGTGAAAACATTCGTCTTGTGTTCCGGTAATTCCTTACAATCACCTGGAGAAAACGTTTTAATGGGCCACTCAGAAGTGGGACAATGCATCCAAGATGGTCCATTCCACCACAAGCTATGAGAAACTAATTGTGATGGTTACATACCTCGAGAGAGGCAGTCACTTGGATTTTCGATTCCCGCAACATGAAAGAAGTTCTGCGGAGCAAGGTTCTCTTGACATTGAGCGACCCTATTACTCACAAAAACAGACCAACGATGCGTGGAAGAATGAATCCAGGACAAAGCTACCATAGAGTCTGAAAAGGCATAGGTGCCTACTATATGGACTCGATCTCAATAGGTTTCATTAACTAATTTAACTAATTTCGACATCAGAAGCGCGGCGCATAACTCGAGACGTGCAAGTGTTGTTATTTTGGTAGGTGAAACCTTGGACTTAGCACATAATAGTCGAACAGATATGCCAGACGCATCAGTAGTATGTAAATATATAACAAAACCATAACCGTTCATACTTGCATCACAAAAGGCAACAATATTGGCCTTGCAGTCCTTTGATGCACCTACATGACTAGGAATTTCCATAGTGGAAAGAAGAGGTAATTCTTGAGTGAGCGCCGCAAATCGGCGTAACACACTCTCGGGTGGGGTATCATCCCAATCAATTTTACTTAGCCACAGTTCTTTAATTAACAACTTGGCTAACAAAATAACCGGAGCAACCATACCCAAAACATCAAACAAACGAGCCACTACAGATAATATGTTCCGCTTTGTGCACTTTTCGCAGACTTGGGTCGTGGTGAAGTAGAAAACGTCGTCTGAATGTATCCATGCTAGCCCTAGAACCTTAGCTGACGTCACTACGTTTCCTTCTGAAAAGTTTACTGGGCTCCGATGAGAATCAGGAAGACTATCGAGTAACCCAGAAGAATTGCTGGACCATTTTACTAAATCAAAAGTTCCAGACTTCAATAATGAGATTAGTTCTCGGGATAAACGAAAGCTGTTTCCTCATCTGGAACAGAATGAACCAAAAGGTCCATATACATTTTAGTCTCGACGACTTCAGAGGCTTCAGGAAACTGAGAACTCGCTTCAGCTGCTAGCTGTCGCAAAGGGCGCATAGCTAGAAAAGGACTCGATTTTAACCCAAAAGGAATACGGTTAAAATGAAATGTCCAAACTATTTCACTATCATCAAAACGAAAATATTCGCAAAAATTTGCGATGGTCATTAACAACACCAATCTGCAAATACATTTGCTTGATATCCGCATTAATAGCAATCGGGAATAACCGAAAGTTTAATAAAAGCAAGAATAAATTGGCCTGTAAATTAGGACCGGTATGCAAAATGTCATTTAATGACAAACCAGTATGAGTTTTAGCACTTGCATCAAGTACAATGCGAGGCATGGGTTTATCAGGGCGGATGACTGCATAATGGGGAATATAATACCCGTCATCGCTAACCTCCGATTTACGAACTTCTGTTAATAACCATTTGTAATATATTCCTCAATAACTTTATTATAGCTCTCTCGGAGTGTGGGAGATAGTTTAAATTTCCTTTCGAGCGCCATAAATCGGCGTAAAGCATTGAAACGAGAATTGCCAAGCTCATTAGGATCTGAATGGAACGGTAAAGCCACAGTATATCTACCCTCACTGTTCTTACTCACCGATAAAGTATATAAATTCTCACACTCTGTATTCTCAGGACTTAGGAATTTTTTGTGAGATATCTCCTCTAATTCCCAAAATTTTTGCACCAAGTCATTGAGTGGTAGTGCAGTAAAAGATGTAGGGTGAGTATGAATACTAGAATATTCTCCCTTCAACACATAACCGAAGGCGGTCAGTAAAGCAGGAGGTGCCATAGTACCTGAGTCAACTCTATCTCCGAAATAAATATACGGAAAAAGCTGAGCACCCAACACAAGATCAATTTTACCCGGAATATTCCATGTTAAATCAGCTAAAGGTATGTTGTCCAAATATGACATGTCACACTTTTCTATAAAATGAGAAGGTAATTGGTCTGTAATAGAATCAACAACTAGAGCTTGAATGTTATATTTGTTACTTTTAAATACACGGGATTGTAGTTCGATGTTCACATAACCATAAATCGGTCGCGAACTCGAACCTATACCCTTCACATAGGAATTATTTAATGGAATTATCTGTAGGTTCAATGACTTACAACAATCGATGGTAATTAAATGATTTTGTGATCCATTATCAATTAGACACCTAATTATTTGATAATTATTATCAGTGACTTGGCATACACTTGAGCTGTGGAAAGTAATATATGAAAATTAGTCTTCACACTAACGCTCAAGGAAAGCGGAGATTCATTATGTGAAGCCTTATTTATATGAGCCGATGATGCGGCCACTGGACCAGAACAGTATCGACATCAATACCGCAAGGTAACCAAGTTTTGGCGCGGTCTGTTTTTTACACTGTTGTTGGAAATGGCTTGCAACGCGCAATTCTCACTCGTATTGAGACGAGTGGAATGAGTCTGTGTATTTTTCCCATCAAAATGTAAGAGTGTATGGTGTCGTTTCTTGCATAACTTACAAACAGACGACGACTTGCAGTTGGAAACAGTGTGAGAAATTCCCAGGCAGTTCACACAGCCTCTTTTTGATTTTACAAATTCATATCTATTCTGTGGCGAACCCAAAGATTTGAAGTGGGAGCAATTATAGAGTAATGTATGATCTGTTTGCTTGCAATAAGCACTGGATCCAGAGATAAGCTTAGTTGCCATTTTGTCTCTGACTATTACGTTATCTTCTTTAGAAACAAATACTTTGGAAGTACGCCCGCGCGTCACATTTTCAGTCAGTCGCTTGTTCATGTTATCTGAAGCTCGAGAATATAATCCCGAACTTGCACTGTTCATATTGCTTCAACGTTTAGAAATTTTAACCTGATCTTTCACGAATAAAGTTAATTCGTTGTAAGTGGGCATTTCTTTATCATGTACTGACATTTCAAAGGCTTGTACAATTTGAGCATTGATCTTACGCAATGCACATTGAAATAAAATAAAATCTGTAAGATCATGGATGCCTAATTGTTTCAAAGCTGCAACTGCGGCTGAATATTTCTCTATAAATGTATCCAAGCTGTTTGGATTATTGCTGCTAGGCTTTATATCCAAAATGATATTTAAATAGTGAGTACCTAACAGGCGCTTGTCTTGGTACCTATTAACCAGATTTTCCCACATTATTTGGTATGTTTCTGCTGTAGGTACAATACCCGCCGTTATCTTCAATGCATTATCTGCTAGCTTTACAAGATATTGCACATGCTGTGAGTTAGTTAACTGGTCATTATCATGAATATTAGCTTTGAAAGATTCATAAAATACTGGCCATTTCTCCATACTACCATCAACGCTAGGAATATCTATAGGAGACAATTTAATGTGTTCACGTTCACTCGGACGCGATGACAAGATCACGGCAGAGGCACTAATTTTGTTGCGAGTTTGTTTAATATGTGTGTACAAATCCTCAAATGCAGCTAATGGGGTATAATCAGGTGTATATTCAGGATCTTTAGTCAAATGTAAATCATTAATCTGATCTATCATAGATTCAAATTTGATCTGAAGGTCATCAATTGTTTCAGAATCAGTCATAAAACTTTCATTGGTCCAGAAATCAAATGAAGAGATGTTCATAGAAATCTTACACAATTTATTAACTCTCTCAAAAATCATATCCGACTTTGAAGTTAATAACGCTAGCTTCCGTTTAAATTCTACAGAATCAACATTTGTCCCGAAAGCCATATTGTAAAATATGATTGAAGTATAGCGTAACTGGCTTATACAAAGATTATATTAATCAAACTGATCGTGTCATATCCGGCCCGGAGGACCAAAAATAGATGATGGATAATCTATTTTGAGAAAGCCACGTATAAATAGTGACTTCCCGCAGGGAACGTAATCGTGGTTAATTAATTGGTGAGCGATTTCTCTCCTCACTCCCGCCGACCACAGGCACCCGAAATTCGGCAGCAGCGATTCGGCCAGTAATAGTGCAAAAAAAAAAAAAAAAAAAAAAAAAAAAAAAAAAAAAAAAAAAAAAACAGAAATCCACTCACCTTATGATTGTAGCGTCGATTTGCATGTTCAGGCTATAACGTGACACCGGCTGTTATTTCCAGCAAGATGTAACTAGGATGTACTGGATCTGAGCTGTAGAATACTCTTTCCTCTGAAACTTGGCATAACTCGCCGACAGTTAAATAAGTAGCTTAATTCGCTACGATGTTTATGCACGCAAACTTAACCGTCGCGGACGTGAGCGTAACAACAATAGTAACTCATAAAAAAGAAAAGTCACACATATATAATTTCCTTGTGGAACAAGGCACACAAATATAGCATAGGCCCGTGGATATCTGAATTATGCCAGCTGACCTTTATTCCGCCGCGAACATAGATGCTCGCAGCCGACGGAAAGAAAAATAAGAAATCGCTCAACCACCAGCATTTATGCTGAGTCTGGCGAGCTGCAGCTTTCCATCCTCCGGCGTCTCCTCATGGTGCAATACTATTTACATATTGCCACAACTCCTGGCAATCCCTTGTACGGTGTAGTTATTCTTCCTAATTTTGAACGGCTTTATGCCAACCGTCAAAGAGCAACTAAACCGTTCGGCTACCGTACAAAGGCTATTTTAGAGGAATATGGGTTTCAGATGCCCTCTTTTTATCACCAGGGTTGGAGTAAATTTCCTCCCTGGCTTTTAAAGAGGCCCAGAACAGTTTTAGAACTGTCGCGGTACAACAGGCTGACAATGTTTTTACCCGAACTTTTAACGATGTTTTAAATCAGTTTCATGATTTTACCCCAGTATTCACAGATGGGTCTAAGCAGGCTAACGGAGTCAGCTGCTCTGTAGTGTTCCCTCAAGCGACTTATAATTACAAACTGAATAGCTGTTGCTTTGTATACACTGCAGAGTGTCACGCTTTGTTAAAGTCACTCCAGCATATGAAAGTAAGTCGCGGCATGAAGTACATCATATGCTGTGATTCCCTCAGCTGCATCCAGGCCATGGGAAGCATGTACCCAGCAGTTTGTCTTGTCCAGGATATACAGGACACCCTCCGATCCCTCCAATCTTCTCGAAAGGATGTTGTATTCTGCTGGGTACCCGGTCATGTGGGAATCAGGGGGAACGAGGCAACTGATGCAGCTGCCAAGTTAAACTGCAATTAGATCAGAATTGACTTTGATCTGGTCCCAAAGTATGACCTTTTATTGGCGGGGAAAAGATTTGTTTTTTACATTTGGCGGAGGCAGTGGCTGGAGGTAAAGCATAACTATACAAGCCACTATACAACCAGCGAGACATTTAGTGTTTTTAATTCTCTTTTGAACCTGCTTGGCCCCTTTACAGCCATCCAGGTGTTGTACGGTCTGAAGTACCGGGGGCCCCTTTAATGCCATTTCTGATTTTATGATTTATTTTATTTGCTGTCTGTATGACTGACCCCTTTACAGTCGATCATGCAGACAGTATTTTAGCAGATTCTTAAGCCATAGTAATAGCTGGTAATTGTTAGGATACTAATGACCCCGATGTCAACAAACCCTAAAACAACAACAACAACATACAGGTTAGCGTGTGAGGGAGCCATACGGGTGCCCATATATATATAGTAACAATGGAATCAAGGCGCTAACTAGTGGAAAGGAATCAAATTAGGACAGGGAAATGAGCCACCACTTACCTTTAGATGATGGATGTGGGGCACGAACACACAGAAAAGACGCAAACACAAATAATAAAGAAATTTTTGGGATAAACCCTTCGTCAACTGGAGAACATTATGACAGGTGAGTGCAGCTGGAGACTGCCTCACAGAAAGACCGCCGGTCGGGAAAATGGTAGGGGTAAATTCAAACAGCGGAAAAGTAGAGTGGCAGTGATTCAGAGCTAATACCCGACCATATATAGATATTCAAACTAATCTCTGGTCGGTGGGAAGAGCAAAATATAATTAAAACTAAATATGAAAAATGATATAAAATATTATACAAATACAAATTAAAAAATAATTTTTAACATCACCTTAGGTTAGTGGTGGTTCAATATAGGTAGTGGGAAAGAGAGGATTAAAAAAGGTTAAACATATGTAATAATAATAATGATCGGGTATTATCTCAAGCTGAGACCAGGTGGTTGCCTTGTGCCAAGTTTGTACTGGTAGGCAAGTTCCCACCTTTTGAGTTCAGAGAAACTGCTGCTATTAGGGAGAACTCTGATAGCACGGACTGTGAAACAAGAGTTGAACTTATTCAAGTCATGGGTTATGGCATGGGCAGCAACTGGGTGCTTTGGGTTCTGTGTGAAAATCATCTGTCGTTGGCCATTCATTCTTATGGAGAGTTGATTTGTGGTCAGACCTATATATGAAGCCAGGCAGTGGTTGCATGTTAACTGGTAAACTACATGGGTGGTTTCACAGGTGGTGTGTCCTATGATAGGGAAGCTTTCCTCAGTGACAGGGTTGATGAAATTGGTGGAAGCATGGTGTATGTTGCACATCTTGCAGCAGGGTCTGTTACATGGGAAAGAGCCTTGGGTTAGCCAGTATTCACTCAGAATCCAAAACATCCATTAGCTGTCCATTTCATCTCCCATGACACCAATGATTTTAATTCTTGTTTCACAGTCCATGCTCTGACTCCTCCCAGACAGCAGCAGCTTGCCTACCAATACAAACTGGGCACATGTCAACCTCCTGGTATCAATTTGAGATAGCACCCAGTCAGTAAATTTTCTTCCCTCTATCCTCTCCATGCCTCCATTCCCACGGTCTAAATTTAACCACCACATACCAGAGGTGATGTTTATCTGGATAGATTCTTTTTTTGTTTTTGTTTTATTTTGTTTTCCTATTTATTTTTGCTTATTCAGATTTATGTTGTGAAGATTTTAATATATTCTGCTCTTTTTGCAACATTTTGCATTGCTCGGGTACTAGCTCCAATTCACTATCCCCCTCTCTCTAACCTCTGTTTGAATTTACTCCCACCATATTATGACTAATAGTCATTCTATGAAATGGTTTCCTACAGCACCCGCCCTCCATAATGTTCTCCTGCTGATAAAGGGCCAGGACCTAAAATATTCAATGTTATTCGACATTCAGTGACACACTTATCTGTAGAGATGAGTGATCTTATAAGGCTCTCGCTCACCCACAATTGGAGCTGAAGCACATACTTTATATAGTGTTATGTACACTAATTGGGCACGCCGATGACCACAGCATGACAGTGCAGCACAGGTGGGCCAGCAGTAATAATGACCTGTTATTGTTGTGAAAGCACTGACACTCATTACATGGAAAAGTTGATGATCTATCTGATTCAGCAAATGTGGTTACCAGTGGCTCAGATTAGATGGTTTTTTTTTTTTTGTGGTTTGTCTCAGAAGTTTTATTGAAATGTTTGCATATCTGAGAGAGTAATTGGAAACTGCTGGTGGAGGAAACTTTAGCCAAGATGTCCATTTGTTCATTTACTCTAACTCCTAATATGTCTAGGAACCCACTGCAGTCTTTGTCACAAGTCGGTCTAGATGATATCTGCTTACTGCTAATGTGACTATTTGACAGGATTGATTTGATAATACTAATGTTTTGTTTATGTATTGAGAGAGAAAGGTCCTCTATCTCATCTTTGTCATTCGTTGAATTTCAGATCATAAGCACCGCAAAGTTGTCCCTGTATTGTACCAGCGATGCCAGTTACCACCTGAATTGAGCTATTACTTCCTTTTGGACTTCACAAGACCAGGACATTTGTGGAATTTTTGGGAAAAATTGCATGACTCGATAGAAGCTCCAAGTTCCATCAGCAGGTTATATTTTTTTTTAACTTCTATTGTTATGATTTTATACACACTATATAGACCCAAAGTTTTCTCTTTTTTCATCAGAATCATAGATATTTCCCCAGTATATTGCGGTTTGTTAATAATTGTCTATTTTAAGGATGTATTATAAAATTAATGTTGGATTTACTTTTAAAACTAGTTTAATTTAACAAGGTTTTAGATATTGTTTCTAACTAGTTTGTAATATTCTACTTACAGAGTATTAATCTTTCTAGAATCTTAGTAATGATTAGGGTTTGGATTTTTATGACCTAAAAAATATACAAGCAAATATGACCTTGAAAATGAGTAAATACGACCTAAAAATGATGAAATGAGACCAAAAATTTAAATTTACCTTACATTAAAACGTGCTCATTTATGCCTAATTTATTTTATATAGCCAGCATAATTTGCTTCCGCGCACTCAATGCACCATTGGGAAATTCAGTTTTTTTTTATTAATTTCATGTTCCTGTAAAATAGATTACTAGAGTTTTACTTTTATAAAAGGGAATTTATTATAATTTTGTTGTGGATTAGGGTACAAAGCATTGTTTATTCTTTTTTGATACCAGAATTGCAATATATTACCACATGCATCTTCAAGTTCTCAAGGAAAAATTTTATCCTGTTGACACTTGAAACTGTCCTGTACTGTGAGAAGATTGGTTTGACATTGCACAATGTCATGGGAGCATACTTAAACAGAGCGAAGTCACTGCAATTTAATTGTGGGTATCTTCATTCAAAATATATTCACCACCTTGTAAAATTTACAAGTTGCTTTAGTCAGTATTCCCACTCAACATTTTATAAAGTTTTTTCTTTAGCGAACTAACCTTGCTGCCTCCTGCTTGCCTTATATGTTTCAGAGATGAAACGGATAGCTGTTTGGCTCGATACCGGTTATCCGGCAATCCTATAAGCCGGATATTTGGCAGCCGAATATCCTGCTGAATGTTGTTATTTGAGGATAGGGATAGTAAAAATGTTGTGAGTAAAGAAAGGATCGCCTAGTTGGGAATATTTTGATATAAATAATCACAATAAGTTTTTGATTTTGAATTACTTTTCGCGAGGCACAATTTGAATCATTTCCTTTTTGTCTTTGTGGACAGGAAGAATACACAATGGCATATTTTTTTCTGTCTTCGACCAGATACTTGTACCAAGACAAACCATTTTAAAATGAAACATGCAGTAAACTTTCATGAAATGAGAAAAGCCAAAGCCTCTATCGTGTCTTTAGCCATCCCCGGGACAAGTTCATCTTCGACATTTAAAGAAATGTAATTGACTATATCAAAATCGTTTTAAAGGAAATTATTTAGTGATGTAAATGAAAAAAAAAAGTTATTGCAAGAATCGTTGCACTAGACAATGAGTCGTCATCTATGGTATATAGAAACAGATTTTCCAGTCCCCTGGAAGATGCTTTACGCCGCTATAAACACAGAGCCCAAATAAGTTTCCAAAAAAATTGTACCCGGCTTCTACGTCAAGTTTTTGCTAGGAAACATTTCCCTTGTTCTCACCCTGGAGAAAATATAGCAAGGGAGCTTAATAGTATCGTAGCTCATTGGGCTATTGACCAAAACAAAATACATTTACTCGTTCGTGACAGTAGCGCAAACATGGTGAAGGGTGTATGCTTGGATGAATAAGCTTCTGCAAGATGTTTCATCCATTTGCTTCAGAGAATTTTAACTGAACCATTGAAGATCCAGCCTGAAGTGGCTTAGCTCAAAACAATTGCTGGCAAATCAAAAAGAAAAGTTTACCCGACCGTTGGCTGGTGCAGATATCAACAGAGATGAAATTCTTGATTACGAGGACAAGCAAATTTAATTATTACCTCTTATTACAGAGAAATTGGTGTTCATTCAGTACCAGAATTAAATTATTATGTTAAAAAAATAATAAACGGTATTTTGATTTGAAGACATGGGGATTTGATACCCGCCGGATAGTGACCTACTATCTGATATCCGGCCGGATAGTAAATATTGGCCGGATACCGGACAGTTGCCGGATATCCGTTTCATCTGTAGTCAGTTTGCACACTTTCAACGACTGCTGCAATGTCGAGATTAAAAGACGGGTAAAACATTTACGATTAGAGGATGACTATAATGTATTCTGACCATTTCTGTGACAATTAGTTTTCTGTATATTTCCGTGAATAATTATCTTAATTTCTTCTCATATATAACTTTTAGTGAATTCCCAGTACTATTACAAAGTTACCAGATTTTTTCTCTAAATATGACCATAAATATTATCTTAATATGACAAAAATTCGGAAAATAGCCTGAATATGCATTATTATGCTATATAAAATATATTTAAATACAATTAGAAATGTTCAATCAGTGTTTAAGTCAGCATCACAGCTGAAAAAGAAGTTGGGGGAAAAATTGACTTGTCATAAAGATCCGAATGCTAGTAATGATATTTGTTTCAAAACCTTATTCTTGTACAGTTATATACTTTAAAATAAATATACTTTGCTTATGACTTCATCTACCAATAAGTAAAACCATATTTTTATTTATTTCTCAATGGAACATATTTTATGATATATTTATAAGAGTTTGCATTTCTCTCTGTTTTTCAACTACAACAAGGAGAGTAGATAGTGGTTGTATTTTAAAATGTAATGTAAGTAGTCTGCAATTCAACCTGGTCAACTTAAGTTAGTGTGTGAGTTGCTGTCCTGTAGTAAATATGGCTGCAAATTACACTAAAATCAGCAAAAATGTCATTTGTTATTATTATTATTTCCTTTGTAAGCTGAAAATATGGAAGTAGTGCAACCTTACCAGCAATTTTTAATCAGACAACTCATTGTCTCCAAAGTCAGTTAAAACTGGATTGCAATGTTGGAAAGTGGTTAGTCATGTGTAGTAATTAGAGCAGTCTTGAGTATTTACTTACAGTTACTGACAAACAGAAATAATTCATTTAAATTAAAATGGGAAGGAAGGATAAAATACAGTCATCATTTGCCAAAGTTAGAGAGGGAAGCGGTGACAAACACTCCAGAAAAACATTATTTTGGACTATGCGCTTACTCATGAAGATAGATTCATCTGACTGAGCTTGCACAGTTACCCACCGTCAACAACGCTACATCAATGGTGATCTTGACTTAGTAAATTTAAGCTTCTTGGGATAAAATGTTTACATGTGACAGTGATGGAAAATTAGTGGGTCAGTTTCTGTGTGCTCAACGAATGAAACTTCTCTTCTGATTTAATTTAAACATTGGTTATATTCTAAAAAGGGGGAATAAACAGGAAAAAATGTCTAATTAGTTTCTTTAACAATTGCTAAATTTGTTGTGCATAAAAGAATGTGCAAAACATTTTGGAAAATATCATGTATTACATGTTAAGTTTGACTTTCAGTTATAATTATTATAACTACCAGATCTCAACAGTCTGGCACATACTGTCTATAACAGAAACGTGCTTTTCTTAAATAAAATCAAAATATTCATAACTTTTCTTTCATAGTTCTTGATAATTATGACAAAAGACATTTTTATGAAAAAATTACGTTCTTAGAAGGTCTGTATATATCTTATGGAGTGAATGTGTATTTCCCTACACACCTACTTTTGCATTATGCAAATTTTTACTTGAATTTTTTTCACTATTCAGCACCTTTCTCAACATTTTATTCCAGTCCCAGACTGCCTTACTTACAAAAGGAATCTTCCACATTCCTTTAAGTCTAAAAACAGCTAATTTATAGCAATGATCATATTTTTCCATGTAATACTCTTAATGTTTTGCTCAGTATGCACACAGTATTCATTCACACCCAACATTCTCTTCACCAACCAAGCATGGTGGGTGATTGGTAACACTGTTCAGGAGGATGTGGGTTTGGATTCCCAATTGGCCATCTACATTTTGGTATTGATTGTTTCCGAAAATCACTCTAGGCAAAAATCGGAATGATTCCTTCAAAAGGGCATGACTGTATTCTCTCTCATTCCTTGCTTCCAGTCCTTTCCATCTCTAAGTATCTTAATGTAGATAAGGCAAAAAGCCTTAAGAAAAAGGTAAAAATATATTTTTCCCTGTCAGATGTATACTGGCTTCAAATGACTGTTAATTTAAATTCTTTATCATATCATTTAATTATTTTGTTTTGTGATACTTTCTGCAACCCATCTGCATTCCTTTGCACGCTCTCCAGCTACTGTATTTGATACCTGTTGTGGGGTCCCATACTATACCAGTATACTCCAGCAAGGGCCTGATTGTGGTTTACTTCTGCTCATCATCCTCTCTAACAACTTTTGAACCTGGAAACATTTCCTTACCACCCCTCTAATGTGTACTGCTCAGCTGAATTTATTTTCCAGTGATGTACCAAGATGTTTACATATTATGCCTTTTAAAAACATCTTCACTTCCACAATATAATATTATGAAACCTTTAGTTTCCCAAGAAGCTGACTGTTTTGTATTTTGCTTTCAAATCTGTGTTAATGTTCCTTACTATATTTGCTGTCCAGATCTATCTATAGTGTTAAAAATTCTGTTTCAGTTTAATCCTATCAGACAACATTAAATCATCTGCAAACAATTGTAAACCATCTACAGAATCATTTCCTAAAATAATGATCACTGATGATCAGAGTAAAATACCATATGGCAATGCCATTCTCACTTCTGTTACTGCATTTTCTACATTGACCACTTGCTTTTTATCTCTTTTCTCCATAATTTTATGGATCGCTATTCCAAATGAACTTGGAGAGATCCAATGCTACATTATCATCGTATCAATTTAATAAGAAATTGATTATAAATAGTCCCCTTACTGAAATTAATGTCTCCTAAATCTATGTCTCTGATTTACAGACTACTTTCTTTTCTCACATTCATTTCTAATTCGATTGGTTATCTAGCAATTGATTAACATGCCTGTGGTGTTATTGAACAAGTTGTTCTATAGTTCTCAACCTTATTTTTCTCCCATCCTTTAGAAACAATCACTATGATGGCATAGTAATCCTTGGGAATGCAGCAAGTATCCAGATGTAATAAACATTACATTTCTAGGTGTGAAATATCATCACATCCACCTGTTTTTTATACATCTTATGCTATTATACAAACTTAGAAGCTTTGTATTGAATGATAAATCAGTAAGTGTTTGAAATTAGGTCACTGTTTAGTGCTGTCAATTTTTTTCTTTTATTTTTTCTAGAAGTGGAGAATTTCCCTTAATGAACAATGCCAATGATAAAATGAAACAACCATCACCAGATACATCAGGAAAATGGTCATTATCACTTCCATCAAAAAACAGTGATATGTTTAAAACTTCCAGTATGGAAAATCTGTCTTCAGTGTCAGAAAGTTCTAATTCTAAGGTAAGAAATACACTTTTCTACATAATTGTTGCTTTATTTTTTAAAGTTATATATTTTTAGTTGTGTATGTAAATGACATTAAAGTAAATTTATTGAAGTTAGTGTTATTTCAGTCTGAATTATGTACTCTTAGAAATTATGTAAATGATGTTTGTACAGAAATTAGACATTCTCAGTAGTTTGATGAAATATTAAAATATCAAGATTAGGCATTGTACATGGAAGGGAAAAAGAGATGACCATAATTTTCTTAGGTGAGGGAGTTGGGACCTGGAATAAATTACC
The DNA here is from genome assembly GCA_031002005.1 of Vandiemenella viatica. Classification (NCBI taxonomy): domain Eukaryota; kingdom Metazoa; phylum Arthropoda; class Insecta; order Orthoptera; family Morabidae; genus Vandiemenella; species Vandiemenella viatica. The sequence continues at coordinate 45,239,968 of JARYHS010013631.1, forward strand.
AAGGGAAGTAATGAATGGTTTACACTGAAGGAGTTTAAAGTTAGAATTTATGAGGGGCAGGGGTAGATGGGTGGCAAAAAATCATGACTGAGGGTTTAGAGACATTTCCACTGGAGCATCTGTGTTCCATTGCAATTGAAATTAAATTAGATCATCACTTGTCATAATGAAGTCCTGTAAGTATTAAAGGGGCAAGAATGTCTGCAGCACAGCTACAATTTCCAGTTTTACTTCTTACCATAAACAAAAGAGTGCAAATAATTTTGTCATATAATCTTCACTATAAATGGATGCAAGTTGATACTTAAATTCAGCAGAATTTCTACTTTGATATGCAAAATATCAGTTGTCATGCAAAACTTGAAATCAGCTTGTTTGATTAAAACATACTGAAATCAAATTGCTGCTGCTACTAAGGTCTGGCAAATGTTGTTTTAACATGCACATCCTAGCAAACCTCTCTTGCCTAGCATGGAAAAATAATTTTCAATATAACTAAATAATAAAATTATGTTTAAAGGGAATGTGTATTTATATATTTTACACCAATTGGCATTTTATGTAAATATTATACAAGTTTAAGGAATAAACCGAAGATATTCCTTTTTGCTCTACAAATAAAATCCAGTCTTCGATAAGCACGAAGTGTCATATAATTAATATGTTCTTAGAAGGTTATCATCAGTAATCACACCAAAGTCTTTTATTGTTTTAACTGTTTGGATGATTTGATCTTCAAGCAGGTAAATTGCAGGCGGTTGGTTGTCAGATTGCAAGGAAGAGATCACTGAATGGTTTTTTTTAATGTTAAATGTCACATTATTCTTCATATACCAGTTCGTAGACATCATGCTGGAGGATATGTAGGTCTTGTTCACTAATAATTTCTCTATAAATCTTCATGTCACTTGTGTGTAGTTGATGTTCAGACCCGATTTTGCCATCAAAATCATTAATAAAGATACAGAATAGTATCGGACCAACATGCAAACCCTGTGGACACTGACACCATTTGATAGGTGACCAGTGACTCATACCTACAGGCGCCTATTGGAGAGGTACAAGTGCAACCATTCCAGTTCTTTAGATCTGACACCATAGATGTACAGTATTTTTTAGCAGGACTTCATCATCCACCAAATCATCCAATTTGCTATAGTCTGTGTAAAGTGCATGTACTTCCTTATCTCAGCTCTTTCAATTTAGTATGTAGTTAACATACCCATACAAATTCGTGGCTGCAGATCTACCGCCATAGAAACCATGTTGTCTGGTAATATTTTTGAAAGCAAACGTCAACTGTGATAAGACTATTTTTTCCAGAAGTTTTGCAAGTGATGACTGGATGCTTTTGGCCTAAAGTTACCCACATTTGATTTGTTTCCAGATTTATGGATAGGGCTGATGTAGGACAATTTCTATGAATCAGAAAAATTACCAGTTTCCAGAGATATTTTAAACCCACAACACAGTTTCTTGGAAAAAACATTTTGTATTCTGTCAGCTCCAGCACTTCTATTAACATTTAGTGCGCACAGTTGATGATATACCTCATCAAAGCGGATTTCAAACTCGGTGATATGTGCATCATTACTTACCTCATTGCCATTATTTGCAGATGTATTATCCCATACAATGGTTTAATGGAATATCAACATTACTATAGCGTTTATTCTCTGTAAAGCTCCAGAAGTTTCTCGCATCACTTCTCAAGCCATTTTCAACTTCATCTAAACACTTTTAATAACAGGATGCACTTAATTTTTTACACTGAGGCCACAGTTTACGAAAAATTAAATAATTACTGTGTATTTTCTTCATTTATAAGTTCCTATGTGCTTAATAGTGGATATGAGTTCACTTGAGAACCAGCTTGGATAATCTCTATTCTTCTTTTAATTATTATTTAATAGGACAAACTCAGCTATTCTGTTGTGTTCAATATTATAGAACCATTCCATCTTATCGTCGATACTGTGTAATTACTGTGTAATTCATATAGATTGAGGCAATTTAACCTAAGGAAATAATTATTCAAGGTCACTTTTGAATGCATATGGAGCAGTATCATTTTATTTCATGTTAGAACAGAATTTAAAATGAGCAGACAGTGTTGGGTGATCCATGTCCTTATCAGTAACAATGTTGAGATCACTAAAGCAAAAGTCCAGAATCCGACTACTGTCATTGTGGACTCTTTTGTGTTGGAGACAACCAACAAGAAGAAATTTCTAATTTAACAGGGACTCGCACTCTAGCTGCGGCAGACTGTTACAAATATTCGTGTCACCAAGGACCAAAAGTTTATTATTAGGATATTTATTCCTAATATAAGTAACAGCAGATAAGTGACTTAAGTAAAGATCCATGTGAGATTGTGGGGGTATACACACACATCCTATAATACCAAATCCCATGACTTTGACAAAAAACTTGTTCCAAACCACCAACAATGACATGAATTGGTTCAACAGCTATGTTATGTTTGATTGTGTGACTAGACCTCCACCATGCTTATAATTGCTAGTGCTTGGATCTCTATTCTTCCCATAAATACTATACTTGTTGCCAGCTATTTCAATCTCTAGTATTGATGAGTGAAGTTGTACTACATATCTCATCTGTGACAGCATGCAGATGAAATTAGAAAGTTCTTTAGCTTAGTTCTGAGCCCTTTGGTGTTCTCATAATACAGTGGAAGGTCTTGTTTGAAAAGTGTGCTTGGGGAGATTAAATGCAGACGCTTAAACTATCCTAGCAAATCCGTTGACATACTTGATAGTTTTGTTAGTATTTCCATTCTAATTCTGCTTGAAGATTTTTCAAGTAGTTTCACTGTTCCTGGGTTAAGTCTGGTTTTAAAAGAATTTTGGCATTGCCCATACCAACAATTTTAGTTTTAAATAAACACCTTGCATTAATTACTGACAGTGTGTTGATAAGCAATGGATGAAATTTTCCAGCTACTAGACGACCAAGTTTATGTAATTTGATGTTGGAAAGAATATCAGCTGATTCAGGTGGCAATTCCTTGCTCACGATCGCCATGTAAACATTCAGTGCCAATCTGTTTGTTGAACTCCAGAACATTACAGACAATCTCGATTTTTCTCTCAGTTGCTTTGCCTCAGCTGTTGGACCATTGACCTTTGGACCACACTCAAAAGTCACCAACGTAGATTCAGTTTCACTGGCTCTTTTATCTAATACTTTGACATATCAACAGTCTGCTGAGCAATTTTCGCAAATTCTGACTTGGTTCCACAGGATTTTTTCAATATTAGTGTGAAGCAGCATAAAGTATTTATTGAAAACAAGTTCTATTTCTGCAACAGTTAGTTCATCGCTGGTACTATCATGTATATCATCAGAGACAATGATACTAACCTCACTTTTACATGTCTATGTTGATTTGTTTTTCTTGGTCTCTCTTTTTTTTTTTTCCAGACTCTTTATTGTCCATTTCTTAATATTTTAAATGAGTCCAGTAACTATAACTCACAACACAAAATACTTAAAATGTTCTCTTTTATTATATCAGATCAAACACCACACATGTGTTTACTAGGTACCATTTTCGAGACATTTACCCTTACAGATATTTGACCTTTCCATTCCATATAAATATCACCATTCAGCATTTCTTCCATTCCTTTGTTGCTGATACCATATAATAAAATTGTAGAAAAGTTGTATCTGTACATGAAACTGCTCATACCTTTTGTCGCCAGGTTACATTGTATATAGATTAGTAACATAGTTCCTGATCATATGGGGGCCAAACCTGTAAATTTTGACATATCAGCACACATGTCCAGCAGAAATGAAGAAACCCATCTTAGAGAAACTTTCCTAGTGATAGCTTATATCATCAATTAACTTATTCTACTTTTTAATTACATCGGTAACATAGCTCTGAATGACTTGAAAGCAAATAAGGCATTTGGAATTGATGAGATCCCTGCAGAACTTCTTAAATCCCTAGGAGAGGAAGGAATCGAAAGATTATTCAAGCTGATATCAAAAAGTTATAAAACAGGAGAAATTCCAACTGATTTTAATAAAAATATCATCTTCACACTTCCAAAGAAAGCACAAGCCGACAAATGTGAGAATTATCGCACCATTAGTCTAACATCACATGCTTCAAAATTACTGACCAGAATAATATACAGAAGGATGGAAAGGGTAGTAGAAGAGATAGTAGGTGAAGATCAGTTTGGGTTTAGGAAAAATCGTGGTACAAGGGAAGCAATTCTGTCTTTAAGATTAATACTTGAAGGGCGGATCAAGAAAAACAAAGATGCTTTTATGGCATTTGTTGATTTAGAAAAAGCATTTGATAGTATTAGGTGGGACAAGATGTTCAAAATTTTAAAGAAGTCAGGTCTAAAGTATCGAGATAGAAGAATACTCTATAAACTATATAAGAAGCAAGTGGCTATAATAAAAGTAGAGAATCACGAGAGACATGCATTAGTTAAAAATGGTGTGAGACAAGGTTGTAGTCTATCCCCGTTAATATTCAACTTGTACGTAGAAGAAGCAATGAATAAAGTCAAAGAAAAATATCCATGTGGCATAAGTTTTCAGGGAGAAAAAATCAGTATGCTAAGATTTGCAGATGACATTGTCTTGTTAGCAGAGAGGGCTGAGGATATTGAGAAGTTACTGAATGGCATGAACAAAATACTGAAGGGAGATTTTGGACTGAATATAAATCAAAGCAAGGCAAAGGGTATGAAATGTAGCAGAAATGATACCAATACTAGTAGATTAAATGTAAAAATAGGATCAGATGCAATAGGAGAAGTAAGTGAATTCTGTTACTTGGGAAGTAAAATTACAACCGATGGCCGAAGCAGGAATGATGTTAAAAGCAGAATAGCACTAGCAAAAAGAGCATTCATGAAAAAGAGAAACCTTTTAGTTTCAAATATTGATCTAGGAATTAGAAAGAACTTTTTAAAACTCTTTGATTGGAGCACAGCACTTTATGGTAGCGAAACATGGATTTTAGGAATACCGGAAATAAAGAAAATTGAAGCATTTGAAATGTGGTGCTACAGAAGAATGCTGAAAATTAAATGGACAGACAAAGTAAGAAATGAACGAGTTTTGGAAATGATGGGTGAGAAAAGAAGTTTGTTGAAGAGGCTTACGGAAAGAAGAGACAGGCTGGTAGGTCTTATTTTGAGACATGCTGGATTGGTTAATTTGTTAGTGGAGGGAACAGTCGAGGGTAAGAACTGTAGAGGAAGACAGAGATTAGAATATATGAAACAGATAATTGAGGATGTGGGCTGTAAGGGGTATGTAGGAATGAAGAGGTTAGCACAGGATAGGAAAGGATGGAGGATTGCATCAAACCAGTCGAAAGACTGACGACAGCAAAAAAAAAAAAAAAAAAAAAAAAAAAAAAAAAAAAAAAAAAAAAAAATACGTAGTTCTTGGTGAAATAAATGCTAAAATCGTAAATGTGCAATATTTGTCTGTTTCTGGCCACCTCACACAAAAACTAATTTCAGCAAAACTGCATGTAGTGATAGCCTATGATATCTGTGAACATGTAGGATACTTTTAATGCTTAAATATCATATTTTGTCCAATTTAACGGTGGATCTTGTGTAATGTGTGTGCGTGGATCAAGCAAAAACCAACTACTTAAACAAAACTGTATGTGGTTATAATGTGTTTTGATGTGACATTGACATACTGAGAAATAAAAAGATGGTCTGCTAATTTAATTGTTTCATAAGAGAATCTATCAATTTAATATTTTCTGGTGCAAACCTTCTCACAGTTAAAATGTTTGTCATAATTAGCCCTACATATATGGGGAAGGTGTGATTAAATCGTACAATCTATGACAAATCAAGTTTGCAATTCAATTAGGGATTTTTACATCATAGGTCTTATACATACATATTAACCAATCTGTCCTTACATGCCAGGCGGCACCAATTCAAATATTGCTTTCAGAGAAGCCGGATTGAAGTGCAAGTAGCCAATAACATTAATATAGATAGTGGCTATGGTTTAAGCCAACCACTGAAATGTATATTAAACAAATAATCAACTGTGTGATCAGAGATATCAAATGGCAAGCATCACACCTCTGGGTAATTAATTGTTGGTTGAAAATTGATAGTCTCTTTGCTGTAAAGAACAGAACAGTCTTATACAACACCAGTAGTAGACTTGGCAGGTGGCTTGGCTCCTGAGGAAGACTGTAGGCTTAGGTCAAAATGTGGGAAATAGGAGTTGAAAGTATCATAAATCTCACAAAGTAAATGTCGAAAATACTAAAATGTGCGTGTGGGTCATCCACGTCCATGAAATCTTCCTAATTAGTAACAGTTTCAACTAGTGGTTGAAACAAATGATGATCTCAAATGTTTTAAAACATTTATATATAACTTAAATTCAGAAGAGATCCGACAAAATGAAAAAAGGGTCCTGCTCCTCTGATTATTTCTACCCAAGCAACATTATACGTGTTTATATATAAGGGTTATTAGGAAACAAAGGTGCTGAAAGCGGATATATTAAATATTAGGATAGGATAAAAACCACCGCTTACCATAGAAGAGGATTCCCGAGGCGTTGGTACACGAAAAAAATACATTAACACACATAGAATATAATTTTTGAGCCATGGCTCTTCATCAGCAGGCCAGCCACCTGTGTGCAGCCTGCTCACTCCTACTGATGTAGATTATATTCTGTGTGCGTTCATGTGTTTTTTTCATGTACCAACGCCGCAGGAATCCTCTCTATGGTAAGCAGTGGTTTTATACATATTAATTATCCATGAATTGACAGAAGAAAGCAAATTCCATGTGGGTGAAGACACGGGAACGGCTATTCTTTTATATATTGGTACCTTTAATGTGGCTATCTTTCGTAATCACAAATAATCCTTTGAAGATTCAATTCACTGGGGAATGTGTTGCAATTTCTTCTTTTGGAACAACTTATGAAAAGGTCAATAAACAATGGTGCAAGAAGAAATGACATAATACGATGTTAATATAGAAAGGAAAGCTCAGTAGACCCATCTTTGCTGAAATGTTTGTGTTTTTATTGTGTGTGTAATATTTTTTATTGTCTCAACCCTCCCGTCCTTCAACTTGGTATGTGATGGGTCTACATGATGTTTTATCTCTGTTACTATTTAATTCATGTCCATTTTCTACATCTTAGTGAAATATCTGTACAAGGAAATTTCTATTTTTTCTTTGTAATGTGCCATTCTTTTATATTCTATTGAAATAAGTGATTTTTGCTCAGTGTAGTTTAAATTTGTTTTTCCTTCTTTACTCTGAGAGAAAGGGAGTGAGTGTTGGTGAAACAAAATGTTCGCAGCAATAAAAATAAAACTGGATCAGTTTCAAGTGGTGTTGGTTATTCCTAGTTCTTGCTTTTCTTCCATGTGCTGAGAAGTTTCCATGTCTGTCCTCATGATACCTGCTTCTTTCTATGCAGTAGCATACAATATTCTTCAATTTCTAGGTACCACAACCTGCAGGACAGCCATGCTTTTAACCGTGCTGCAGATCATTATTTTCTTAAATACATTAATCCTCCATTTACTTGATTCTTGATCTTCAAAACAAAATGGTAAAATAAAAAATTACAATTGGCAATCAATTGATAAAAAAACGTGATGTTCTATGTCAACCACACAAAACAATTTATATTGAGTACTACTCAAAATTATCAATTCTTAATATTTGAATATTTTCTGCAACGGCAAGACATTGAACAGAATTCAAAGCCTTATGCACCATATTTCGAGATGTTCTTCCTCACCATTTAAAAAAAATTTCCACACAAACTGCTTCTTAATTTTCTTTTTCGCTCTTCTGTCTTTGTTAGAGTTCATTCAATGTCAAAGTATAATATACAAAAGCTGAGAAATAGCATGCTTAGTTACAATACAAAATTTTAATTGAAACTATTTTACAGTTACCTCAATATTGTCTCAGAGAATTAGTTTTGACTTTTTTACCTTTTCTGGCCTGCTGAGATGAGTTAGGGCCAAACTGATCTATGTGTAAAATATCAAAAGAATCTGTGCACTACTTTCCATTTAATGTCTTGTCCAACAATAAAAAATTGAATTCTTGATCGCTTCTACCAATCCTCCACTATTGTTTTCGGCAGACATAAGTTACTGTATTAATTTTATAATCATATATCTGAAATCTAACAATCCAGGTAAATAAAATAAGTTTGAAATATTTTATAGATGAAACAATGCAATTCGCTTTTAGATTAAATGTAACATTAAAAATCTGGAGAAGAATATAAAGAAAAAAATAAGCAAAGCTAAATAGTGGATACATTGATTACGACCACCAAAAAATGATTAACGCAAAGCAACTCAACAGAATAAATTTGATTCACGTTTGTGCTAAATGTGGATGACCAATGTGGAAATGTGTGCTTCCATGTGTCTAAGAACTCAATCAATAAATTCTTCTTTTTTTTATTGAGATCTTGTTGTTTTTCATTACTACAGGAATATTTTTTAAGTTTTCTTCTTCTCCAGAACGAGTATCTGTGCTTAATTCTTGATAAGCACACTAGTTCTTCTAAAGTGATGTGAAAGATTAAAAGACTTGTAGCAGAAATTCTTCCTGAGAGATAGTTGATTATTTCTAGGATTTCAGACAGTAAAAATTGATCAATATTAATAAATAATAAAAAAAGTTTCTAGTCAAATTATTGTGATACAAATGTAGTAACAAATCACAATTTCTATATCTTGTGCTGTATTGCATGCATTTGTTGAAGAAACATTTTACAATTGAGACAAAATTTTAATTGTACATCATATGGAAAAAACTTATCCAGCTTTTTTGTAGGGTTGGAGAATAATCTGATTTAAATACAAGCAAACAGTGTTTCTTTTTCATGGAAGTGCCTAATGGATTACATATTCCTTACTTTAACATTATTTTTGTCAACACTGTGATCTTTAATTTCGATCTCTTATATACTAAAATAATAGTCAATTCTTAATACATTGGCTTGCCATCATGAGAGTTTTTTCATATTCATCAGGAATTGTGAAATGTTGTAATTATTTTCAGTAAAAAATAGACAATGCCTAATTATTATTAAGATATTGTTAAATTTGGCTTGCCAGTCTGTTAAAATACTGATTTATTTCTGCTTTTCATTTCTTGTGAACTTAAAATTTTAAACATTATGTTTTCTTGCAGCAACCAAACAGTCAGGAGTTTAAATCTACAAAAAAGACAAAATCTACTAGTATGGAGAATGTAAGACCCAAGACTTGGCTGAAACGACTTCTTCCTTCACACAGGAATAAGAAAGGAGGGAAAAAAGTGCCAGAAGCCTATGAATGTTGAAAAATAGTTACATTTATTGACTTTCAGTGTCGAGAGCAGATGAGAATGTCTGCCTGTATTTAAATATAAGTAAGGAAAAGAACTATCACTTACCACAGATGATGATGTATAAACACAACAAACATGAACAGTTTTGTACAGAATTTGTATTTATCATTTTTCTGTACTGCCCTGCTGTTATATAATTTACATGTAAAGTATTTAACAGTTTATATATCAATATTTTAAGCCTATTATTTCTGATTGTCATGTAATTTATAGTCTAAAATAAATTTTACAAACATGTTTTTATATTAGAATTTGTTGAACTTCTTTCCATTTTACTTATCTTTCCCAACTCAGACCACTTTGTGGACATGGAAGGAAAAGGTACTCCTAAATGATAGATTGTATCAAGTAAAATTCTTGTTTATTTATTACAAATAATTTTTACGACAATCGTGAACTAAAAAATAACAAAAGTGTTTCACTGTCTTTGTCATCAAATTTCACAGTAAAAGTTATTTTACACATTTTACGATATCGTTTCTCTTACGCAGCAAGTTTTAAGCCAGTCATTTGGCAACCACTTGTCCCTGAAGCGACAGGAACGTATTTGATTTTGTACGGTACTCAATTATGTATTTGAAAAGTACAAATTAATAATACTAATCATTCTTTAATTCTCCACAAACAAAACGAGCACGATATTTCGTGTTTGACATAGTGTAGGTAAGTGCAACAATAAACCAATCGCTTCACAATAATCAGATATGCAACTAACTTCCATAAATGTTTAAACACAGAGCAAAACAGTTGAATAACGTTTAGCGAAAGGGGGAATAAGGAGTGAGGTGTGATGATCCTGTTTACTTCCTGTGCATTTGAGAAACCATCAACTTGTAATTTTTAAAATTTCTTAATAACCGGACGTTTAGTGCCCGGTCGCATGTAGTGAACCTGACACGGATAAATCGCGTTTAGAACAGGACAGGACGGTCGAAAAATGGACGGTTGGCAACCCTAGTTGGCAGTAATGTATAACGAACTTGAATGAACGATTCTGTACAAATTGTAACAAAAAGTTTATTTGAACCATTTTATTTTAAAATATGCCGAAATCGCACCCAAGCACAACTAAATATCAAAAGGGATACAAGAATCTGTTTCCGTGGGTAGCACCTGATCCAAATGACAATACAAATGCTATTTGCATTTGGTGCAAAAAAACGATCAATGTTTTGAGCATGGGAAAAAGTGCTTTACAAAGTCACTCTGAGAGTAAAAAACATAAAGGTTTTAGTGCAAATTCACAGAAGAAGTTACCATTGGATGCATTTATGAAAAAGTTTGAAACTTCAAAGATGAAATCGGACACGAATAACAATGGATCAGTTCAAGGTATTTTCTGATTTATCTGTACGCTATTTTTAATGCTTTCAAGTTGTCCAGTTTTTATTCTGTCCCTAAGTGCCTATATCTCTGTGAAAAATATTTAATTGTTTATGAAAAGAATGATATAATTATTGTTTACAATAATAGAATCAATCGACTTTCATTATCGGTACGTTGTAACTTACGATACGAATATTAGTTCCGTTATATTTTTGCTCGAAATTCAAAATTAGGATGCAAATAAACATAAATATAATTTAGATTGTATTTCAATTTTTCATTTTTTTTTTTTTAATGAGAATTTGCTATACATAATTTGCAATTTAAAAATATATAAAAAGTTTATGCACACATATATTTTACTTAGTTTCATTATTACTGCTATCTTTATTCGGCATAGTAAACCTTTAAAACCCTTCAACAGAACCGTCACAACAGAGTCCCGTATCCGTACTGACATTGGAAGCCGAGTGTCTATTGTACTCAATTTTTATCCTAAAATGAACATTATTATTCTCTCATTGTATATTGCTTACTAGCTACTAAACGACATTACGGAACAGTATCCTCTAAGCAACAGAACGAGCTGAATAAGCAATCTCGTAATGCAGTCATACCTACTCTCGGAACAGGTTACACAAGCTGAAATCCTGTGGTGTTTGTGCACTATTAGGAGTCACTTGTCAATTCGGAGTCACCGGATTATACGGCTTTATTTACTTCGTTATTTCTGGACAGTCAAATTGCAAGTAAGATGCAATTACAAAAAACGAAAATTTGTTACAGCATCGTCTATGGGATTGCTGCATACTTAAAGAGTAAATTTGTCGATTTAATTGAAAAATGTGATTTGGTTGTGTTAGAATTCGATGAAAGTATGAATACTGTTTCTAGAACGACTCAAGTGGGCGTGCATATCCGGTTTTGGGACCATGAGAAATCATTAGTATCGACTCAGTATTACGATTCCGTTTTTTTTTTTTAAGTGCACAAAGGCAAATGACTTGCTTAAAGGTTTAACTGGTTCATTTGGTTTAGAAAATATTAACAAAATTGTGCAGCTGTCCATGGATGGACCAAATGTAAATTTAAAACTTTTTAATGACTTTAACAAGGAACTGAAAGAATCCTTCGATGGCTTACAGCTTTTGCAAGTTGGTAGCTGTAGTTTGCACATTGTCCATGGTGCATTCAAAACAAGCATATCTGAAACCAAGTGGGAAATTGTGTCATTTTTTAGAGCACCTCATAATTTATTTTATGACTCTTCTGCACGAAAGGCACAATATATGGAAATAACTAAATCTTCATCCTTTCCGGAATCATTCTGTGGAACACGATAGGTGGAAAATGCAAGTTCTGCTGAAAAAGCCGTTGAAATTCTGGAGAATATTCCAGCATATATTGCTGAAACAATGAAAGAAAAAAACTCTTCTACATCACAGAGTTTTAAAATTGTTTCTGAAGCTGTCAGTGACAAATTACTAGTTCCAAAATTGAGTTTCTTTAGTTCAACAGCCCATTTGCTGGAACCTTTTTTACATGATTTTCAGAGTGACGTCCCGATGGCTCTACTTTTATATGACGAACTGAACAATCTTTTGAACACTTTGATGCAACGGGTAATTATACCAGATGTCCTTAGAAGCACTAAATCTTTGATGAAAATCGACTTGCAGGATACAAAGAATTTGATTTTTGCAAAAGATTTCGATTTGGACTTCGCTACAAGAAGTGCACTGAAGAAAGTCAAAGAAGTTCCTGAAAAGGAATTCTTGTATTTAAAAGAAAGCATGCGATCATGTATTATTGCTATAATTAAAAAACCTCAAGAACGATTGCCACTAAAATATAACTTAACTCCTGCAATTTCCTGCTTGAATCCAGCGAATGCATTAATACATGAAACAGTGCAAAAAAGATTGACCTTATGTCTTGATATTTTGGTAACAAATGGAAGAATGTCAGGTTCCAAGGGAGACCATGTGAAGTGTGAGTTTCTTAATCTTTCCAGGAACAAAAGAATTCAAGAAGAGTTGAAATCCTTCAAGAGAAGCAATGGTCGCCTAGATCAGTTTTGGGTTGATATAATCAACAGTCTTTGAAGCCCTGTCCAAACTTCCTTGACCTTATAATATCTCGTTGGCCGGGGTATTAGTTTTAATTTGATTGTATCGTGCCAGCTTGCAAAAGTAGCAAAGGTTAATTTATTTTAATTCAATGAATATTTATAATGGGCTCTTCACATGACAATTCTCAGGGGATCACACAAAAGAAATGGGTTCACATTAAAAGAAAATGAATTTATTCATTAAGACAAAATAGTTGTCATTTCAAGATCACAAATGTATGGCAAACATATGATAGGCACCCAGGCTAATAGCTCTTTAATTCTGGCATGAGTCTCTCAGGGCAGTTTCCAGGGTTTTGAGATGTTGCAGAATGTCTCTATATCAGCAGGCGGTACACATTACCCGGCATGGACACTGGTCGGCGGCGGCGGCGGCGACGGCGTAGGCGGCTGATACACACAGCTACCTCCGTTTATCACTTGTCGCAGCAGCCACTGCCCACAACCTTGCTCTCGGGCGTCCAGCAACGTTCTCCTCTCCCGACGACATAGAACATAGCAAAAGAAACACTTCCGAGGAGTAGATGCCATCCCCTCCATCCTCTGGCTGTCCCACACACTGTACCACATACGGCAAGCCCTCCAGAAAAAACAAAAATATCGCGAGAAGAGAGGGCGGTCTGTGTCCCGCGCCCCTGCGCCAAACTAAACATGTCTCTGGGGACAGGCGTCTGCCTTCTATCATCGACTGGCCCTCAGATACACACAGTGTCGGGCAGCATACCTCCGCGCCAGCGAGCCGACGTGCTCTGTAGGACATTACAGCTTCAACTGCCACCTCCACAAAAATTTGAAATTTCCTATTTAAAGTTCAAATTTTTCATTCAGCTATGTGACCTATCCTCTCACTTTGTCCCGAAACATTTCATCCTCACGCTCTTTAGCCAGAACTGTCTCTTCAACCTATCGTTTGCCCGAGTCATACAATACCTTGATAAAAACCACCCATTTCGAAACTTCCCTCTGCTGAAAAGTCATGCGGATTGTCTCATTGGTCAACAACCACTGCAGTGACTGCTCGATCTTACACTGCGCTCCGCTACGAGCATGAAACTCTCTCTGTGACATTCATTACAATGGGCATGGCGTAAATGATACCAGTTGGGTCCAGCCTATCTTATGGCTACAGATACAACTTAAACAGTACACAACATCTAAACAATAACACACAGTGTTCAGAAAAATACTTAATCCTAAGAAACTATGGTCTCAGAAAATACATCGTTGTGCCGTTGTCCAGCCTTTCTGATAGTTACAGATATTACATTAACAATACAATACATATAAAATACCAGCACACAGTGGCTAAAAAAAATAAATTAATTCTACCAGATTGTGGCCTCACAATCATCCTTCCTGTACTCTCTGTTAACAAAATTACAAATGAGAGTGCAAAAATGCAGAAGAATTAATATAAAAAAAAAAATCACAAAGCCATCACATAAAGGCTTTATCGTCCACAATGCCCATATAACCAAACAGAGAAAACCATTGTGTCCGAAAACAAGTGAGCAATGAATCAGGGCCACGCAGTAATGATTAAGAACCCTAAACCAAACCACTATTTTCCTTATAGACTACTTATAACGCTAAGTACAGATTTAAATATCCATAAAACTTTAAAATCTTCAAACTTTATCTGACAATAACTAAGCTTACACGAGGTGACGGCATATTCTCTTCATGCGCATACACTCCTTGCAGCTAACAGAATTTACAGTCGCAACGCTTCTCTGTAGAGCAGAACCGACTTCATTACAAACAGCCACCTTCACGCAGATGGTAAGGTGCCTGCCCCCCAAACAGATGGAGCCCAGGTCCCTGCACCCCGGTGAAGTCAAGGACACCCTCTGCCTCAGCTGACACTCCCAGTTTCAAAACAACCCACACTCTTATGCTTCGGCTCCTAATTCGAAAGCCATGGTTCACCGACCTATTCTGTATCCCTTACTCTAAGAAAGTAAACTACTAGTATTCTATCAAATCTACAGCCTCATTAACCTAGTATAAAAAAAACAACATATTATACCCTGCAGAAAATGCCTTCACACTGAATAATGCATACATAATCATAAGAAGTTCGTCACCCTGTCAAATAACTTGCATAATATCTAACAGTGGAAGCAATAACTATTCTTCGAGAAATCATATGGGAAGACTTTAACAATGTATAACTCGCAGCTATCCTCAACTAAATTAAAATCTCGCGTCATGTCTGGCGCCGAAAGAAATACTCCACTTGAAAATCAAACTTCATTCCCTACCTTACAAAACCACAATTTTCTCTAAAAAATCTCAAATGCTGAAGAAGTAACTCCGCTTGGACACAAGTAAGAATACCTGTCACTAATGTGCAGTATTCAACGACAATCTCTATCTGGGATTTGCATTTCCCTATACTCTCACCTGTCATGAATTATCTCCTCCGAACGGCACAATTACTTTGCTAACAGACGACTCTCAAAACAAAGGAGTGATGTCAGGGAACGAGATACCCGCTTGAGAAACATGATTCTGGTTTGACTTGGTGGAACCACATTATTCCCGCTTCCCGCTATTATGAAAAAATCCAGAGTGTACAAAACATCGTTATACCAGACTCGGCACACTTCCACCACCTCAAGCACAAATTAACGGAGCCCCAGGGGATAATTACCTTGTCCCTCATATGAATTCCACGACCTACTACCACCACATTAATTAAACGACAACCGGACTGCTTATGCGTCCTTGGCCTTCTATCCGTTGCCAAAAGGAACGTCTGAAACCTTCCAATCCATGCACGTCCGTTGTCTCTTCACCTTAAAACCTTGTCCTTCGCACGAGGAAAATGCAAATACAAATTGGGACTCATCCACTGACTCCTTTACTCCAGTGTAAGTGCTCTCCATACATCAGTGCCGCTCTGGCTACAACTGACTCTCAAAAATACCTTCCTTTATTTATTTTTTTAACTCGACCAACGTCAAAACTTCCACCAACAACTTTTAAATCTCTGGAAAATTAGGTCCACCAAGTATTCAGCAACTTCCTCACAAGAGCAGCCAGAGAAGTTTAGCAAAGAAAAATGACGTACCATCTCATATTCATTCCCACAATCGTTAAAAACTATTTCCTTCTCACCTGACATCAATCATCGCCTCTTAGCATTCTCCACACGCAGTGACTGTTCTTCAATTCCATCCCATGTACCAAAGCAATTCAACTGTTTTTATGGCTCAGTAATCTTCAACTACAACCAAAATTCCCTCCTCTCGCAACTCTCAGATGCTACCAGAATTTACTTTACGCACTTCTGCGAACCTATCCACTATATTGACACTAACATTATACTTATTTATTACCATAATTATTCTCTACTTCATATCCTTGGGTATGTCTGCGGTCCAAACCAAGTCTCTTTTTTTTTCGGGAATGGCTAAGCCTAGTTAGCTCCCGTTTTGAGCCTTCCGTGTACCACGCACATCCAAAACTCATACTTATCGCTGGCGTTTGTGCTTCGGAAATTCTCAGCAAATTCTTTCCTCTCAGCAAAGTACACTGATTGACTGTGCATGAATTTAGCACTAATTTCGCCTCTCAGTTCTCCACCACAATCTCTCTCTTCGAAACCTCCCACATACGGCTCATAATCGCACCCCAGCTGCTTTTCGCTCACACAGTCACAAAAAAGCGTCCTGCTCAGAGGGTAGCATGCGTTCGGAAAACATCGCTCGCCGCCTGGCACTCTCTTGAGGCCTTCGGCCTGGGACAGATGTTCGGCATTTGTTCCCGCCTGTACAAATATGCACAAATATCGCAGGTCACGTCTTTCGTGTCCGACAGTTGGCATTCTCGATGGTTTGGTCTGTCTGCCTGTTCTTACAGATTCCGAACACGCCGACACATGGATGTCCCGCTGTTTATTTGTCTGTTTAATCGAAGAGCTCTCATGCGTTTCGACGAGACCGTAGCGCTCTGCTTTCAGCTTTGCAACGCGAATCTGAATCACCTCTTCTCCAAGTTGGGTAAAATCCGCACTGTGGCTCCTCTCAATTTCCTCGACACGCGTTTCCAACATGTTACTCCTTTCTTCCGTCTCCTGACCTATTTCCGACGCGCGTCTTTGTACCTCCAACACCTGCTCCTTAGTACGGTCAACAGCTCTGCTTAACGTTTTCTGCGCCATTTGTAGCGATTGCTCCGAATCCTTAATTTCGCCTACCCTTTTTTCCATCGCGGCCGTCAATTCCTCCCTGAACGCCGACAATTGCTCATTAGTTTTCTTTTGTTCCTCGTTAATGGGACGCAGCAGTTGCTGTAACATTAGCAAAATATCTTGTGGCGTCACCATTTTGCTAGCGTGATTTTCCGGTGTCGATACAAATCGTTTGCTCGTTTCTGCGGTTGGAGGAAAACTAGTAAGGCCTTATTTTCTGTCTGCTGAATGGTTTGCTCAACACTTCAAACCATGGCGCTGTCAACTAAGTGATCGCAATTTCCCTCCATCGCGAATTCACGCTCTTTTGGCTCTGACGGATTGTAATTTTAGGCCATTCCAGCAGATTTCCGGACCTCAGTTTCATCCACTCAATAGCACCCAAAAATTTAGAAACTACGTAAAACAAATATTTCACCACACTTCTCCTCCCACAATTAAATGTTTATACCGGTACATCCACGGGAAGCATCCACATATTCTCAAACGCACAATTATTGATGGAATGAACGCTAAAACACACAAAACTCAATTATGCAGAGCACAGATGCTCGGGGCATTCTAAAAGCACGACAAGCAAGAAAAGTTTATAAAAACCATACTCGTCACAGAAGACAGGCAAAAACAAGCATAATTTTCCGACGCTGAGATGCTGTGAAAATCTTACCTCCCTAGTCTCCAAACATTTTCCCACAACAGAATAACCATCAAAACCAACAAACAATTACAAACAAAAGGACAACTCAAACATAACCAAAGACCATTACTTTACATCTTCCTCCACCATTGACCAACAATTTATGCAACGTCGTATTTTTTTATACATCAACAACCCATGAACGATCAACAAACAGTGGTTCAATATCACACACGAGAACAGATAATCACCTCGCTCGGGACGCCCACAGGAGTCCTATGCTGTTACAAATAACAAATATTACACATAATCAATCTTATCATTATACATTGTATATGCTGGACCTCTGCTATCACCGCCACACCGCAAAAATGCTGAAAAACACATAGAGATTTCTACTCGCTAAAACGAAACGCTTGCAACATCTCAAACAGTCAGGCCACAGGTTGGCGCGCCATTTTATAATAGGTCGTTGGCCGGGGTATTAGTTTTAATTTGATTGTATCGGGCCAGCTTGCAAAAGTAGCAAGGTTAATTTATTTTAATTCAATGATATTTATAATGGGCTCTTCACATGACAATTCTCAGGGGATCACACAAAAGAAATGGGTTCACATTAAAAGAAAATTGAATTTATTCATTAAGACAAAATAGTTGTCATTTCAAGATCACAAATGTATGGCAAACATATGATAGGCACCCAGGCTAATAGCTCTTTAATTCTGGCATGAGTCTCTCAGGGCAGTTTCCAGGGTTTTGAGATATTGCAGAATGTCTCTATATCAGCAGGCGGTACACATTACCCGGCAGGACACTGGTCGGCGGCGGCGGCGACGGCGTGGGCTGACACACACAGCTACCTCCGTTTATCACTTGTCGCAGCAGCCACTGCCCACAACCTTCCTCTCGGGCGTCCAGCAACGTTCTCCCTCTCCCGACCACATAGAACATAGCAAAAGAAACACTTCCGAGGAGTAGATGCCATCCCCTCCATCCTCTGGCTGTCCCACACACTGTACCACATACGGCAAGCCCTCCAGAAAAAACAAAAATATCGCGAGAAGAGAGGGCGGTCTGTGTCCCGCGCCCCTGCGCCAAACTAAACATGTCTCTGGGGACAGGCGTCTGCCTTCTATCATCGACTGGCCCTTAGATACACACAGTGTCGGGCAGCATACCTCCGCGCCAGCGAGCCGACGTGCTCTGTAGGACATTACAACCTTATGCAATTGATTTTGATAATTTCACATGGAAACGCTTCTGTTGAACGAGGTTTTTCCATAAACTCCGAGTGTATTATTTAAAATGAAAGTAAAAAAAAGCCTTGTTGCTCAAAAGTACATTTATGACAGTCCAGACTGCTGGTGGAGTTCAGTCTTTTAACATCGACAAAAGTTTGATACAATATTTTCGCAATGCTCACTCTTTGTACAAAGACGATGTGAAGATTCAGAAAAAAAATTGCAAAAAAAATGAGGAACGATTGATGTACAAGCGAAAGCAGGGTGAGATCAAAGAATTGGAAGCAAAAAGGAGCAAAATTTTTGCTGAAGCATCAAAAATCTCAGTAGAGATAGAACATTAAAAAAAAAAAAAAAAAAAAAAAAAAAAAAAAATTTCATTAATTTATATCAAATACAGTATATGTACATTATAATGTATTATGTTAATGAAATATTATTTATCTTTAAAATAAAGATTATATACGTTGTTACAGTGATGTATTATTTTTGATCGTCATAATTACCGTTTCTGATGCAAAAAATTTATAAATTTGTTTCAGTTTCTGTAATTTACTGCGTTGAACGTTGTAGAATGTATATATTTTATTTGTGTAACGGTGTAATAAATAATATATTTTTGAAAAAATTGTTAATATTTAAAAAAAATAAACCTGGAAAAAATTTAAACCTTCAAAAACCGGAAAAATTTTGTAAAAATTTGTTAATATTTAGAAACAATTAATATGGGAAAAAATTTTAAACCTTGAAAAACTGGGAAAGAGCCTTGAATTTTAAAATGACTCTTCGCTGGACACCCAGTTCTATCAAACAGGCTGATCACTAACTTGTTTTCAATGCCATTGCAGATTTTTTGGTGACAGCTTGTGTGCTTGTGTGCTGACTGAGAGTGCACCAAGAAGGCAGGATACTCCCAGTACATATGTGACTGAATTCTTTATTGCAGTTATGCCTACTTTTTGGCAGATTATTGGTTGCTGGAGCTCTTGCAGAAGGAGTTTTGAATTGGTCAGAGCTATCAGCTAAAGAAGCAAATCAGTAGTTGACTGAAGAGAAAAGAAATACTAAAACCATGCAGTCAGTTACAATGTCAGTATCATGAGCATAGTGAAGAGTTTATTCCAAATGATCCTCAACATCTTGCAGTATGGATTGAATGTAATCTAGGAAAGGCTTTTTCTTTTATTCCTGCATACCTAAGAGTATTCTGTCTTCTTTTTTTCTTCAGGTCCTCAAATGAGTAATTAAAATGTAATCTCCTTGGGTGTTTAGCCAGATGGTGTCTTATAAACACAATGTTTCAACCTCTAGTTCTGCTGTCGTCATCAGGTGTCGCAAGTTGAATGTCACTGCCTAAACTGCTATTCGTCATAATAATGGCTTCTGCTAATCCAGTCTAGGCGGTGACATTCAGCTTGCCACACCTGAAGCTATCTGATACCAGAAGCTATCTGACACCTGATGAAAACAGCAGAGCCAGCTGTCAAAATGTTGTATTTATACAACACCGTCTGGCTGAACACCAATAAGATATTGCATCAGTACACAAAGAAAGTTTCCACTCACACATCAATTAACATGTATAACAGTATTGATTAGTTCTAGGAATACACAAAAGTTAATTTGTCAAAGAAATAAACACACTTGGTCTTTAAGGACAAGTTGGAGAATTGTAGGCTTGTGATACTAAGATTCAAGTAGTAAAAAAAAAAAAAAAAAAAAGACTATAGTGTTTTAATGTGTGTTTGACTAATGTAAAATCACTAATGGCAAAAGTGTACATAAATGATGTATCGTACCCATATGAGAAGTAAACTTTACAAAAAACAGGATGACACTCTTAAATATCACGTACACAAGTTCCGCATTTTTTTTACTATAAACAATTTCATGCTTTGCCTTTACTAGATTGAGATGAATTTGTTGCTTCTGAACCTTTGGCTGTAATTGACTGTTAACACCAAAATAAATAAGTTAATATGAAGTTTCTATATATTCATACTGAATTTGAAAGTGGCAAGGATTTACTTTCCAAAAAATCTATATATTAATTAATCAATTTTTTTTTTGCAATGGAGCACACACTCCAGTGGCAATTCCCTTAGTCATCTAATTTCCCCTGTCTTCTTATTATTTTTTATTATCTTATGTACATTGAATGTACTTATTCTTTTGAAATTTACGAATTTCAATATTAAATACATTTAGAGTTTTTGGTAAATTATTCATCACTTCACTTGATAATTTGTTCCAACCCCTAACATCCTAACCCACAAATGAAAATTTTCCCACTCCCTTATACACGAAATCAATTTCCATCTTGTGCTTATGGTCATACTTTCCCTTCCATGCGCTATTTCTTCAACTAATATCCTTCCAAGCCCCATCACCAACATATGCCTTGGACATTCCCAGCACTCTCTTCACCCTCCTCCTGTTTTCAAATGACTCCCAATCCGGCTCCTTTAGCATACCATTTACTGATTGGATCCATGTCTTGTTAAAACATTGGTTGTTGTAATGTAAATAAAATATTTTATATGAGAATAAACATTGTACATTTTGACATTTATATCCTTTTAGCTTGTTGTTCTCACAGTTCCTCTTTGCCAATAACAACTTTTGACCACATGTAGAATATATTTAAAAAACGTTCGATCCAAAGGATTAGCAGGTTCACTATCTATGCAAGATCTAACAATTAATTTTCCTCTTTGCAGCTAAAATTTAAAAACCTCTCAATCCTCTGCTCGATTATGTCTAGCGTGATAAGTACAAGGAGTATAAGCCACAATTTCTTGCTGTCAATTTCTTTTTACTATAAATTCATGTCTATCATCTGTATATATGTATTAACAGTATAAGTCAGTGCTGAGTATTTTTTCCTAACAATTCAACATTTTACCTATTAGTATAAACAAATTTGCATTTTATCTGGTCTGTAAAAATATTGCAAGTCAAGTTAGGCAATGATAATGACTTATACTCCCTGTACTTATCACGATAGATATATTAAGTCTCACTCACTTGCCATCTCTATTAACAATCACTTCACTTCTCTCTATTCTAGAGATACTATATTTTCCAATATATTAATAAAAGCAAATAATCTCTCTTACACCTGCTATTATTTTTCTTTTTGTTAATTCCACGAACCGTTATTTTCCCAAAATTACGGTCTTTATCTGTAAAATTATATTTCTGTCTAAATGTGTTTTATTTGTTTAAAGGAATTGCTATGTTACAGTCTGATACTAAAAGACCATGTTAAAAATGCACTCCCCTGACTAGTATCATGTGGAAGATAACCAGAACAAAGCAGCATCATGACAACCATCTTTTAGGGTGTACATTGATTCAAAACGAGAAATTGTGTGTTTGTTTTGAATGAGCCTGCAATGTGATTAATACCATCTGGAAAATTATCAGTTCACATTATCTTCCTGTATTGTAAGCTTCATTTCACTATGTACTATTCTATATGCAATTACATATCAAATTATTGCCATTATAAATGTGAAAGGACAGAAGATGATGGTTTAAGCAGATTATCCAGAAGAAAGTCTGCTAGAACACTGAACATTTAGGATGTTATTGTCCATGATGTGTGAAATAAAAAGCAATCAAATAGATTTGGTTTTATTTTGCTTACTCTGTCATACCTAATAATACATTTTAATGTATTAATTTCTTACTAACCAGATCCAACTTTATGATACTCACATGTATAGATTCAATCAACAGTATTAATGCATATTGGTTCGATCATTTGATTGCATAACTGAGTAATTGCTGAAGTCGATATCTTGGAACAATGCAACTATCCAGGTGTCATGATAACACAATGACCAGAAGCATTATTGTTGAATAGGTTTCTGAGCACACATGTAAGTACTGAAATGAAGTGTCAAATCAGTTATACATACAAATGATACTGGAAATATTAATATTTTACTTGTCATACCTGTGTGCTGGCCTGAAGGCTTCATTTGCTACATGGTTTAACTCACTCCTCAGATGGTACTTGTATTAAAGCCTGAATCAGCAGAGGCTTTTTTAATAAATAAGAGAGAGAGCGGCAAGAACTACCTTCTCTCCATATGCTGGAGTCATCATCATAATCCTTCACAGTTTCCAGCCTCTGGCCAGATCTGCTTTATGCACAAGCCTCTCCATTTGCTTCTTTTATCCCACCAACTCTCTGTCACCACTTTGTTCCAGTCCTGTACTCTCTTCCTTACACTCTCCTCCACTCCTTTCAGCCATCCATCTCTTGGTATTCCTCTGGGTTGTTTACCATGCATCTTAATTTCATGGATTTTTCTTGGGATTCTCTGAGCCTCCATTCTCTTTACATGTCCATACCATCTCAGTCTGATCCTCTCTATCCTTTCCTGTAGGGGTTCCTCTTTTAAGGTGGTCTAATCACTTCATTCCTTATTCTTTCCATTTTAGTAACTCCCATTCAACCTCTTAAAAACTTCATTTCACTTGATTGTACTCTGCTGATGTCCCGCTTTTTCATTGTCCACGTTTCGGCAGCATAAGTCAAGATAGGCACATAGTATGTTTGATAAATTACTCTCTTGCTTCTCTGTGGCACATCTTTGTTCCATATCAGGCTTCTAATGCTCCTTAGGAACGCCTCTTCTTGTTTTCCTCTTTCACTAATCTCGCCATCATTTCCTCCACATTCCTCTAATACACTCCCCAGGTACTTGAACCTGTTTACCTTCTTTAGTTGTTCCCCTGCCATCACAATTCCCTGGGTTAACCTATTCTTCCTTCTGGTTGTTACCATGTACTCACATTTATTTATATTAAATTTCAGGCCATACTACTCCACACTGTCTGTCCATACATCCAACTGCCGCTGCACTTCCTCTTCATCACCTCCCCAGATCATCGGATCATCCGCAAAAGCCATCACCTTCATGTTTTCCTCTCCCATCCTCGCTGCCACCTTCTGCATTATTTCATCCATGATTACACTGAAGAGTAGTGGTGATAGAGCACTTCACTGAGGATGGTGGTGTAACGGTTAGCACTCTGGCCTCGCATTCGGGAGGACGGCAGTTCGAATCCCCGTTCGGGCATCCAGATTTGAGTTTTCCATGGTTTCCCAAATCACTCCAGGCAAAAGCCGGGATGCTTCCTTCAAAAGGCCATTGCCAAATTCCTTCCCAATCCTTGCCCCCCATCCTTTCCCATCTCTAAAGATCTCGCTGTAAAGAGACGTTAAGCAGTTAAAAAAAAAAAAGAAGAAGATAGAGTACTTCCTTGTTTTAGTCCATTCCTTTGTTCCAGCCAATCTGATCTTCCTTCCCCTATTTTCACATAGCTCACACTTCCTTGGTACAGTTCTGTCACTCTCCTGATGGTTTCTTTGGGAACTCCTCTCTTCTCCAAGGCCTTCCAAACCTTACTCTTGTGTACACAATCATATGCTTTTTCAATTTCAAGAAATACCAACAGAAGATCCTTTCCATACTCATAATGTTTTTCCTGTGGCTGTCTCATAGGAAATATCACATCTACAGTCGATCTCCCTGATCTGAAGCCATACTGCTCTTCCCTTAGCCCTTTTTCCACCCTGTCACGTATCCTTTTTCAATGATCTTCTCATACATTTTAGCACAGCGGCACGTCAGTGTAATAGCTCTATAGTTTTTAAACTCCTTCCTGCTCCCTATTTTGAATATAGGTATAATTATTCCTTTCTCCAATCTTCAGGAGTTGCACCCTGATTCCATCACACAGTATAGCCACTGCTTTCCTACTACTCCTGCTGCCCTTATCATTTCCACACTAACTTCATCGATGCCTGGTGCCTTTCCACCCTTCAGCTTAACCCAGAGCTGTTTCCACTTCTTCCCAAGTTAGATCCTTCTCTCTCTCTCCTACATGGCTGTTATTTTCCTGCTTCTCCTGAACTACTATATCATCCTGTGACCAATCTGGGTTCAGTAAGGCTTCAAAATACTCCTTCCACATCCTTTTTAGTCTTTCTGAGCGTTTTTTTTTTATTTCCATCCTTATCCAGCATGTTGACATTTTCGATCCTCTCCTTCCTATTCCTTTTTACCATTCCATTTAATACTTTCTTATTTCCTTTTCTATCTTCTTCCATCATGTTGGTCCATTTCTCCAGCCACTTCCTCCTTTCCTCCGTTACTATTTTTTTGGCCTCCTTCTTTTTCTTCACATAGTCATCCCTTGTCTCCTGTGTCCGGCTTGAACCATGCCCTAAAGGCCCTACTCTTGAGTTCCACTGCTTGTTTTACTCTATCATTCCATCATGCTGTTTCTTTCCACCTTTTGGTGTTACCAGTCCTTCCACACACTGTTTCTGCTGCTTGGACTAACATATTAAAATATTCCCACTCCTCTTCCACTGTCCCCATTTCCGCAATTGGTATCTTACTCCTTATTATTCTCTGGTATTCTTCTTCATTACTCTTCTCTTTCAACTTCCATACTCTTAATCTCCTGTCCTGTCTTGCTGATTTTCTCCTCTCTGTCTCAATCCTTAGCTCCATTACTAATAGCCAGTGATCACTATCCAGTGGCTCTGATGGTATTACCTTCACATCTGCCATGCTCTGCTTTAATTCACCATTAAATATAAAGTAATCCACAACTGACTTCCTCTGCCAATCACTACTGTACCATGTTACCTTGTGGCTCTCTTGCTTTCTGTACCAGGAATTTCCCATTTTCAATCCATTTTTTTTTGCAGAGATCCAGCAGCCTTTCCCCTTCTTCATTTCTGCCACCCCATCATTCTGTCCCTATTACTTCCTCATACCCCTGCCTTTATGTGCCTGCATGGGTATTTATGTCTCCCATTATTATAATATTTTGTCCATTTAACTGTCTTTGTAACTCCTGCTCAAATTCCTCCTTCTCTTGCATTGAACAGCCTACTTGTGGGGCGTATACTTGAAGTACATCTAGGCTTTTCCCTTTGACCGCTATCTTAACCATCATCATTCTGTCACTAATCTCTTCCACTTCCTCTTTCAGCCCCACTCTCACAACTATCCATACTCCATTTCTTCTCCCTTACTCATTTCCATTCCAATACAGTTGGAAACCATTTCTCAGTTCTCTCCTACCCTTTCCTTTCCACTTTGTCTCACTCAACCCCAAAATATCCAACATCCTTCTCTCCATAATGTCTACAATTTCCTCCACTTTCCCGGTTAATGTACATATATTCAAGGATCCAAATCTTAAACCGTTTCCATAGCCATGTCGTTTGTCCATTGCCCCATCCTTTGCAAGGTTTGTTTTTGTTTTGTAAGCAGGTTCTATCCACTACCGGCATGCTAGGCCTGTCGTACCTTCACCAGAGCCTCGTTGGCTCCCATTTTTCAGGGTTCCTGTAGGGCCTTCACAGCTACCGTATCGGTCCCGGGGCAAACTAGGTTCCCACTGTACCTCACCCCCACGGCAATCCCCTACTTTATGCCGTTGCCCATCTCCCACCACATAGAGGAGGGGTTGGACTTTGGGAGTGTGACTAGCAAAATTTGCAAAGACTGTGTGAAAATCTACTTCCATCCATACAGAAAGATAAGGTATTTACTTTGCACTGTAAGGTTGGACTGAGTGGCCTGGTATTTGTTCCAATCCCTGTGAATTTTGGGCAGCAGTATATTGGAAAGTTGGTATGCTCCATTTTTTAGCATGGTAAGGATCACACAAAATGTGTGCGCCTGGACATGAAGTACATGGTTGCTATGAATGAAACAGAGGAGAGACATGGGTTTATTATTAGGAGAGACAGATACTATAGCAAGCAAGAGGACATTAGGACAGTGTGATCAGAATGGCTGTGGATATTTGCTTGGTGGAAGGGATGGTAAAAATAGACACTGGGCAAGGAATACATTTATTAGTCAGTTTAAATGGAAGAGATGGAGCCATCGAGATGGTTTTAGAATACAATCAGACTTGAAGTCAACAACACAGCCCAACTCATCCCTTCTTACTTCTGATTCCACCTCTTTCACATTGAAAAGCTAATGGTGTGAATTAAATAAAGGCAGTCACATCTGGAATTCAGCACTTCACACGGAGGTGATGTCAGAGACTGGCCTTGAGACATCTCAACTACCTGGCCCAAGGACATTTTATACACTTACTATGCTATTTTGCACAGTGTGTGGTGTAGCAGTATGTTACTCGATTAGCACAAATATGACAAAAAGTATTTGTGTTTAATGATGACTTAAAACGGTAAAGTAAAAATTTAAGTGATTCTTGTGCTGAACCTCATTTTATCTATAAATAGAAGGACACTTATTTATAAGTAGAGCAAACCATCTTGGTTCAATTGAAAACCACTTGCAATTACCCCTAATGTTATATACACTGATCATGATCACCTACCTCATAGACGGAATGTCCACCTTTGGCGACGCATCTTGTCATGGAAGCAATGAGACCTTGGGTGGCTGCTGGAGGGAATTGATTCCACATCTAAAACACAAGTCACCTAATTCCCATAAATTTTGGGAAAGGGGGGGGGCGATGAGCTCTGACACCACGTTCAATCACATCCCAGATGTGTTCGATTGGGTTCAGATCTGACGAGTTGGGATGGAGGAGGGGGAGGGAGGGCAGCACATCAATTGCAACTCACCACTGTGTTTCTCAAACCACTTCATCACTCCTGGCCTTATGACATGGCACATTATCGTGTTGAAAAATGCCACTGCGGCTGTGGAACATGGTCGTCACGATTGGTTGCACATGGTCTGCAACCAGTGTACGATACTTATTGGCTGTCATGATACCTCGCATGAGCACCACTGGACCCATGGATGCCCACATGAATTTGTCTCCATCCCGCAGTACAGGTGTCATGAAGTTGTTCTCCTGGAAAATGGTGGATTCGCTGCATGATGAAGAATGTATTGGGATTCATCAGACAATGCAATGATCTGCCACTGCGCCAACATCCAGTAACAATGGTCATGTGCCCATTTCAGTTGTTGCTGATGTCATGGTGTTAAAATTGGCATATGCATGGGTCGCATGGATACAGATACTGAATTTTACATTATGCAATATAAATTTCAGTTTCAGAAGTGCCATAAGGTCAATACAAATACCAGTACTAAACACTTGTGTAGTGCAAATGATAGAATTCAAACATCTAGAATTTAGTGCGGATTAGATTTCAACAGACTTTTTCATAAATCTTGTGAGTAATTTATATAGAAAGGTATGTATACATGAATGGAGGACCAGTTTTGGCATCTTTGACAGTGACTTGTCTTTACCCTAGTATTATTGGAATTTATGAGTGCATTAGGATTGAAGTTTTTAGATGTTATAATTGAGGTGTGGTGATAAATATGAAGTTTTCTTGTTTCAATAAATTCTATTGCTACTGGGACACTTACAGGACAGAGTTCATATTCTATCTTCCCAGTTTTCTTGGCATTAGTAGATTGTTTTGCCAGTAAGACAGTTATAGAATTAAATATTCTTTTGCTATCTACAATTGTAGCTAATATTGCAGTATGTGTTGTTAGCAATTTCTAATAATTAGCAATTCTCGATCATTGAAAAGTATGTCATTATTGGGCAGAGAGAAGTCTTAAATCCACATAGAGATAGTTTTTGTTTTAACAATACTACTTTAGCATCAGTACCACAAAAATTTATTTTGATTAAATAATTACTATTAAAAACAGTTCGAACATTAAAATTATAGTATGTTATTTATTCATGTGGCATTTGTACAGAAGGATACCTAGTCACAAGTGGAAGACACACTGAAAATTGACAGTGAATTCTAATCACCCCCTAACTTTAAGCAAAAATTTGATGGAAATTAGATTGAAGTATTGTAGTTTTTACATGTTGTAACTGAATGGGGAGTGAGGATATGCAAAATATATCTATTTTCATGTTTTGATTTCTTTGAACAATAATGGAAAAATTTTGCAGGACTGAGAGTTATTATGCTATCTTCCACTGTGAAGGTGTAGTATATTTGTTACTACCAAAACTATTCAAAAACTGGTGTACTGAAAAATCCTCTTCAGATTTTAGAACTAACATTTCATGATGTGGAAACCAGGCTCAAAACATCCATGAGATCATGACACATATGAGGTCTAACAGCTAGTATACCGGTACCAAAAAAGACAGGATTTGTTCAAAGTAGTAGCTCTTATGTACTATATCAATAAATGTTTTAAGCTTACCCAACTTTAGTGTGTTAATAAAGTGACATTTGATGCAACATTTAAACTGTTATGGATTCCAACTCATTGACACTCATTCACCAAAACAAATATGCCCATGATGTGGTTCCATATTGTATTTCCTGCTGTAAAAAGCTCATTATGTTAGGTTAATCTACCATAACTTATGTTAATATACTGTGTTCTTGGGATCCCTGATACATCTCCAATTTTACAAGCTGTTAGTCTTCTGCCTGTAATCATCACAGCTTGTAGTCTGTCTACATTTTCCTGAGAGAATATCTCCTGTGTGTAACGTGAGCGTTAAGACTCTGAATTTGTATGAGAGTTGTAACTGTTGTGGTACGGGTGGTGGGCTAGCAGAGATTGCCAACCTGTAAGATGGAACAATATAAACTTAGGATATTCAAGAAATAAAGTAGAGAGTGAAATGATTTAAACAGTAAATTATCTTTGTTGTTCTACGTGGGGAAGAAATCCATGACTGGCTAGATAGATCCACGTGACAGTAGGAGAGGTTATGATTAGCCAAGAAATCAAAGAGATGGTCGGCCATTTTAAGTATGAAACAGTATTATTGAAGGTGTCAGTCTGGTAGAAGGACCTTATGGTCAGCGGTAAAATTGGTGTGGAAGCTGCGTGGAGTACTAGCTGTGATGTGTCTGTCTTAAACAAGCCAGCGATGTTTTAGAACAAAACAAAATGATTTCAGAATTGATTGACTGAAGCCAATAAACATGTGCCGTTCAAAGTAAACATTCCTAGTTGCAAGCTTCAGGAGCGAGGTCCATTGTTTAGCATAAACTGAAATACGTGACTGGTACCAGTCTGGAAATTTTGTGGTGTTAAACTGCAGACTGAGTTGGTGACAAGAATATCAAGAATTGCTATTAATAATTTCCCTTAAGGGATGGCGGCCATGATAAACTGTTGAACCTGTTTGTAAGCATTATTGTCTAACAATCTGGTCCACTCAGACATTCCATGGTCAAAGTTCTTGTAAAAGTTTTGCAGTTACTGGACAATGACTGCAGCAGAGTATGATGAAGTGGCAATTCATTCACTGCCATCAGTAAAGTAAGGTGGACAGAACCAAGCAAATATAGTCACAAGTGAGCTTCCCCTGTGCTAGTTCTTCCCTGTTTAAATTTGGATGCCCACTTGTTGCCGTAATGCAGGCAGGGGTATCTAGCCCTGTAGTTTGCTTCATATTCTTATGATTGCCTCTAAATCACATCTGTTTCCAACACAAATCTATATTATGTAGTGAAATTGCCAAAAACATGTACCTGTAAATGTAATTTCTTTCAATAATAGTACATTAATATGAACATCAATTATTCAAACAACTTTTTTTTACCAAATTGTACACTTTTTTTCTACAGAACCATCAACTTTGTTATGTAATCATAGGTTTTCCCAGCTAATTTGTTGCTGATCTCCCAGGCATGCGGCCGGATCAATTGATAATCATTCAATGAATTTTCAACAGCGTATCGGGCTGCATGCCTGAGAGATCTTCAAGCATCAATTTTGTTTCTGTTTACAATACAGTACATCTTTTTACTTGTTATTTTCAGGGATTCCACTAACAAAGCACTGGGTATCATGAGTTTAATTCTTGCACCTTGTGTTTGTTATTGTATAATTGGCGCAATATCTTCATGACCAACCTGACACTGGCTTTGATGCTGAATGTTTATTGTTGTAACTGTGATGTGACAGCAATTCTCTCAGTGTGCCAGTAGTTTCTTGAAAATCTGAAACAAACTATTTGTCTTGTTTCTTTGTTATTGATTTGAAGGTTTTCAACAACAGTGTTTTTAAAATAAAACCATTAAAGCAGATGTAAGTTTCGTTTTTCTGTGTTATTGAGTTATGTTGACTTCAGTATCTTTTCCCAACATTATATGCCTATAAGGGCATCATGTTCATCTTCTATAAGGAAGCATAAATGTTTGACAATTGAAACTAAGCTTGCAATTTTGGATAAAATTTGAAAATGAGAAAGTGGTTCATCTTCTATGATGTTGAAAGGGCAATAATCTGCAGCATTAAAAAGAAGATGGAAAGCATATTGAATTTTGCAACAAAACTGGATTCATGTGATGGTTCAAAGAACATAATGAGGTAATTAGCAGCAAAGAACATCTTCAAAATGAAGCAAAGAAAATAAGTCTTATTTTTCTAGGGGTATCGTTATATATCTATTATCTTGCCTAAACCATTTAGCAGGAAACCTATAAGTATTATAGAAAATAATTTTTATAATAATTTTCTTAATTGTAAAGCATCTTTCAGCCTAGAACATATATATATATATATATATATATATATATATACACACACACATGTGTTTCCCTATATTTCACTTTTCAGCCACCACTACCTAACACAGATCACTGGTGTTTGTGTGTGGAAGTAGTATGGAGTTTCCTCTCATGCAGAATGTTGGCCGAATGCCGATAGCTGGGGGGATGTGGGAGATTTGATGGTTAAAAGTGGTTGATGCATGGCATTTTTATATTTCGACCAAAGACTTGTGTATCCTTATACTTCTCTTTCCTGTCACAACTACATAGGACAGACCATTGATGTTTGTATGTAGTAATAACATCAAATCTCCCATCGTGCACTATGGTGGTTAGATGTCGGTAGATATGGAGGTGTGGGAATTATGGTGGTTGAAAGTGGTTGACCTGTGGCACTTCCATATTTCTACCAAAGACATATGTGTCGTGGTGTATCACTTTGTTTGTGTGTGGTAGTAGCACAGAGTCACCCATCGATCTAAACGTTGGCCAAATTTCAGTAACTGTGCAAGTGTGGGATGTATGGTGGTTGAAAGTGGCCGATCAAGGATATTTTTTTTTTGTATTTCGACCAAAGACATGTGTCTCCGTATATGTCACTTTGCTGCCACAACTACATAGCGTAGACCATTAGTGCTTATGTGTGGTAGTGGTATTGTGTCTCCTATCCTGTACTATGGTGGTTAGATTTTGTTAGCTATTGGGGTGTGGGAGATATTGTGATTGAAAGTGGTCGACCTGCGGCACACTCGTATTTGTACCAGAAACATATGTGTCTTGGTGTATAACTTTTCAGCCAAAACTATTTAGCGCAGACCACTGGTGTTTGTGTGTGGTAGTAGCACAGAGTCACCCATCCACCATGACGTTCGCTGTATTTTGGTAACTGTGGGAGTATGGGAGATATGATGGTTGAAATTTGTTGCTCAAGGATATTTCCGTATTTCGACCGAAGATATATGTATCCATATATTTTACTTCATTGCTTGAGCTACATAGTGCAAACGACTGGCATTTGTGTGTGGTAATAGCATTGAGTCTCCCATCATGCACTATGGTGGTTAGATGTCAGTAGCTGTCAATCCAAATTCTTTACAAACACGAACGAAGTCATGGACACCAGCTAGTTACATATAATTCATTTAGAAAATTATTTTGTAATCATTTTCCTAATACTAGAACACTTTTAAAACCAAATTGTAACCACTTTCGGAAAGAAACAGAAAAGGCTAAAAGTGCAAATTTTATGTTAATCCGCTTTGTTTAATCCAAGTTCACTAATAAAACTTAAGATTACATTTAATTTGAGGTGTAATATGTCTAAGCTGAAAATGTTCGTTAAAGAGATGTTTCAATTTTCAAAATGTTGGAGGAAACAAAGGAGAAAGCAAGTAATTTAAAAATGTCAATAAATGAAAAGAGTTATTCCAAATTTGAATTTCAAAGATTGTTGTTAGAACCCTGAATAAAGTTTGAGTAACATAAGGATTTTTTTTATTATTAGAAATTTTTAAATAAAAGAGCTAGGAAGATAAAAGTAGGCTTAAATGAGAGAGAAAAAATCATTTTATAATAATAATGTAACAGTTTGAAGGAAACTTGAAATTTAAAGCAACAATAACAAAATTTTGTGTTGAAACGTGATGACATCACCATGTGGGAGTTTTAGGAATTAATAGCTATTAAATAAGGATAATTATGAGAACTTAAAAGATTGGGAATAAATCAGACTATATGATAAAAAAGTGTAAGGAAAATCCTAGAAAAATAGGGTACCATGAGAATATGGGATTTTTGTAATTCACTAGAGAAGGGTACTACTCTTTATTCTATAACAAGTCAGTTAAAGATTAGCCAAGGTTATAAATAGTGAACTAGCATTCCCTTGGGAGAGACAGTTTCTAGTAGTACTTGACTGATGTAGGATGGGCATGTCATGTTTCCATAATAACATATCTATAGTCAACATGCGGATGATAGAATTTGGCCCCTGTGTTTGGGACCTATCAAATTTTCATACCAGGCAACAATGTCATCTAATATTTGGCAGGCAATAGTGAACTACTATAAATATTTCACTAACTAGGGTGTAGTTGTGTAAGCTTTATCAAAGTTGGGGACTCAAGTCAGTTAATTGAATCTATCTGCTGTTTTTATTAATGCATATGTATGTGAGATGCCTTTCCTTAGGCTTACAACTGATACTAGTTAACTACATAAGTTTTCAGAATATACAGTTTTTAATTAAGTGACTTCTATATTTGAATGTATAAGCTCTTACCTGTTTGCCGCTACAGGTTAAATTAATGGCTTGGTGACTGATTTCAAGAAGCCTTGTAACTCACGAATCCAATTCAAGTAGCATAAACTATATCAGTAACGGTCACAGCTTACGTAGAATCTGGCAAGATACCCCAATCATGAGAATGCATAAAAGTATGTAAAATCATAAAGTTCCTTGTATAATATATTGTATCATATTTTGTATCCAAACAAATCAAAAACTAATAATATCAAATTGATAAACTGAACCACCCTCAGTCTCAATTAATTTGGCTCATCGATGCTCTACTGTAATTGCAGTGTATGCTACTGAGGATTGTGATGGAAAAACTGTAAAATTTGGAATTTTTGTATGTCTGTTTGTCCACAAATCACAATAAAACCAATGGACAGATATTAATGAAACTATACATAGTAATAGTTATTGTCAACAGTTAAGATATGATTTTTTTTTTCATCCAGGTTGGTATGAGATCGACACAAATTTACAATAATTCAGTTTTAAACATTATTTGTGCACACTGAGACTTACCGCCTTACAGCTTGACTAGATTGGCCATGGGGTTAGTAGATAGGTTCCACTATCAAACTTGCAGCACTCTGCAGCTATTCCACTCTGACCACAACGGAAATTGTTCCACTTATTGGACATCCTACTTGCTCCCCATTGCACCTTATATACCAACCAACTTCCCTCCACAACACAAGTTTGTATGTAGGCCTTACTGCAAAACAGTTCTTAACCAAAACGAATGGCCACAGGCAAACAGTCCATCCCCATAACCTTCACCTTTCAGTAGTAGCCCATGTCAGTATACACATGTACAAAAATCTCAATGACTACTTTACAATGAGAGCAGTTGGGGTTTTCCTGGAAACCATTACCACATCTGACCTTCAGAAATGAGAGCTTACTTACCAAAATATCCTGCATACCAGACATCCACCTGATCTCAATTTCCAATAAGACTCTACCAATAAACCCATCACTTATTGCTTGTTTATTAATATTTTCAAAAATAACCTTTTTTAGTGTTTTTATTCCATCATTCTCTTATTCATTCTTATAATAGTTTTCATACTTAGGCATATTATCATTTGCATTTCCCCGCCACCTACGATATGTGTATATATTAATTTTTCCTTCCAAGAGTTATTGATACATCATGTTTCAGCATATGGAAGGAAGGCACAAGTACAGTAAAGTCAAGGTGGGAAGAGTTCAAGGAGATAATAAGAAAGGGGGAAGAAAAATTTATTCCAAAACAGAAAATAAAAAGAAGTAGAGAACCTGTGTGCTTTAACAGGGAGGTGAGGCGGTTAAAGATGTTGGTAAGAAGAGAACATAACAGAGTTAAGAAACAGCAGGGTTTAGGGAATATTTAAAACAATTAAAAAAGGACCTAATAATAGCTAAGAAGGTGGCTAAAGATGGATTTATGAAAAGTATTGTCAGTATAGTGGAACCATTGACTGATTCATCTAGAAATTTTATAACTATGTCAGAAAACTGAGCGGAAGGGAGGGTGTTGAGACACTTTTAGTTAAGGATGGACAAGAAGTTACGGAGGATTTGAAAAAGGCAGAGATTTTAAGTAATTGGTTTAGTGAGATCATTAGCGACAATGAATCAGAAACAGGTGGTTTTGAATAGGATAACGAGCTTAACAAAACAATTAGAAATGTGCAGACCATAAAATTTGAAATTCAGCCTGAGGATATCATGAAGAAACTAAGAAATCTGAAAAAAACATAAAGGGGCTGGTGTAGATGATATTACTACAGATGTCTTAAAAATAGCAGGATGTGAGATTGTACCTTATCTTGAAATATTATTTAAATTGAGTCTTGATACTTGCTGCTTACAAGATGATTGGAAAAGTGTGATAGTAGTGTCAGTACATAAAGGAGGGGTGAGAAATAGAGTCGAAAATTATAGGCCAATTAGCTTGATGTCAGTGGTAGCAGGGCCCGCTCTAGGGAGGGGGGGGGCAAACCGGGCATTTGCCCGGGGCGCTAAAATTTAGGGGCGCCATTTCGGCTGTAAGTGTGAGAAAAATATTAATAATATTAATGTGTTAAATACCCAATTAATAAAAAAAATCACATAGAGAATTTTTCGTTCCTAAAAACTTCCAGTTCTTAGCTATTTGGGTGCGCCCCTAGAGACTTCGAAGAGACAGAGCGCGGACCTCAAAGGGGCCCGTCGTTGCCCAACCGCCTCTGTGTGAATTGCGCCATAGAGGCAACTTTGAAACGCGTGAATTGGGCCTTAGCACGCGAGTAGAACGCTGTTTCGACTTTTGTTGTCTCAACTTGCTTATTATTGCTAATTATAAAAGTGGTTACATTACACAACAGCATTACTCTTACTATCACGTTATTAGTGATAAGTGGAAGTTCATAAAATTTACTTCAGGATTTCATAATTTCTAAAGATAAGTTCATCTATGATTAAACTGTTATTTAGTTGGATATACGACATAAGCGCACAACGACAAAAGCGCACAACAGAAGCGCGGTAGGTGGGGGCTGTTACACCTGGCCTCGGCTACCTGCACTGATTCCGACGTTATACTGCCCACAAGTTACTAGACGCGGTGAAAAGGAGTGTTTTTCGCAATTGCAGCTAGGCTCCAATACATGGAATCGATAGTGCTTGGCGGGAGATGCTGAGTATTTATTTTATTGAATCGATAAACCAAATCAATATGGATCTTAGTTATTGGAAATCGAAATGGAATAATTTGCATAATAATTTCTTCTCGTAATCCGAGCCTCACAGATTTGTTGTACTAATTAGATACAGGCATTGTAAGTGTTATGGTTGGGTTAAATTACATACGCTAGCTTTGATCGCTTGTGAAAATACTGTAGTTTAGTGGGTGTGGGACAGTAATTACAATCATTAATAAATAATTAACATTACCAGCTGCTGATTATCGATTAGTTACTTCACATACCATTAGTATATTCAATTTCGAATGTTAACTGCTAATATATAATAACCCATGATGCTTATTATATATACGAATGCGGTTTACAGATACTCTAATTGCTGCATTTGTAAATCGCCTCAACAAAAAGAAATTCATTAACTATTTTAGTGAATGTCAATAACTTTGTCAGTTGGTTTAATAAGTGCATTGCGCGACAATCACTCCACAACATCATTTTGTTTGTTTGTTTGTGAACTTGGAACGTATTCCCTTTAAGCCCATAGAAATTGCCATTCTGTATACACGGTTTCTGTATTTGCAGCAAATGTACGGATAGTATCATTCGTGAATACGCTTTGACTGTGTAGTTACACTAGAATTTCTTTATGTTCACAGGGTATGGAAAATATTTTGTGTTGTGCATAAATATTTTTTTATATCGACTGAGAATTTATCTTAGTTACGGTTTTACCTTTTTTAGAACAAGGATAAATATTTACTTTTTATATTATTTTATAGTGTACATTGTTTGAGTTACGTGCGTGCCTCGTCCAAAATGTCTGGCGGTCAAAGAAAAATATCTGGTTACCAGTACAAAAAAAAAGAAGGTCGGGAAATGAAGCGGAAAGGCAGAATCAATCTGGCGCATTAAAAAAATTTACTGTATTCAGGGTTTACCAAAACAAATCTTAGAATCCAATATCAGGTCGGGATACAAAAGAAGTACAGAATCGTCAGAGAATAATAGCAAACAAATGAACAAAGTTTCTAAACCAACTGGAACTGACACCAACGTGAGACTCACAGAAGGCGTTCCAAAACTTTGTGGCCAAGAATTTTACGAGACGCCGTAAGAAGCTTTTTAGTAAGCCAAGGTCCACCTAAACTATTGCATAATTACAAATTTCCTTCCAATGACACAGATCGACATTTTAGCGTAAAATATTATGCACGAATTTTAAGCAACGGAGAGCAAATATTGCGAGATTAGCTACTATCTTTTACAAAACTGCGTTTACTGCTTCTGTTGCAAAATTTTCGGCTGTTTAGTTAGTTCTCTCTCAAAGGAGGGTTTTAAAAATTGGACCCACCTCGTCGAAACTTTAAAAGAGCATCAAATTTCGAAAAATCATATTCAGACAAAAAAGCTTAAATTGTTTTAAAACTGTAGATGCTGCCACTCAAAGAGTTATTAATGCCGAAATAAATAATTGTAATGAGGTGCTTCTAAGAATTGTCGCAATTACAAAAATGCTTGGTAAAAGTTGACTGGTTTTTCAAGGTACAAGCGACAAGTTGTTTGAGCATAATAACGGTAAATTCTAAAAAATAGTTCAGTTACTGTCTGAATACGATCCCATTATGGAAGAGCACGTCCGCTGAGTGCTCTAAAAAGTAGAGACTAAAGCTCAATTTCTTGGGAAAAATATACAAACTGGGATAGTAGATCTTCTACATCAAAGCGTAAAATCTCATGTTATGAACGAAATAAAAATTTTCAAATATTTTCCATAATTTTAAACTGCACTCCTGACTTTAGTAACATACAGCAAATTACTCATGTAATCAGATATGTTTCAACCAATAAATTTAATCCTGATGTTGAAATTAAAATTAATGAATGCTTTTAATGCTTCTTACCAGTCGAAAGATTCACAAGAAAACAAATGTCTGACATTATAGTTGGAGAACATAATGACTTGCAGGATATCAGAGGGCAGGGACTGACAACGGGTCCAATATGAGGGGCAATAAAGCTGGAGTGCAATCTAGAATTAAACAATACAGTTCGCGAGCATTCAATGTTCCGTGTAGTAGCCATTTTCTGAATCTTGTAATTAATGGCAAAAGCATCCATGGAAGCCTCTAATTTCTTCAACATGCTCCAAAAAATATATTTATTCTTTTTGGCATTTACTTTTCGATGGGCAATACTTTTAAAGCATGTTCAGGGTTCAACTTTGAAAACATGGAGTGACACTAGATGAGAGAGTAGGATAGAGGCATTAAACCCTTTAAAATTTCATTTGGGAGATGTATACGACACCTTGGCAAGCATTTACGAAAACCAAGAAATTGATAATTTAATGATTTAGCCATTTTGGCAATTGAGTATGAAATTGCTAATGAAGTAAATTTTAAGATGTAATAAAAAATTCGAATCCTGAAAGTAAGAAAAAAATTTTTTTTTGTGATTTTCGCGTATCTGATGTAATCTCATTTTATTTTCAAAATAATGGCATTTAGATTGTTTGTGTGATAATATCCATCTGTAATAGCATTTAAAAATGTAAAAAATATGGTTAATTTGTGGCTGTGTACAGATATTTCATAATTAATTTCTCTATTTTGTGCCGCTAAATCAAAATTCAATAAGTTTATTTATGAATATATGATTTTATTAAAATTTAATATTTTATTCGATTAAAAATTAATTTTTTAAAAAAATATATAATTCTACATAATCTTTAGGGGTGGCAATTTGTCTATTTGTCCGGGGCGTCAAAACCGCTAGAGCGGGCCCTGGTGGTAGGTAAAGTAATGGAGAGATTAATATGCAACCACATATATGTGAGGAACGTAAGTGGTTTTCAAGTAGGTAACATGGCTGTAGGCAACGATATTCATGTGAATCTCAGTTGGTGGGATATATGCAAGATATTTCAGATGAAATGGACAAGGGAGGTCAAATTGATAGCGTAGCACTAGATCATTCAAAGGCTTTTGACAGAGTGAGCCATAAAATGGTAGTAAATAAGGTAAAATCTATTGAAGTGGACCAGAAAGTGATTTGCTGGATAGAAGAATTTTTGAAAGATAGATAGCAGAAAGTTAGGGTTGGAAATGCTGTATGAGAAGAACTGGAAGTAAAAATGGGAGTGCCACAGGGTAGCGTATTGAGACCATTGCTATTTATTATTCTAATCAATAACTGTGTTGATTGCTTACTATCAGAAATTAGATTGTTTGCAGATGAAATAATCTATATATATAAAGATGAATATGAATGTATGTATGTTTCTTTGTTTGTTAGTTTGTTCTTCATACAAATCCACAGTTTTCATCCTATCTCCATGAAACTTTGCACACTTATCCTTTGAAACATGGAGAAAAATACTGTCTACATTTGGTAGAAAAATTATCTGTATAAATAATAAATGTTGTCTCATAATTTCGAAATACTACTGAATGGCGATAGACAGACGCGTTGGATATGGACGTCTGTATACTGCTTTTTCCGTGTATTGGTCAGACATCTCAGTGGTTAATGTGCTTGCTTACAAATGTTTGGGTCGTGGCCTCCGGTTCAAATTTCTGTGGAGGCTAAGATCTTTAAAAATTGTTTTTGATCGTAAGAGTCACACCTGGGCCGTAGGTTATTCGGATTGAATGTTAAACTGTAGATATCACAAAGTTAGGGGTGCAATGCGAGGCAAATCATAGGTAGTCTTGCAATGCTGTAGGTTTACACTTTTTTACGTCATAATGATTCCTCAGGGGTTGTTCGCAGTCAGAGAGAGAGAGTGTATGAACTCTTTTTGTTACGAGGCGTATTCCAAAAGTAAGGTCCGGGGTACAAGATGTCACAGATGATAGGCCTGAATGACGTTTCCCACCTGCAGTGCCATCTACCAACTCCTGGTAAATATGCAGTATTGTTGGCGTGCCACAGTAGCCGTATATCTATTGTTGAGAGCAGTTCGAAATGGCCGCGACAATCATAGCTCTCGCCAGTTGTGAAGTGCACGGTGTGATTAGATTTTTGTTGGCAAAAGGATTGTCAGCTGCGGACATCCATCGCGAATTGTGTGTAGTGTATGGACCAAACATAATGAGTGAGAAACAAGTTCGACACTGGTGTCGAGAATTTCAAAGTGGTCGCACAGATGTGCACGATCAACAGCGGAGTGGCAGGCCTGGTATTCGGACCGACGACATCGTCGAGCAAGTTAACCAAAAACTGCGAAGTGATCGGCGTTTGACGATTAGTGGTCTGGCTATGGAATTCCCAAATGTTGCTAGAACCTCAATTTACAGGATTGTCACTGAAGAGCTTGGATATCGGAAGCTTTGTGCGCGGTGGGTGCCAAAACTGCTCACCGCTCAGCACAAAGAGCAACGAATGCATAGCGCACGACAATTTTTGGAGCACTATAGACAAGATGGAGACAGTTTGTTTTCCCAAATTGTTACGGGAGACGAGACGTGGATAGCGTACACCAACGCAGAATCAAAACAACAATCAATGCAGTGGCGCCATTCCGGTTCACCCAAACCAAAAAAGTGTAAGCAATCGCCGTACATGAATCGCAAAATGATGGCTTCCTTGTTTTGGGACAAAAAGGGCGTCCTTTTGATCGAATTCATGGACCGTGGGACAACCATTACAGCTGACGTGTACTGTGCAACGCTCATCAAACTGAGACGTGCCATCCAAAATCGACGCCGCGGGAAACTGTCGTCTGGCATCATCCTCCTGCATGACAACGCACGCCCGCATACCGCTTCCAAAACCAAAGAGAAGATTCAAGAGTTTCGTTGGGAAATCCTAGACCACCCTGCTTACAGTCCAGATCTTGCACCAAGTGACTATTTTCTCTTCCTGCATTTGAAACGGTGGCTTGGTGGACAACGATTTCAAACCGATGAAGAACTCAAGACGAGCGTTACCAATTGGTTCAGGTCCCAGGCGGCAGACTTTTTTATTTTTCATTTTTTGTAACAGTTTAACGTCCCTTTTTAACAACGTGGTCTTTAGAGACGGGAAAGGATGGGGGCAAGGAATGGGAAGGAATTCGGCCATGGCCTTTTGAAGGAAGCATCCCGGCATTCGCCTGGAGTGATTTGGGGAAACCATGGAAAACCCAAATCTGGATGCCCGGACGGGGATTCGAACCGCCGTCCTCCCGAATGCGAGGCCAGAACGCTATCCGTTACACCACCACGCTCGGTCAGACTTTTATGCCGAGGGGTTAAAGAAACTGGTACAGCATTACAGAAAGTGTATAGATATGAACGGCGATTATGTGGAAAAGTGAACTAGATATGTAGTTACATACTACTGTTAATAAAAACCTTGTATCCTGAACGATGTTTTTATTATGATCAAACGGACCTTACTTTTGGAATACGCCTCGTTTTGACGACCAAATGGCTATATCGATGTTGATGGAATTTGACAAGAAAATCTATATGAAGGGCACAGGACATTTTCTCCGGTATGTTTAATAGTTGTAGTCACGAAATTTTGAGACCTTATCGAATGGTGACAGAAATATGTTGGAAACTGATTCTCTTGAAGAGACTGGTTTGACGGTAGAATGATATAGTGATAGCTTTCCTGTCATATTATGCTGACTCGGTGTTGTTTGGGTCCAATCCTTCATTACCAACAACATTCTATATTCAATTCTGGCAAAAAATTCTTAATCCACGCGTACGAAGTCACAGGTACGAGCTAGTGCCATATAAAAGGATCAAAACAGTTAAGGATTGTAAACAGTTGCAGGGTGATCTGAACAGGATATCTAATTGGGATGGTAAACATGGGATGAAGATAAATGTAAAGAAGAGTCAGCTTATTAGATACACAAATAAAAAACTAAAGGTTTATTATGATTATAAGGTAGGGAAAGAATTGGTTATTGAAGACTTGAAATGTAAATATCTTGGCATTAAATTCGATAACAAGCTTAACTGGGCAGATCACATTGGACAGGCAGTAGGAAAAGGTTTCAAAATTCTGCACTTGGTGGAGAGAGTGATGAGGGGATGTACAAGAGAAGTAAAGGAATTGGGTTACGAAACTTTTGTCAGACCATTACTCGAATATGGTAGTGTAGTATGGGACCCACATTTTAAGTATCAAATACAGGAGTTGGAGAAGGTGCAAAGAAGGGCTGCTAGATTTTTTTCTGAAAATTATCGCAGAATGCAATCAGTGACAGATATGATAAAGGAGCTGGAATGGGATTCATTGCAAGACAGCACAGCATCATCATGCTGTAAGTAACCTTGAACTTTAATAAATTTCCTCCTTCAGCAAACAGATATACTCTTTGTATCTTCCTTCTTCTGTTATAATTCTTTATATTCCTGCCCTCATCATGCAGGTTTAATCGTGCCTTGTTCTTTACTCTGCCCATTTGGCACTTTGCTTCTTTTCCAATCATATCTTCTTCTTCATGTTT
Source organism: Vandiemenella viatica (assembly GCA_031002005.1). Taxonomy (NCBI): domain Eukaryota; kingdom Metazoa; phylum Arthropoda; class Insecta; order Orthoptera; family Morabidae; genus Vandiemenella; species Vandiemenella viatica. The sequence continues at coordinate 45,282,883 of JARYHS010013631.1, forward strand.
TCTCATATTGAACTCGAACAGCATAAGTTCCCATACATTATCATCAAAGAACATCGTCTTCACCTCGTTGCTTTCACGACGTTGTAAACAAACAGCTGTCACTACAACTTCAAATTCGCCTTCCTCGTCAGCTGATTCATTGTTGCTATGCTCCACCAGGTCAATGACCTGCCGCGCCACTGGCCGCTGCCCACTGTCAGTTGTGTTCGCTGTGCACAACACCTTCACTGTTTCACTTGGGGCGTACACCGTCACTGAATTATTGTCAGTGCCCAATTTACTGTCAGTCTTGTTAGCATCAACTAATGACGTTATGCTCATGTCAATTTATTTGTCTTCCTGATTGTTTTCGATCTTCCTCATCGTTTTGATTTCCTCCAATGTTTTCGATCCACAAACAACTTTTGAGAGGTCATCTGTCCACTTCAGCAAATCGTGTTACATCTCCGAGTAACAGTACAAAGGAACATGAAATGGGACTTACACAATAATTCAATAGTAGGTAGAGCTATTTCTAGGCTGCGATTCCTAGGTTGAATCTTGAAAAATTGTAATTAACAAACAAAGGAAATAGCGTGCAAATGTCTTGTGCGTCCACATTTGGACTTTTGTTGTGCCATTTGGGCTCCGTTTGTAAGCTACCTTACTCTCTATTTTCAATATTCAGTTTGAGGTTAACATTTAGTACATGATACTATAGTTTGAAATCGAAATAACAACATTTTAGGTTCAGAAAATTAAATAAACAACACATAGCAACCATAAATAAGAAGTTTCTAATAAAATATAAACCATAAACTTACCTAAATGAGCGTAATCCATAAAAATTCTGAAGTAAAGTAAACAGATTTGGTTATACAACCACAGCACTAATATTCAACTAAATTGACCACTGTAAAGCACTTTCATAAGTATAATTTCACCATTTGATATTAAATTCACCAATAACTCGCAGTTCCAAACTAATTTAAAGCAGTAAATATGATTTTTAAAGCATCACCACATGGGTTGATTTCAATAATAAACACCAGCACATCTAAGTAATTTCAGAGGTTTAAAAGTAGATTTAACCAAGCTAAATAACCGGCAAGCCAATATTCTTTAAGTTTCCAATAGCTATCAACTAATAATCAGAAGATATAAATAAATGAAAATCCGTTTTTTGGTGACGTCGTAGAAACCGACTTGCAATTTGAATTTCTCTCTGACTAACATATTTCACGAACTAAAAACTTTTCTAAAACACTTAAATTAAATAAAGGTACGGTTTAAAAATAGTTTCAGGCCACAACTGACTTGAAACAAAAGTGAATAAATTCTTGCACCATCAAGGAAATCAGCGAATTTTAGAAATTCCATAACTTTTGACATCCGTAACCGATTTAAAAGATTTTTACACCACTGAACTCAGCAGAAGCTGGGGAACACTTTGAAAATAGTATAAACTTGATATTTTAAACTTTAGCAAATCCATATTTCGGATGTGACATTCGGCAATACTCTAAACAAATGTGCTTTCCGGTTAACCAACTTTCAAAAATCATTTACACCGGTCTCGAAGCTTTAAAAACAAAACCAACCACACCACCACACTTGTCTCGTTAAGCTCTTCACCTTGTGATTTTCTGGAAGTTCGCAGTTAACAAATTTTTTTCTAGATAGACTGTTGTCTAGGTCAGTAGGCCATTTTTGATAAAAGTAAGCCCGGACATGGTTTCGGGGCAGTCGGTTCGAACACCTCGTCAAGTTAACATGTAGTTCGTTGTTAAACGGATTTGAGTGAGTCCGTCTAGCGGTGGCTGATGGGAAACCGGAACTTGGGCAGCATGGTTGACTGACGCCATTACCAACCTTAGAATCTTGTACTTTTGCGACATGTGTTCATCGATGTGAACTTTAACTTTCACTTTCATTCGGGGTGTAGCGGTCTGTTCTGTTTCATGACTTGTGATCTTCGGCAAATGATTTTCTCCGATTGCCATTGCTAACTGTGACTAAATGTAAACTCTGTGAGAATTTTAAGAATATATACTTCAGTGATTCGGACTTCGACTTTCATTTCTATTTTAGTACCTTTCTTACAGGAGGTTAATTCTGTAAGTGGCGGCAGTCTGCATCATTACAGTTAGCATTCTCCAAGGTTTTTTCACGGTTATAGAACTTTTCCCGAACTTTTGGTAACATTTTGGAAGACTTTAAGTTTAGGTGTACAAGCCAATACCGACCCCAGTATCCGCTTATCCCCTAACACGTTTTGTAAGGGTTTGATCGAAAGTATAGAGAAAGTACAGAGAAGAGCCGCTCGATTCGTGACCACTTGCTACAGTCCCTATAAAAGCGTCACAGAACTGATTAGTAGACTAAGCTGGGAGTCTCTGGTAGATAGACGATGCACGTTTCATTTAAACTTAGTGGTAAACATGTGCACTCCCACTTTTACTGACGAGTGTAGTGAAATACTTCGTCCACAAACCTATTTAAGCCGGATTGACAGGATAGATAAGATTAGAGAAATAAGGTGCCGCAATGATTCTTATATGAATTCTTTTTTTCCTCGTACCATTAGGGATTGGAATATACAACAAAGAGATTAGGTTTGGTGCTGAGCACCCTCTGCCACCCACTGTTTTGTGATTTTCAGAGTATATATGTAGATATAGATGTCAGAGACCCGTTATTCTTCCTCAAATCATCAAATTTGGCATCTATGTGATCTGTCGTACTCTTCTACATACTTTTGTCCTTGGTTTTCATATCTTCCCTAAGACTGTTTAGTTTTTCACCAAGCTTATCTTCAAGATTATGGATCTTGGTTAAATTTGCACTTAGCGTGTCTTCAAGATTTTGGGTCCTGGTTAAATTTTTGCTTAGCTTGTCTCCAAGATTTTTCTTTTGAGTATTCAATTGAGTAGCGAAAGACTCCAGTAGCTCCTTAAACTCCCCTATTGAACCCCCGTGGTCTTCATGCCTCCCGGCATGACTGAGGTCAATGCAGAAACAAGACAAGACAAGACAAAACCAGAGGAAACAGAAAAAAAAATATCAGCAAATCAACCTGCACGCATGCAAAGGCTAACTACAGGTTTATATCTACAGCAAGTTGCAACGTCACATATCGTGACGAAATGCGCTTACAGTAATAATTATGAGAGAAGAAACCTTGTACACTACAAGTTCTTTCCCTATGAATTTTTTTACAAATTTTCGGAAATTAGCTAACATATACAGGAAACAAAACCAAAATTATCAATATTATAAACATAGAGGAAAGCGAAAAAGAATTTCAACGGATGTTGCAGGGATAGTATCAAAGAATCCAATGATGAAGACTTAGCAGCAGTATTAGTCATGACTGCTCAAGAAGTAGGCGGCTTTTGTTGTAACAATTTCCAAAAGAGCAAATTCAGCAACAAAACAAAAGATCTACTGAACAAGAGAAGGGAAATGAAGATTCAGCCTAATTATGACATGATAGAGTATTCTGAACACTGTAAAACTTTGAGGAAAAACATGAAGCCTGATACATAGTTGTACAATGAAAATGTTGTAAGCGATAGTCTAGAAAAGAAAACAGGCTTAAAGAGAGCGAAGCAAAAGCTTATACTCGGTAAAATGCAGATAATAGCAATGGATGAAAATGATGGCAGAATTACTGACAGAGATAAAATTTTGGAATTCATCAGAGGTTTTTATAGCAACCTTTATAGCAGCTTAGTAGTATGTATTTGCGGGTATTTGGCCAAAAGATATATTGTATCATTCTATTGTTCTCCCCCTCCCCACCTGTCAATCATTTTCACACCTATTGTTCTATTGTTATGCTAATTAGACACTTGACTAACCTCACTTTCACCAGGGGGAGTGAGCCCACAAAGGATGCCACCGCCTGTTATTCTAATTAGATACATTGTATCATTCTGTTGAAATAATTAGATACATTGTATCATTCTATTGTTCTAATTAGATTCATTGTAACATTCCATTGTTCTATTGTTCTCCTCCTCTTCTATTCCAATTAGTTACATTGTATCATTCTATTGTTCTCCTCCCCTACTATTGCTCTTTTGCCAGGCCACTTGTGTGAACATCTGCCTTCTCCACCCTAGCACCAGTTGCCCTCTGGGTCCCCCTACTATTGCTCTTTTGTCAGGCCACTTGTGTGAACACCTGCCTTCCCCACCCCAACCCTAGCACCAGCTACCCATTCTATTGCTCTTTTGTCAGGCCACTTGTGTGAACACCTGCCTTCCCCACCCCAACCCTAGCACCAGCTACCCATTCTATTGCTCTTTTGTCAGGCCACTTGTGTGAACACCTGTCTTTCCCACCCTAGCAACAGCTACCCTCTGTGTCCCCCTACTGTTGCTCTTTTGTCAAACCACTTGTGTGAAAACCCGCCTTTCCCACCCTAGCAACAGCTGCACTCTGGGGTTCGTTGTTCTCCTCCCCTACTATTGCTCTTTTGTCAGACCACTGCGGTGACCAACTGTTCACCGTTGACCGTTGAAACGCAATATCCGTACAGTATGCAATATGCCTCTGCCAAAGAAACAGGATAAGTAGCAAGATTGATACGAGAGAAAGTAACTGTACAGCGATGTAATGGAAGCTCAACTGTAGATACGCAACTACCTGTTTTGTACTGCAGTTATTATATCAGAAATAGAACAACTATAAAGCTACAAAAATTCGCAATAGCAAGCATGTAGAGTTTCCGCACACATATCACAGACAATGCGCACTAAATATGTAGGACAGTAAACAACAGCTACTACTTTTACCTGTAACGTCTGTCAGCTATGGAAAATAAGACTGAACGTTCCGTGATTCGGATTCTTCGTTAAACTGCAGATTAGGTTTGGTGCTGAGCACCCTCTGCCACCCACTGTTTTGTGATTTGCAGAGTATATATGTAGATGTAGATGTAGATACTAACACATCATTCTCATACAAGGTTTGGTACAAGGTTGAATGACTTAGTTTCTTATTTCTCTGATAAGTCCATAGATTAACTTCTTTTATAGATGGAGGGTTTTAAAGCCTTGTCCACACAAATTCTCAAAATTGATCTGTCATACAACGTTGTAGCCAGCAACATTAGACACGTGAAATAAGGTAACTGAGCTCCGTTCCTATCCACAATTGGATTGATACAGGTTGTATTGGTCTGGATCTTAGGACGATGCGGTTTCAGATACCCATCCGGCCAACCAAGTTTCGATTTTACAAGGTTTTTCCTCAACATTAGACAGGTGAAATAAGGAAACTGAGCTCCGTTCCTATCCACAATTGGACTGATACAGGTTGTACTGGCCTGGAACTTAGGACGACGCGGTTTCTGATACCCGTCCGGCCAACCAAGTTTCGATTTTACAAGGTTTTTCTGCAATCGCTCCAGGTGAATGCCGGGATGGTTCCCACAAAGGACCATAGTCGAATTCTCTCCCGTTCCTTTGTTCAATCCTCTGTTGCCTGTAAAGATCACGATGTGAGACGACTCAAGAGGCATAACACCCCATACGATGAAACTGGGGTTATGGTGAACAGTTGGTCACCGCAGTGGTCTGACAAAAGAGCAATAGTAGGGGAGGAGAACAACGAACCCCAGAGTGCAGCTGTTGCTAGGGTGGGAAAGGCGGGTTTTCACACAAGTGGTTTGACAAAAGAGCAACAGTAGGGGGACACAGAGGGTAGCTGTTGCTAGGGTGGGAAAGACAGGTGTTCACACAAGTGGCCTGACAAAAGAGCAATAGAATGGGTAGCTGGTGCTAGGGTTGGGGTGGGGAAGGCAGGTGTTCACACAAGTGGCCTGACAAAAGAGCAATAGAATGGGTAGCTGGTGCTAGGGTTGGGGTGGGGAAGGCAGGTGTTCACACAAGTGGCCTGACAAAAGAGCAATAGTAGGGGGACCCAGAGGGCAACTGGTGCTAGGGTGGAGAAGGCAGATGTTCACACAAGTGGCCTGGCAAAAGAGCAATAGTAGGGGAGGAGAACAATAGAATGATACAGTGTATCTAATTAGAACAATAGAATTATCAATGTTACTAATTGGAACAATAGAAGGGGAGGAGAAGAATAGAACAATGGAATGTTACAACGTATCTAATTAGAACAATAGAATCATACAATGTATCTAATTAGAACAACATAATGATACAATGTATCTAATTAGAACAATAGGTGGTGGCATTCTTTGTGGGCTCACTACCCCCGGTGAAAAGTGAGGTTAGTCAAGTGGCCTAATCAGCATAACAATAGAACAATAGGTGTGAAAATGATTGACAGGTGGGGAGGGGGAGAACAATAGAATCATTCAATGTATCTTTTGGCCGAATACCCGCCAATACACACTACTCAGCTTAGAGGAAACTCCGATATTCTCTGCCCCCTCCAATGTATTCACAGTGCCAGATATACTTCCATCTGAAGTCAGTTACGCTATAGATAACATGAAAAAATTAACGGCCGGTGGTGACGACGGTCTCTCCATTGATATTTTGAAGCTAGTTGGCGAACAAACTATCAATCATTTGGCTAAAGTCTTCTCTTACTGCCTACACAATGAATCCATCCCTTCTTCAAGGAATAAAGCTGAAATCATTCTGCTACAAAAAATGGGAATTATTCATAATATAAAAAACTACAAACCTATATGCTTATTTTCTGTTGTGTACAGTTTTTACAAAGATCTTGTTGAACCGAATCAGTTCCATCCTTGATTCTGCCCAACCAATTGAGCAAGCAGGATTCCGCAGCAGCTTTAGCACGATCGACCACGTTCTTGCTCTGCGAGAACTAATTAGTCGCGCAAACGAATGCCTCTTTGTGTAGCCTTTGTAGATTTCGTAAAAGCATTTGATTCAATAAGTCACAAGGCTGACCTGAAAGCCTTAACTGAACGTGGCGTGGATACAGCTTATAATAGAGTGCTCTATAATATCTATGTCACCTCCTCAGCCTTTGTCAACGTTGGAGAACCAAACACTGAGTTCTGCATCGAAAGAGGTGTTAAGTAAGGTGATCCTATCTTTCCAAAATTATTTTCAGCTGTCTTGGAGATGGCAATGTCAAAGCTAGAATGGCCGGAAATGGGAATTAGAATCAATGGCAGAAGACCTAAAAACTTGAGATTTGCTGATGACATTGCACTTGTTGCTAATTACCTTGATGAACTACAAACGTTGGTTACCTACTTCGCCTCTGAGTGTAAAGCAGTTGGCCAAAGAATGAATCTATCAAAAACAAAAATTATGTCTAACAAATGGGCCACAGAGGGTAGTGTACAACTAGATAATAATCTTTAGAAAATGTCATTGAGTACATTTATCTTTGCCCGCTTGTAAATACACCAGAGTCCCGCTAATCCAAACATTCGGTTAATCCGAACATGGAAAAAAATTAGTCAAGTATGAAAAATGGTAAAAGAATTAAAACACAGGAAGAGACACAGGAAGCCCCTCACTAAGGGCCCTCTCACTGCTCAGGGGGCACCTACCAGCAACACAAAGAAAAAAAAAGGTCTCCCATCTGGCCTGAGGGCCCAAAATAAATTTATTGCACCGGGGCCCTTGTTGACCTAGCTACGCCACTGTTCATACTCTTTTTAATTGCGTGATTAACTGCTTTACATACACACAATTTTAATTTACACAGTACAGTACACACATATTAGAAAAATTAGCAATTAAACATTAAGTTTAAACAGTGCATAACAATGAAAGAAAAACTGTCAAACTTACGATAATAGTTACTATGCTTACAAGCATCCATTTTATTCCTACTTTTTAGAAGACAAAAACTCAGTCATTGTTTTTTGGCGTAATAAAGACAGTCTGTTAGATGGCACAAAGCATCTCATATACATTAAATCAGCAGGTGTAGCAGTGGCCTGTTGCTCCAAATTGCGTAGCGCAAGATCAACGGCTTCTGCCGCGTCACTGTGTGGCACCAGCTCTCCTCTGTCACATTCTGCCTCATTGTCACTTCGGCCACAACAATCCACTTCTACCTGGTCATGAGTCATAACAGCCATTGGCTCCCTCTTATTCCCAATTGTTACCATGCTGTACCTGCTTATATGCTTGGATACTTCATTCTAGAAACTAGTCACTGTAATTCCGGCTAATCCGAACAAATTGGTAATAAGAACAAGGCCCGGTCCCAATTAGTTCGGATTATCGGGACTCTGGTGTATGAGAGGTGCTGTAAGACCCAAAGTTTTTCGGGATGGCAAGCATTTGGGGGGCATTCTATTATACTGATATCTAAAATGCCCACAAATCTAAAGCAAATAGTCTATGACCAGTGCATCCTTCCTGTGCTGACATATGGCTGTGAGACCTGGACTCTTAAGTGAATATACAAAAAGTCAACTAAGGACTGCCCAAAGATCTATGGACAGGTCAATGTTAGGCTTAACTAGAAAAGACAAGAAAAGAGCAACAGACATTAGGTCAGTTACAAAGGTCACAAACATCTTAGAGAAGACAGCATCTCTGAAGTGCACGGAGAAAATACCAGAGGTGGACAAAAACAGTGTTAGAATGGAGCCCAAGAGATCAGCCCAGACTGAGAGGAAGATCACCAGACCGATGGAACAAGGACATATGCAGGATTGTCGGAGTTAACTGGCAGAGGATCACCCAAGATCATGGGACTTGGAGAAGACTGCTCAAGTTATATCTGGAAAATCATGACTTTAAGAGGCCACATCAGGAAATGATTGAATTGGATGATAATTATAATAATGATACCGGAAACATAATGGAAGTAGAAAAAGGAGTAATATTTTTGTTGCTGCTTAGCTTTCAAAGTCTTCTCCCACTCATCGCCATTGATTTTCCTCGCCGCTTCCACGTCGCTCGTTCACTATCAGCTGCGATTGATGGCTATATTTCACGCGGAATGGGTAGTTGTAGCTGCCGCCGCTACGGAACGCCACCGTTGTTTTCTTGCCCAGTGTTCTTGCCAACAGTCAAGTTCGCTGCGCAGCCACACGGGCCGTACATAGAATGTCTTTCCCATTGGTAACTTTGGCTCTTATCTGAGAAATCCCGCTGATGCAGTCCCATTGTTGAATCGGTCTTACTTATATTATCGTATTTTTCACAATTACTAGTTTTTCCTGTTTCGTTACTTTCACCCTGCCAACAAACGCAATTTCTTACAAAATCGACTTGAAATTATTCCCAAGCCGAAGGTTGTCTGGTCACTACACGGGAGCCATGTAACATAAAAAATGCATATACTGTTAACGTTTTTCGTCTATTAATTAATTACACAACTCCGGACCTGGTTGTCACCAGTGGAACGTTGTAGAATGTTCTGAAACGTTTTAGGTTTTCAAATAAGAAGTCAGAAGCTTCTGCAAAGACAACAAACACTTTTAATGGTCATCATTGTTTGCTGTGACCACCACTTTACAATATGACCGTGAATTTTTGTATCGGAACTTCGTATTTCCATGATTTAGGTTCTTGCGTTTGTTAACACTTCGACCAGCTCGATAATGAGCTCGACAGCCGACAGTTATTAATTACGCAAGATCTCACACACTGTTCCTCACAATGAAGTGGCTGTCTTTTTTTCTCTTTCACCGCCTACTTTCACTGTTCTGAACTATTTAATATACCGGACTAATTAAATCGTATTCGCGTTTCTTTGTCGTTGCCGGACACAACACGACGCGCTTCTCGGCAATGGCGCCCGCTCCTTCCCGAGTCTTGCTCCCGACTGCCGAAACTTGTCACGCTCCCGGCACAAATATACCCTGTATACTTACAAAGTGTCTGTCTAACGGCACGAAGCGTCTATCAGCAGATTTTGTGCCTTCCAAAATTGTACAACGCAAATAAGAAATTCGAAATAAATGAGATGACACTTAGAAAACACCACCACCTGATAGGGAATCAAATTTGCAGAAGTTTGAAACAAATTTCAACTTGAAAGGTCCAGTAGTTTAAAAGCTATTAAATGACAAAATTTTACAACATGATCTAACATGATCTAAAAGTCCTATTCAAGACCAAATACACTTAGAATCAGATCGTATTATACATCGGAAGTTAGATAATTTGAAATAGTAATAATAATAATAATAAAAAATAACTTTAAAACTTTCCGAAGGATAGGAAATTTTATGTGTTATTACTTCAAGATTTTTTTACTCATAAACCGTTACACTTAGAGGATAATTATGGGCTACAACATATAAAAATTTTCAGAGTGAATGGAAGTAAAATAAGGATGAGATTTGCAAGTGACTACTATAAATTACACAACCTTCTGGAAAGCCTGTAAAAGATTTCCCTTTCCCCCCAGCTTCCTTCCTCAGTATTTTGGCAGACATGGAGGTGATAGATTGGGCATAATGTGAGCTAATCCTCTGTACAAGCAGTTGGGAGTGAACTAGGGCAAATCCTGATGTAACTATCTCAAGGTTGGAAGTGATTATTAGCTTACAACGAGTTAGAACTTTTAGATCTACTGGGATTTCTCTGCTGCTAACTATGTGTTTGAGTGGTTCAATCTGCAGTCAACTTTATTTTTGGATAGTAGTCTGATGTCTTATCGTTACTGGTACCGACCATTATGATGAACTTTTTGTAAGGAATAAGACTGTGATTGTGGTTAAGATATACAGTTTATCACCTTGTGTCACACTGTGTAATATGTAGCCACTGGATTATCGATTGCTTGAATTTATCTCGGCCACCACCTGTCTTGATTTAAACCCCAAGATAGGAAAGGTTAGGTTAACGTCACAAATGAAAGTCACTGCTATTGTTTAAAATTCAAAGTTCACTATGTTCTTGAATAAATTTAAGTCCAAAACAATAGATGGCTATCAGAAATTCTTCACCAAATTTTAGATTGCAAGTAGTGAAAAGCGATCAGACCAGACGAAACCCCATTAGAAAAGTCACATGGAAGTTACAAAAGTTCATCTGTGCTAACAAAAATTTAATATGGCTGCCCTACTACACAGTGGCAGATCCAGGGGGGGGGGACTAGGGAGCTGAAGTCCTCCCCCAAAAGCACCAAGGTCACCCCTGACGAGGGGACTTTTTTTTTTGCTGTACAGTTTTAATAATCTGGAATAATGAGATTTCTGTCGCCAAACCCCTCCTCTCCCGAGTCTAGCCCACCCAAACCAAATCCTAGCCCCCCCCCCCCCCCCAAACCAGAATCCTGGATCTGCCACTGCTACTACATGTCTAACTACACTGCACTTCCTGTTAAAGCACAACACGCTATACGGACCTACCACCTTACTTCACCAATGTTCACCAGGCAACAAGGTGAGGTTTGAGCACATTGGTCATATTTAAAGGTTCGGTATCCCTCTGCGGGACCAAAGTTCAACTTGAATAAAAACCTTGTCATCTTCTTCCGATTTTGCAAAATAGTTCTACATTTTTGGCTCACACAGCTTCTACAGTTCTAAAACTTTAACAGTAGCTAGACCTTAGGGTAATTAACAATTTTGATCCTTATAAATTTTTCTGTATATATAACAGATTAGCTGTAAAAAGTCCCTTTATGATGTTACAAAATCTGTTAATAACTTCTACAGTTTTGATGATACAGGGTTCAAACAAAACCTTAACTATCCGGCGGTACACCCATGAAGACTTCATTTCAAGCATACACCAGGAAAGTATCCGTTCTTACAAAGCCCTAACAGCTTCTAATTAAATTCTCTTTCTTTTGATACCAAATATGACCTGTTTATTCTTCTAGATACAAAGTAAATTTCGACAATTTTGATCCCGCTAATAATGTTATAATGATTGTAATACATATTTTAAAAGATTCTACAGGCTCTCAACTACTTAAAAAGCTCTTTTCCTAGTCTCTAGCTAATTTTTCTGATTTATAATGAATTTCCTGAGATATGCCTCTTGTTCGTATGTATAATTTGAAGTCGACCATATGCCAAATATCACTATTTTCTTCCATTTTAATTATGACGCTGCATGTTTCTCAAAAAGGCTTACAAAATATTGTTTCTAATTCACTATTTCATGTTCTGAATGTGTTTTCCTCTGCTGAATTTGAAATAATTAAAAGCTCCTATGAGAACATGGATGGCTTTACCATATTATATTTAAAAACAATCTTTAAACTGTATAGAAATTTCTAAAATTTCAGTATGTTATACGAGAGAGAATTACGTTTGTCTCGTGCTAACATCTGACTTCTTATATCACTTCTAACATATGATTTCTTGAATTTTATAGTGCATATTTACATAACAAAATTCTATACCAGCATTTTAAGCTTTTAAAGTAATTAAACTCTTTATTATGGTTTATTTCTAACAAAATTTACTATCTTTAGACTTTTTATTATTATGAATACCCCTCAAAATGGAGAAAAGTGTTGGATTATAGTGAAATTAAATTGTTACAAACTATTGTATCTACTGTGATGGATTATATCCTGCTGCAGCTGTTTAGGTAGGTTTAGAATGTTAATTTTTACTGTTTAAAGTTGGTCTATTATCCCTATTTACTGTTTAGTTTACTTTGTGGCTTTAGTTAGCTGCGTAAATGGCTCTAAAGCTGCAGTATCGGGTGGTTTACATATGCCTGTTCTACTGTAAATAAGCTTCATTATAACAATTTGCAAAATTCTAATGTAGCTTACATTTTGAAGAATATAACAGTCATAAAATTTCAACCAAAGTCTATAGTGCATATTATTTATGAATGATACCTTAATCTCTAGGGGTTATCACAAGGGATTGGCAACCATGAAGAAGAATCTGTTAAGGTAACAGTTTACAGTTATAGTTTAAACTTATGTTCTTATGTACAATCCATGCAAGAGCAAGTTTTAACAATATGATGATGTTAAAGAGGTAAGTAAGAAGAGAACACATATTGGTTAAGAGACAGGAGATAGTAGGAATCACTTGAAGCAGCTAAACAAGGAATTAATAGCAACAAAGAGTGGAGATAAAGAGGGGTTTATTAATAATATTTTGGTAGCAGAGGAACCAATTAATGATTCAGCTAGAAATTTTTATGCTTCAACTAGAAAAGTGGTGAAGAGAGGGTGTTTAGAGGAGAAACATCTCCAACTAAGTAGTAATGAAGAGAATAAACAATTTGAAATAGTTCCTGAGTATATTATGAAGGAACTAACAAAAATTAAAAAATAAACATAATATGGCCTGTTTGCATAACAACTTAGATGTACCGTCAAATGGGGATACTTTGACCAATATTTTCAATTTAGATGTAATATCAGAACATACATAAACATTTTCATCAAACTAAATATGGCATTTTGGGGGCTAGGCATATACCTACTGAATGATATACCTAACTTTATTTAAAAGCATATATATCAAGAGAAATAATTTTTATTGTCACCGGTCAAAGTTAACCTATGGTTGGGGTAACTTTGACTGCTTCCACAGAATTAATGAAAACTACTTACCTGGTCAAAATATCCCCAGCAGGAGTGTAAATTGACCAACAATATCATATGTAAACATGAATTAATATTTCAAAATTTTTTTTAATGAACCACAATGAGGCTACAGCATAATTATTGTGAGCCGTATACCATTTATAGTAATATACACAGGTATTTAATTAATTATTAACTAAATGAAAACTGAGCTAGCAGTATTGTCCATATATTCAATTTACAGAAAGCCTTCAAGTTCTTTTTCTGAGAAACGTAAACCACGCTTCAAAACATCTGGTTTACTAAGAACGAAAGATATTTGTTCAAGTGATATGAAGCTTTCATCCAACACTTCTGGCCATACAAACTTTCCTTTCTGTTTCCTTAGAAACCTAACCAGAAATTCTGTGCCATTTGTCTCTTGGATTTCACCCACAAAGTATTTGTGGGTCTTGTGTGTTGTTGGCACACGAACAATCACAAAATCGTTGGTTTTAACACTTTGTGGAATTGTACTTGAACTCCCCAGAACTCCAGCAGTGTCATCAGCCATTCTGTCTACATTATCATCATCTGTGAAAAACAAATAAAATAAAATAACCTAGGTATTAAAGATAGGTGAAACATTAGTTAGAATCCCTGTCCGGTTATCCAGATTAGGGCTTTTCATGGTTTCCTCAAATCACTACAGGCGAATGTCAGGATAGTTCCTTCAAAAGACCATGGCAAAATTTTTACCATTCATTTCTTCTCTCCTTACCCATCTCTAGTAACCTCAACATTGATAATACATAAAAGCATAAGCAACAAAATCTAATTTGAGGAGACGGATGACAAGGTTATGTACCAGAGAAGTGAAGGAATTAGGTTATGGAACATTGAACAGAGAACTGTTTGAATATGGACACATATTTTGATTATCAAATACAGAAATTGAAGGGAGTTCAGAGGAGGGCAGCCAAATTTGTTTGTGGACTTTACTGCAGAACACAATCAATAACTGATATGAAAAAGGAGCTGAATATCTTTTGAAGACAAGAGGAGGGTGAAGATAGTGTTGGTAAAGAGTATTGCATTGAAGACAAAACATGTACAAGACCACCAGCTGGCACTTAATTTTGGAAATAAGCAAGATGATTTTTGTTGTTGTTGATTTTTTGAACAATTTACTAACAACAATGAAAGAATTTAAAATTAAACTTAGTAAAGGACAGATCTAGGTTGGTGGAGAAATTTTATTAAAAGAATTTAAGATAATAATAAAAAAAAGAAAAAAAAAACAGGATAGGATAGTTACAATAACCCTCCACTTTCCAAAAATGAAGGCAGGGGTCCAGGGCACACAGAAAAACATGAATACACATTACAAAATTTTGGTGAAACATTTTGTTCACATAGGTGAGGCATATGGCAAGAAGAAAGATGTATACACAACCAGCCCTGCCACAAGAATAAGCTAGAGATGAACCATTGGGGAGAGGTGGCGAATGCAATTGTGAGGAGGGGTAGGTAAATAACCAGTGATAATCGTGAGTAAGTATAATATCTCTAATGACCAGTCAAAGTAAAATAAAATGAGTCAATTTTGTAAAAATGTGAATAAGGATACAAATTTATTAAAATAATAATGTATATTTATAATAATGTAAATTAACAGGTTTTCATGTGGCGTCTTAATGTAGGTTGTGGTAAGTGGGATACCTGGTGTCTGGGTTGTATTGGTAAGCCATTTCCCATCTGTAGGTAGCAATGTCAGGAAAAACTCTGGCAGGTGTCACTGTAGAATATGTGTTGAGATTGTTAGAGTCCTAAGTGGACTGCCACTGGATGCTAATGGTTGGCAGTATAAATTTTTGCCTTATGGACATTTATCCTCATGGACAGTAGTTTAAAAGCGGGGCTTGTGTAAGAATCTGTGCAGAGAAGGCAGCTTAGTTAATAAATGAGATGAATCATGGTGTGGTTTGTCCAATAATCTTACCGGTATAAGTACAGGTTTGCAAAAACGACTGAGATGGTATACACAGGCAATGTTCATCAAATTACAAACAGCTCTAACTTCTGAAGATGATCCCCCAGAAATCCTTCAAGTGGGACAAAATCATGGCATCATCAGATCTAAGAGTATACACCTTATTATGCTATGCTCTGTCATTGTCAAATTATTTTCCTGCTTAATATGCATATTTCTGGCTTTATTTGTGCACCTATGAGATATGGATCATTGAACCTGTATGATGTAAAAATGGCCACATTCTCATGGAATGCAGTAAACTACCAGGTTACACAAAGCAATGTCATCATTAAGACAAAAAAGAATGTTTATGATCTTTGTGAGTGGTCTGAAAATGGTGTATATATCTTGTCTGTGCAGTATCTTCCCTATTCTGGATATTACAAGTTTATATATATATATATATATATATATAAAGGTAGGAAGGTATGTGAGTTGGATGCAGAATGACTTTCATGCTTCGCTTCTTCCTTCCCGAATACACATGAGGTTTGACCCTCACTGTAGCTATTCTGGAAATAGGATAGGGAAAAATAACCCGTCACTTACCATCGATGAAGGCAGTAGGGCGAGATGAACACATAAAGAACACAAAAACCCCAAACAACTTCACAATATCTCTGTTAATAACATTAATTATCTAGGAGGTGAGACATGTGGTGGGGGACAGATGAGTCCATATCCTTATCCACCACATTTATCGCTGGTCAACTTTCTTCTCCACCACCAGTTCAATCACTACCCTCCTGCATGCTTCATCTTTGTTTCATTCATGTGCCAAATCTAGATGTGATCATATCTTTCCTCTGCCATTTGTCTCACCTCTTACATGACTAATTTTACTAACTGAAATATCGTAAAGATGTTTGTGTTCTTTATGTGATTGCCCTCCTGCCTTATCTGGGGTAAGTGATAGAATATTTTTCCCAATTCTATCTTATTTTCAGTGCCTAATGGTAGTTTTTTTTGTTTTAATTATCCATATGTAGCTATTCTGGGGAAGATTATTTACATATAGTCATGCATTCTTTTTAGCAAGGGTACATACCGTCCTTCATGTTCTGTGAATAAATGTTATAAAACTGGTATTGCCCTGATGTGGGAGGTGGCAGATCTTTGCAGTTAAATACAGAACAATACATGTAGCTTGCACACAAGCCAACAGGCACAGATCTTATTTAAATACAAACTACTATGTCAGTTCAATTAAAGACCAAACCTAGGTTTTTTAATGCCAATGATAGTGTAGTTGTGGTAATATAACAAAATGGCACACTGTGATTATTAATAAAATAAGAAATCATTTCAGATGGCATTTATTCCCAGTTGTGTTCATTTATATGCTATTCGGCTTTAAAATTTGTTGAATCATGTCCCTACTCTAACAACATTTCAATAATTTTTTTAATTACTTCATTATTGTATGTGACAACTGTACCGTATCACAAAGAAAAATTATTTGTTTGATTAATTTTATTGTTTAATGTTTATTAGTATTGGACAAATTGTATTGCATCACTTATCTAGTCAATTTCAGTATTTTGCAGCTTAAGTCTTTCATTTTTCCCACATCTTTATATCTCTGTAATAACATTTCATCTGATTTTCAAATAACTCTTTTCATAGTTCTTGATTGTTATCTCATATTTTATTATTTGACCATATAGTTGATTTACTTTTGCATTCCACGTGCTCATTTGACCGTCTCATCTGCATTGCAACATACTAATGGATATGCAAAAACTGTCACTATTTCAGCATTTTGTATTCAAGATATCACTATGTAATCTATCATTCTTCACTAGATAGAAAAGAAACCAAAATAATTGCTCCTGTAATTTTATGAAACCTTTCTTTATATTTACTGGAATAATTATGGAAGTGATGCAGAACAGGGCTCCTGACAACTATAATTTAGTGACATTCACACAAACTAAATGAAATGAGACTTTATGACTCAAATGTTATTAATTAAAAAATAAAGAGTTAAATTTCAAACAGGAATTCAAACAGCAATTCAAATTTTTCATATAGGTATAATGATGATTAAAAAAATATATAGAGAAACTGTAACTATTCCATTAGTGAACTTATGAGAACAACATAGTTTCCTGATTATATGGAAATAATTTCCTGCCAACAGGCAGACTCCATAATAGGAAGAATGTAATATCTTAATTGCACACTATAACAGCTAATTGAATGTATTAATATTTTATGAAAAATATCTTATTATGACTTGTAGTAACACAAAAAAGAGATATCTTATCATTATTTTTGTGTCATTGATAAGATATACTTTGTTAAGAGCTCAGTCTGTTTCAGATAATTTGTGTGTAAGGTAATATTTCAGCATTATTTAGTAAGTAATTAATAGAATAGCATAAGTATTTTATATGAAAATCAGTCAGAAATATTTATTTAATTTTTGATCAGGAACTGTAAATATGATAAAATATGTAGACAGGTACATGATATGTGCATTTACATACAATAAAAAAACTGACATAATTGCTCCAATTGAAATAAAAAATTAATAATTGAGCATGAATCTTTAGAAACAGATACAATACAATCAGCTACAATGACAAGAAACAATGGTAAAAAAGATAGGTTTCTCAAGTCAAAGAAAAGATATGTGAAGCCACGAATGAAGGTAGAAGAAACTTATAGAAAATTCCAAGTCAGTTTCATGTTTTAAAAGTGGCTTAGCAACAGATGTCATAATGTCTATCATTTGAAATATGAAACATTGCTTACACAAAGTTTAAATATTCAGATAATTATGTTTTAAAAAGCAGGCCAGCAGTAGCTAATACAGAGGTAGGAAACAGATAAACATACTTAAAAGTTTGCCAGAAATTTTCTGGTGAAAAATTCTACAGCATTTTTTTAGTAAGTAATCATTACAACTATACATGTTGTAATAGTTTAATTTAAATATTTAATTAAATTTATATTACTTTCGTCACTATAAAATGATTAAGCCAAAGAGTGAAAATATTTTTAAAATGAGATATTACTCATTTCATTGCAGGTCTCATAACGAACAGTTAAGTGTTATCAACAGGCCTACACTTATTATATACATTTGACTTTGTAATAATGCAAAGAAGATAATTGAATTCAAAGTAATAATGATAAATATGGAAGTTTGTTAAAGTTTCCTATCAATATTTTGAATGCCTAGCACACAAATTTCAAAAAAAAAAAATCAACATCTGACATAGTAAATAAAGAAAATACCATATTTTATGGACTATAAGACACACCTTAATTTTTAAGCATTTTTTTAAATAACTTTTTTTTTTATTAGATTGCAAAGCCACAAAAAAAATTCTTAGTTTATAAAACTGAACTTACCTGTAATAAATCGAGCATGGTGGGTGAGTGGTTAATGCTCTGGCCTTGCATCAGGAGGATGGTAGTTCAATTCCCCTTCTGGGCATCCAGTTTTGGGCTTTCAATGGTTTCCCCAAATCACTCCAGATGAATGCTTCCTTCAAAAGGCTGTGACCAAATTCCTTCTCATTCCTTGTACACAGACCCATCCCATTTCTAACGACCTTGATGTTGATGAGGTGTAAAGCCATAAGTAAAAAAAAAAATAAAAAAAATTTACCTTTAAAATTCCTGAAAATCGTCACCTGAACTTTCTTCTTTTTCTTCCTCTTCATCATTATTGTTGTCTTCTTCATATATAAGATGGTCTTCACTGTCATCGAGAGCATTACTTATGCCGGACTTCTTGAAAGGTTTAACAATAATATCTTCTCTCACTCTAGACTAGTGGTCCGCAACCATTGTCCCGCGGCAAGGTGAAGCGTGTGCCCAAAATTTTACGCATTATAAGGAATTAATTGTCAAGTTTTTAATTAGTTATATTTTAGTTTCATGTGCCATGAATTGTTATGTATTGTTGTATTCTAAGAAATTAAATGATATTTATTTACTCACAGTTGCTGTTAGATTTGTTTATTTATTATTTAATATTTTTATTCCTTGCTTCTACTGTTGCAATTTGAGGTTCTGTTATACTGTATTTATCACATGTTCTAGTATGTGCTTTTCCCTCAGTCTAAACTTCTGGGATTAGCAGAACTTTCCAAGCCTTGTATTATTTTATTATGTTGTCGGTGTGCTTCTCCAACAATAGTACTTTGTTCCTGTACCATTGCACCGAAGCATTGCTACACTTCACTGTAAAAACAATTGGCACCATATACATGTCTTATTTAAAGTTTATATACACTTCTTACAATTACTTCAGTTCCGTCATAGTTGTGCTCTGAAGTGGTCCGAAAACTGTGTTAGTAGTTAGTCTTGATATTTTCTATTAAACTCAGTAATGCTGCTGTGGTTCCCAATAAATTGAAATGACATTTGTCAACAAAACATTCTTCACTATCAATCAAAGATGTCAATTATTTTCATCAGTTGTTGGAAAATAAGGATAAACAAAAAATGTTCATGACTGATAGAGTACGTGTTACGGAAAAAGTACAGAAAGCTAGTTATAAGGCAGCCAAACTTATAATAAAGGCCAAGAAACCACATACAATAGGTCATGCACTGTTGAAGCTTGTTTGTAAAGAGATGGAGAGAATAGTTCTGGGTTTAGAATCTGCTAGTGAAATTTCAAAAATTCCTCTCTCTGCTGACACAAGCAGTTGCTGAGTTATTGATATGTCTCGTGATATTGAAGACATTATGAAGAAGGAAAATCCATAACTGTCAGATTGATGAGTCTACAGATATGAGCTGCTATGCACAATGTCTGGCTTACATTCGCTACATCAATGGTGAAGTAATTGTAAGTAATTTCTTCTTTTCAAAAGAACTTCCAGAGCAAACTGCCAGTGAAGAAATATTTCATTTGACTGATGAATATTTGCTTCTTAATTAATTAACATGGAAGGATTGCATTAATGTTTGTACAGATGGAGCAGCTACTATGACAGGCCCAGTGAAAGGATTTGCAGCTAATGTATGCAAAGTAAATCCTGACGTACAATGTGATGATTATCTCAATCACAGCAAAGCCATTGTTGCGAAGTCTCTGCCACCTTCTCTGAAAGATGTGCTGGACAAAGTAGGGTAGTAAAATTCATTAACTTCATATAGTCACAGCTCCTAAAGTCGTGGCTTTTTTCCGTGTAGTGTCGGGAAATTATTTCAGAACACACTACACTCCTGCTACATACAGAAGTGTGCTGGCTGTCGTGAGGAAAGGTGTTAACGAGAATATTTGAACTTAGAGAAGAGGTCTAGGCATTTTTGATTGTTGAAAGACGTAAGTACATGGATTTATTCACAGATGGCGAATGAATATGTAATTTGGCATATCTTTCTAACATTTCCAGCACTTCCATGAACTGAACATCAAAATGCAAGGTAGGAACGAAAATATTCTTATTAGTATGAATAAGATTAAGGGATTTGAGAATAAGCTGGATTTTTGGTTACAGAGGATTGAAAATTGATCATCTGACGTGTTTGCAACTATATGGTCACTTGATGACAGTAATGAAATGGTGATGGATTTAATTGAAGAACATTTAGATGTCTGGCAGCAGAAATTCAAAAAGTACTTTAATTGAGTTTGTGATCCATTTGTTGCAAATTCGGAACAACTTCCAACTAATATTCAAGAGGAACTCACATCCTCTCTCATATACAATTTAAATGGTTTATTTATCAAGACATCAAGAGGTTGCAATTGTGAAGCAAGTCCTCCCGGAATAACAGCAAGCCCTATATGTCCCTGTCTCAATTTCTCTCTCAAAGAATTTTTCAAATGACTACTAAACTGATCTAGCACAAGAAGAGAACTCTTCTTCAATAAAGCACCCTTCCTTCTCTCCCACACTCTGTTAATCCATAATTTCGTACCAGCCTCATCCATCCATCCCTTGTCATGTACGTAAACAAGAACACTTGTTGGTAGTATTTCAGAAGGTTGTGGCATTGTTTTGCACTTGAAAATGATCATTGGATTAAGTTTAGTACCATCAGCACAGCATGAAAGGACAACGGTGTAGTGAATTTTTTCATGTCCACTTGTTTTTACAGTTACAGTTTTAGAACCTTCCATGGCAGCAGTTCTGTTACTCAGCACATCAAATGTCAGATGAGTTTTGCCCATATTCGCTATTTGACTTAGTTCCACACTGGTTTTCTTTCAATTTTAAATAATAAAGCAATTGAAAGAATATATTTTCTCTTACTCTTGCGGCATTTTCTGAAATATTTTGTTTCTGGTTCACATGCTAAGTCCATAATGCTTCATAAACCTGTAGCACCAACCAACTCCAGCCTTAAGGTCTGTTAAGTTCCACTGTAGTGCTAGCTTATAAGCATGTATTTGAATGAATCATTTCTGTATCAATTCTAATGTCATTTTGACGGTGTCCTTGAATCCATTTCAATATGTCATCTTCTAGTTTTGACCATTTTGCATTCAGTTCTCTATTTGCACATTTAGATTTCCTCATTTTTTTCAGTTCTTCATTAGTATCCCACCAATCACAAATGATTTTTTTCTGTTGATGGAGGGTCAAAATGCTGCTCAGCTGCTCTGTTTCCATGTTCTTCTGCATATGCTATTACTTTCAATTTATAGCCCACATCACATGAATACATGAATACATTGCGAAACTAGCTGCTAACAAAAATATTGTAGTGTTTCCAATAACACAAATCACTTTCAATTCAAGTTCACTGGCTCCGTAGACTGCAATAATGAATCATAGGCTAGACAATGTTCTGGGTGTGTGATGGTGGAGTGGGAAGGAGACTGTGTTAGCAAGCTTGTGAATCCCTGCAACTCATGTTCATCACATCGGTGCATTGCTGCTGCCAGTTGAATCCAATGTTGCCAGATAGAGATAGGTTTCCCGTGGCATTCAATATGTGGTAATTTTTAAGACTGGTGGGAATTTTAAATCAAACACTGAACATTTTTATATTAATTTCGAGTATAAGATGCTCCCAAATTTTGGAGGCAATTTTTTGAAGAAAAGAGTGTCTCTTATAGTCCGTAAAATACGGTAGATTTGGCAAAATCGTATTTTGTGATAAAATATTATTGAAAAAAAAAATTGTTAGATATATCACAATGACAAAATTCATCAGTTAGTATGAAAGTGGAAAGCCATAAAAAATTAATAATACTCGTTAATTGACATATGATTAGATCTATTAATTAAACCATGGAACCATTTTCATTAATAAAGCTATAAGTTAAAAGAAGTCAGATTCACAGAAATCTCGAAGTTATAACTTATACATCCAGAGTTAATGTAAATTTATCTGAAAAATAATAGATACATTTTAACTGTAAGATCTGTATTGTATCTGTAAGCTCTGATTAAAAATATATTTTTTTTCTGAAAAATAAAAAAATATCAAAATTTTAATCACAAGAGAAAATGGTGATTAATCAGATGGAAAACTTCAGGACTTTAATTAATTTAATTTTAATTAATATACTTAATCTAAATTTGAGGGGTGCACGGTATTGTGTTAATTTCAATATTCTTTATGCAAAGCTACAGTCTACACCATTTAACTGATCTCCATTAAAGTTGACAATTACATGTAATTTCTCAAGGAGAAGGTTTCTGACCAAAAGAAATTAAAAAAACACCCCATCTCCCCAGTTACACCCTTTAATTTTATACAAACCTACATTCATTTTGATTGCCTTTGCACTTGTATACTTTAAAATAAGCAGAAAAATCCTGTCAATATTTGCTCTGCCAAAACTCAACCACTGTCCCTCCTTTCACCCCCTTAATTTTTGTAAATGTTCTTTATAAAAAGCTACAGTTGACACCGTTTGACTGATTGCCATCAAAGTTGGCATATACATTGTAAGCACCTTAGAATTTTGGCAAAATTCTAGTTTCCCTAATAGTAAAATATTCAATAGATCGATTGTGGAGTTGCTTACAAATAGTAAAATACACAATTACGGCACTAGAAGTAAAAATGATCTTCACAAGACTTACAAGTCATTGTCATTTGTTCAAAAAGGGGTCCGATATTCAGGGATACATATCTTCAATATGCTCCCAACACATATTAAATGTCTAGTAGATGATAAGAATAAATTCAGGAAAAAATTGAAAGAATTTTTAATTGACAACTCCTTCTACTCTGTCGAAGAATTTATTTCTAAGGTCTTTTAAAAATAACTGCCAGTATCTTGTGTAAATATAGTTCAAATAATTAATTTACCATGTACCGGTATGCTATGACTGTACATCTCCTGGGTGTATGTATTTAGTTTGTTATGTAATTGTTTATAGTAGGCCTACCATATATGTTACGACTGTACATCTTGTGGTGTACCGGTATGTATTATTTTGTTAATTTTTTTTTTTTTTTTAATGTACCATATATCCTATGACTGTACATCTTCTGGTGTATGTATTATTTTGTAATTGAAGTGTTTAATGTACCATGTATACTATGACTGTACATCTAGTGGTGTACTTATTATTTTGTTATGCAACTGTTTATCTGTAAATTGACAACTTTCCACATCCCACAGAGCCAGTCTCATATATTGGGATCAATGGAAAATGAATGTATTGTATTGTATTATGCTGGACTTAGAAATTTCGAGAAAAGTAGTTGTCAACTTTAAGGAATTGTAATCTTTCCTACCGTGACGATTCACCATAAAAATCATTTTAAAGTGTATTTATCATATCGTGAAATGTTTATTTTAAGAGATATTCCGTTTTGTTCACGTTTTGAAACACGTGATTAGAAAAGTAAAAATCTAAGATTCCAGTTATCTTCAAATCACGTAAAGCTACAACTGATCTTTTATCACCAGCTATAGTCAGCATTGTTCCCGATATTTTGGTAGTAAAATTAAATAATTCGGCAAAGTTTAATTAGCAGTTTTTATTAAGAGAAAAAATGAACTTTTTAATTAAAAGGAATATTAATTTGAAATTTATGTCAATAGATAGCCCAAATTAAGGCAATTACGAATATATAACGGTTTAGGTAAAAAGTTTAAGCATTTGTCTGGTAATTAAGTTTTTTTAAATAGATTGTCGCTAATTGTTGTTGAAGCGCGTAAAAATTCCCCCAAGTTGGTCATGTGATGACTTTAATTTTAAGATTATAGAAACCCTTTGGAATGTTACATTAAATTAAAACAGATAGAACATGGCAATAGAAAGTCCCTGTAAAAATTTCAAGTTAAACTATTTTGTACTTATGGAGATATTAACTAAAGAATGATTTGTCAAGGTCATAGGCTCTGAGGAGCCTATAAAAGATCGTGCAGTAAGTTCACATGGTCTCACTCGTACGCCGGAAAGTAATCGCGCAACTCCGCGCATGATTTTCTCAGTGATGTTCAAAGTAGTAACTTTGTAATATGTAGTCTTTCTTTTCTTTTTTCGGTTTCGTCTCAGTCTTTACCTCGGGAGCGTTATGTGAAGTTAATCTGCGCAAGTTCGTTTTGGAGCGGGAAGGAGGCGGTTAGCAACCTACACTCACTGTCGGCCATGTTGGTATCGTGGGAATCGGCTGCGACGGTAATGTCCGTTAAGAACTTTTAAATTTCAAAAGGGGTTTCGGCGGTAATTTCGTAATCTGCGATATTTTGTGCTGGAGCGGGAAGGCGGTTGGTGGAAACTTTCACTCAAAGTCGGCCATGATGAGATTTCGGTACGATAGTGTAGCAGCGACGGTTAACATCAACTGATAAATTTTCAAAAAGGGGTTTGGTTTTGTTCGGTATTATTTCTATCCACAACCTACAATTTTTGGAAACGTTTGTTCGATAGCCTGCTCAACTGTTTAATGCATTATTTTGAAATGTGACTTTCAAAATAAATTTAATTTTTTTTTAAGTGAATTGTTGTGATTTCGTAGTGAAACCTTTCCTCAGCTTTGAGTTATAAAGCTTTGTGGCGGCCATAAAGCATTTGAGTTGAGATTCTAATTAGGCAATATGGTCATCTAAAATAATTAAAGTCAGTCAGAACATTTTCGTTAGAGAACTTTTCATTTTAAGTGAACTGCTAGCTAAGGCACTAAAGCGATACTACCACCCCGGTATCAGCTTAGGGTCTTACAACTAGAGATGGGCAGGTCCGAGAATTTAAAGGAGTCGGGTTCGGATGTACATACCGCGCTGCGGACCTACATCCAGGTTCCGTGTCCGCGGACCTGTATGGGTCCGGCTCTACAATCGGGCGGGCGGAGTGAATGGCAGAACTGGATCTGTGCGGACCTACATTCAGTTACGTGTCCGGCGGAGCTGTATGGGTCCGGTTCTACAATCGGGCGGGCGGAGTGTATGGCGGAACTGGATGTGTAGGGACCTACATCCAAATACGTGTCCGGCGGATCTGTATAGGTCCGAACCTACAATCGAGCGTATAGTGGATACAAATCCTACCAAGGAGAACTGCAGCATGAGTTATATCGTGTTCATCCATTAATTAATGAAATGAAAGAATATTAATTCTGATAATTTTTATTTTATTTTTGTCTGAAACTCACAATTGTACGTAATATTATAAAATCACAGCATAATCAGACTTGATAATGATAAAAGTAAAATTTCTGTGGGTTCTATAAGAATAAAATGAAATCATTTCTTAATAATGTTTAAGTTCCACTAAATTTTTTTTTAAAACAACCGAAAGTCTTTGTTAACTGTTAGTTTTTTTTTACTAAAAATGAAATTATTCAAGACTCAACATTTTGAGATAATTCTTGCCTTTCCACAATATACCAGATTAAGAAACAGTTTATTATAAATGAACAAAAAACAAAATTGCAAGTATAACGTATTTTAAATTGTGAGCGAGAAATTACGTGAGATTTGTTCTTATATTATGTATAGTGTTTTGCTCTGTATACTATGTGAAACTGTTTTGATTGAGTGAATAAAACGTTGTCGTGAATGCTAAATCGAGTGCGATACAATGCATTTTAATCAAACAGTAATATTTATGTTTTGCCAACTACCGTAACGTGTTTTTGGTGCTTTCAAAATCTTTAATTTATTTTGTGCAATTTCAGAAACTTTTAATTTCTTTGTAATTTTATTTAATATTATTTCCAATTTAGTTGAAACTATTTTTGAGCAAGATTTAATTCTTATTAATAATAACCGATCGTTTGAGCCATTGTCAGACGTTCTAGAAACGGCTGGATGTGAGGTTTTTCTTTTTTCAATGTCGGATTATAAAATATTTCTGTAAAAGCGGCCAGCACAGTCTCTCGCAATAATGCCACATAATCATTTATATATATTACTAGCTGTTACCCGCGACTTCGTACGCGTGGATTTAGAATTTGATTGCTAGAACTGGATATGCAACGCTGAAAATTATCTAAGATGTCCCAAACAACACTGAGTCAGCATAATATAACGGGAACGCCATCGATATACCATTCTACCTTCGAACCTGTGTCATGACCAAAACTGTTATTCATATCGGAAAAAAGTATCCTATTTCGTTCCTAAATATACAAAGTATTTCCTTGTCATCGGTATACACATAATTATATTAGTGAAAACGTAAAAAACTTTCGCATATACAATATTGTTAGTTTAGATCACACAAAAACTACCTGTGGAATCAGTAGGGCCTATACCGTGAATAAAGTAAACGCTTTCTACCGCCAAAGATTTGCCAGAACATGGTATCCTTACTATAAAATCCTAGGCCCTGGCTCAAACTATGAAAAACAATTCATAAAAATACTTGCTTCCAATGGAATTTGAACCCGGAGGAACACTACAGTTTAATATAAGAAGCAAACTCGTTACCACTACGCCATCCCAACATTGCTTAACAACATTTCGCATTACAGATATAGATGCGTTTATCTTTTACAGTTGAGATAGTTTTCATAATTTAATGACAATATGTTCTTATCTATACATAATATAGTATCCCATCTCGATCATCATGATCGGAGTATCCTTTTAGCCCAAGGAACGTAACAAACAGACATAAGGACAAACAGAGTTACTTTCGCATTTATAATATTAGTGTAGATATGTATAATGTTCCTTGGAAACTCTACGAACCGTGTTTCTGCAATAAAGAGATGTTAAATGTATTATCTGATTTGTCCTTAAGCCATCAGAATTAAGAACGTAAAAAATTCTAGAGACTTTGTGATTAGTCAAACTGAACGTTAAAAGTTTAATAATCCTGAAACGCATTAAAATTACAAGTTAAATTATAAGTTCATTCTTACCAAAATGTAACCTGAGATTCCGTAACACAGCATCCACTTCACATAATTCTGAAAGTTGTTGGAGTATAAAAAGATAGATTTTTTTTGAGAGCAACAGCTTTAAGCACTGAGCTATGAGGAAGTTCACAAAATGAGAAATGCTGTGGCACATTTAAATACAAAACAAACTATAATATCACTAAAAATTTAAAAATAAAATAATTGTTTAAAAAACATAAAAACTGCCTTAAAAAAAAGTACACTAAAAATTTTAAAATAATTTTATACCTTGCTTAGAAAAAAGTAAATCTAAATGAACAATATTTTCCATTACTGTTATTGAAATTTTTACATTAATTAGATATTTTTGGAGTCGGTGCAAGCAAGAAAAACAATAATGCATAAAAATCATGTTACTACTTACCTACAATTAATGTTAGAAACATGTTTCAACAAAACTGAAACATACAGATGATATCCTGATATTATACTAACTGTAAAGCATTTACTGCATGATGCAGCCTACCAACTGACACTGTAGTGTCAGAGATATGCCTGGATGACCAACGAGGCCCATGGAGGAAGGAAATATATGGAGGAGAAGTGACGTTAAATCTGTGAAGCAGGCTCTAAACTCTCCCGCATGGCGGCAGCAGTGGTATTGTAACCCAAACAAATGCTGAGTTCACACTGTGTCTGATGTTCTGATTATTTCATTTTGTAATGTGCATAAGTGTTTTATAATCCCATCTTGTGTTGCATACGGTTGCACAAATAGGCAAGAGGGGAAAGAACCTGGAATATCATTTCATAGGTAAGTTGTATTCTAATAATTGTAGTTGAAGTGGTCAGTGGGAATTGTAAACTTTGGCACATGTCTATAAATATTTGGTCATAGCTCTCAATGGGATGATTTTGTTCTCAAATTTTTGTTGGTGTAGTGTAGAAAATCAGCATACTTTGCTATTTTGCACATAATAGACTAGCATTAATTTTTAATGAGTGTTGAAAATGAGATTTAAAGGGGTGTGTTTTACATCGCGATTCAGTTTATTTAGTATTATGATTTCTTTCGTCACGTTGCTGTTTAATGCTGACAGTTGTAAGGAACCAGGCCGATACCGGGGTTGAGTATCGCCTAAGTGCCTTAACTTACACTCTTGATGCGGACTCAAAGTTCTCAGTAACACTTGCTAAATAATTTTGATTTGACCATGTAGCCTAGATAGTTCAACTTGAATGCTTCAGGTCACCACAATATTTGTTGACCCACAAATATTGAAAAGGGTTACTATTTAGCTACGAAATGACAACAGTTCAATTTTCAAAACTCTTCCAATTTATTCAAATAAAACCAAAAGTTCAAAATAGCATTCTACAAGTTGATTTGGCTAATCGAACATACGTTTCCAAAAGTTTGCATATTGTGGAGAGAAATCTAACCGACCGAGCCCCTTTAGTAAACTTACAAGTTTTTAGCAGTCATTAAAGTTATGATATAACACGACACCCCACATGGTCGCAAACAGTTCACTGACTAGCATAGCAAGTTACAACCCAGACGACATACTGGAACAGACGACGGACCGGTACAGACCACAGGCAGGAACAGACAGACCATCATCATCATCCGTCAACTGTCTGAGCAAAGCTCATAATGTCTTTCGTGAGCCAGGATACCCTATGTCACGTGTCTGGTTTGCTTTTTTGACTTGGCTTGCTGTAAATGTCATGAGGTTGTATTGGAGTCTAATTTGTAGACAGTCTTGGAATGAGGACGGTGATTAGCTGGGTGAGCAGCGTCACCACCGTCGTCATCTGGTCGTCGGATCCGGTACGGCAGGCGTGGCAGGTCCCCTCCGGCCGACCTTCCAGTAGGCCGGCTGGCTGCCGTCTGAATCCTGGAGCCGTCGTGGGCCGGTCTTGGCGACGCGGTGCGGACCGCGAATGGAGCCCGCGCGTTGTCGCCTGTCTGTCGGTGTGGGGCGGCTTGCTGGAGCTGGTCTCCGGCTGGGCTCTCTTGGGCCCCGTGGCAGCTTTAGGGCGATACTTCGCCTTCAGCTGCTTCTTCATTTCACAGCCAGAGAAGCAGGCTGCGTGGTTTAGGCCACAATTGCAGCAGACTGCCTCTTCCCTGGCTGTGGTGCAATCGGCCGCACGATGGTCTGCCCCACATCTGGTGCATCTGCGCCGGTTATTGCAGTCCCTAGCCTCGTGCCCTTGGAGCTGGCAGTTAAAACATTGCCGGAGCTCTGGGGGAGAGGGTTTCTTCATGATGACCCTCTCAGCCCTCGCCCTCGGCTGCGTCTCAACAGCTGCAGGCTCAGGGACAGGTTGGCTCGGCGGGCTGGGCTGCTCCACGGTGCAGCTGACGCCCATAGCGCTCAGCATGGCGGTGGCCTTCGACAGGTCCGAAGGGCAGGAGGCTAAGATGGAGATGCCTCCTTCCGCCGGCCAACAGAACAATGGCAACTCTGTAGCCAGCAGAAGCTGAACATAAAGGCTGCCACAGTTGCCTTCATATGGCACCACCACAGGCTGGACGGGTCCCTCCTCAGTGGCTGGTGCTGCCTCCCCCTCCTGGGATGGCGTGGGTGACGTTGGTGTTACAATTTGTGTCTCTGCGTCGTCCCTGCTGGGGCTGGTTGGTGTAAGACTCTCAGCAACCTGTGGGACAGGTGCCTTCGTCTCGGTCTCGGGGGCCGGCAGCAGCTCTGAAGTGCTTGTTTCCTGCCACCTGCCAGCTCTCTGTCGCTGAAGTCTGTTGCCTTCTGCGGTGTCGCTTCAATTTCCCGTTGAGTTTTCGAAAGAACTTCTTTGCGCAGAAGTCCTTCGTGAAAACTAGTGGCATTGATGCCAAGGCCTCAGGGCGCTTGTGTCCTTTGGCCTCAGCATCGTCGTGTATCACGCTGACCTCCTCATGCTTGTCCCCTGAGCACATTAGTACCCCATAGAAGACTTTGGGGTCAGCTGGCAAGGACCAGCCATACTTCAGGCCGGCATGTACGACCCAAAGCGACCATGAAGTGAACTCGTACTTCTCCTGCAGTTTCCTGAAATGGAATGGTTCCAGGCGTGTAGCCAAGTGCTTCAGGTAGACGTGATGTACGAAGTCGTCGCGTTCGCTTCGCCCCTCCAAGTAGAGTTCGTCGCTCTCCGCCGCTTCTTCGACAACCGACAAGCAGGCGTCACTGGCAGCTTCAATCATGGCGGTCGCTGTCTGGTCTCGTCCATCATGGCGACGGGGTCTTTTTTTATAGAAACGGCTAGAACCAGTGACGTCAGCAACTGTATCACATCTTTTTGCTTCCGCGTAGCTCAAAGTATGTGTAATTTATTTAACGATCCCGACTATTAAAAATGTTCAAACTTTGACAGTATCTGGACTTATTTACTAGAAGTCCGACGGCAGTCTCTTGAGAAATTTAGAGTAATTAATTTTAAAGTTTTAGCTATTTAAGACTCCGCGTAGTGATACATTCAAATTGGGTAAAATCCCTAAGTGTTCTAGAATTTTACGCGCCTGCACAACAATCCGCGACAATCTATTTTACAAAAACTTAATTACCGGACAAATGCTTAAACTTTTTATGAAAACCCATATATGTATGAAATCGTCTTAATTAGGGCTATCTGCTGATGTAATTTTTAATTTAATATCTCTTTTAATAATAAAGCTTATTTTTTTCTCTTAATTAAAATCACTAATTAAACTTTGCCGAATTACTTAATTTTATTGCCAAAATATCGGGGATAGTGCTGACTACAGCTGGTGATAAAAGTTCGGTTGTAGCTTTACGCGATTTAGAGATATTGCAAGTCTTAGAATTTCTACTTTTACGATCGCGTGCTTCAAAACTTGAACAAACGGGAATATCTCTTAAACCAAACGTTTCCCGATATGATAATTACACTTTAAAATGATTTTTATAGCAAGTTGTTACTGTGGGGAAGATTACAGGGAAATTCCTTAAAGTTGAAAACTGCACTTCTCGAAATTTCTAAGTCCCGCCTAAGCAAAACTAGAATTTGCCAAAATTCTAAGGTGCTTACACAGTGTATGATGAAATTAACTGTTATGTAAGAAGCTGTGAGTTTTATCCATTTTTTTAAAAAAAAGTTCAAGCCATTGACTTAGGTTATTTTTAAAGCTTCATATTAGACTTGTTTCTGTTTGAAAACTTGGGAGGAAACTGTAATTGTTTTTCCTCTTCAATAATTTGATGATTCTTTGATGTAAAATTTATACTGTGTTCTGGAGCATGATTGATAATTGTTCCAGGAGTATGCAATTACCAGTGTTTGCATATTTCACTTCACATTTCAAGAGTAGTTTTTTTTTTAATAAGCTGAAGCTGTTTTAAATTGTATGAGCAGTGGGATTGTTTGACCCCCCCCCAAAGATCTGATACATTGTAAAAATATATCAAAGTGATCCTGACTAAATTTATATATAATATATATTTTAAGATTTTTTGATCAATTACTGAGGAATTAAACAAATAGTTCAAACATAAATCAGAAAACCTAAGAATTCAGTACTCCTACTGCTGTCAAGTATTATCTTGCCCTTTGGGGACACCTCCAAATTACATATATAACTTTCTGTTTCAATCAATCTTGTATCACTGCTTCCTAATTACACTCAGATATTCCGGAGCATGTGCTACATTGAAATAAAATAAAATAATAATACCCCTAGTCTTTTTGTGGCTGTAGATGTTTTGGCATATACAATTCTATTAAAAGACTTTTTAACAGACTTTTTTTTCTTAATTTCTAATGTTTATAGAAAACATCAATTAATACATACATAAGGGGAGCATGCATAAACCACATAGCTCCATTTTGGCATCCTGTGAACCACTATCCCCCCTCCCCCCCATGTAGCCCCACTTGGCTTTTGCCCCCCCCCCCCACCTATCATGTAGCTTTTTTCCCCTT
This sequence comes from Vandiemenella viatica, assembly GCA_031002005.1. Classification (NCBI taxonomy): domain Eukaryota; kingdom Metazoa; phylum Arthropoda; class Insecta; order Orthoptera; family Morabidae; genus Vandiemenella; species Vandiemenella viatica. The sequence continues at coordinate 45,315,494 of JARYHS010013631.1, forward strand.
TTGATTCCAGAAGACATTTTGCACTGTTTGCACTATTGTAAATTACATAAGGAGATAATTAACGGAGGGAAATAAATATTCACATGCTGTTGTGAGTTCAGTTACTCATTTTAACTGTGACAAATGTTATGAAAGGAAAGCTATGTGGCCTGGCTTGGAACCCCCCCCCCCCCCCCTCTCCACATGTAGCCCAGAGTAGGCTTCCAGCTATCCCCCTCCCCCCCTTGGACTGAGTCATGTAGTTTGTGCATGGTCCCTACCTTTAACTACATGTTAATTCGACAAAGATAGAATGAGAAACACCCTTCAGTCACTAGAATATAACTTTTATTGTATTACACAATGCATTTCGGACCCTATGGATCCATCTTCAGGTGACTATGGTATTTACATGTTGATTCATTATTAAGAATGTGAAATAAAGAAAAATAATGAATGAAATTCTGTCTCATAAAGTTCCTTGTACATTCCTGTAATAGCAACAATTATGAAACAGTTCTTTTATTTTTAAAGGTAATAATAAAGTCTCTGCCGGTTTAAACACAAGTTGAAGTAGAGCTGTTCTAGCATGATAAGTTATTTTGTTAAAAAAAAAAGTATACGCATGTTCAGACAGTGATACATCACTGCATTTTTGATTGGAGCACACTCGATTGAAGTTACTTCAAAGAACACCGCATTATGCCAACCATTCAGGATACCGTAGTAAAGTATCACTCTTTACTTTTTGTTGATACACTTTATACTAACTATAAATTACGCGGAAACATTTTATTTCTGGTACCAGCCTACAAAATGTCTGGGTTGCCCGCCCCTAGAGTGAGCCCTCTATTTTTTTTTTATGTTTTATTTTTTTTTTTTTCTTTGTCTAGGACATATTTCAGCCTAACCACAAGTGGTAGTAATAAAACTTAAATATCTATTCTGCATGTCAACCATTTAATCATTGTGGATTTGGCAGAATTAATTTATAGTCCAGGCCACATATCAATTCAATCCCAGTATATCCCGAAAACTAAGCAAGATATCGAAAAACTTTATTCTTTATTTTCGATTTGTCTCGTCGTGTTACATAAGAATTGATCATTAAATTTTTCTTCTGCATTTCAACTCAAGACACCTTACTTTTGATTCAGTATATCTCGAGAACTAGGCGAGATATCGAAAAATTTTATTTTTTATTTCTCTCGTCTTTTTAAATAAGAATCCGTCATCAAATTTGACTTTGACCAATTTTTTCTTCTGAATTTCAACCAATACCATTTCACATTTGAGACAGAATATATCAAAAACTAAGCATGATATCAAAAAAAAATTATTCTTCATTTTTTATTTGTCTCATCGAGTTACATAATAATCCATCTCCAGATTGCGATGTTACATTAATCCTAGAGTCCCCTTGAGGTTTTTGTACATATACGCCGTGTCTGTATGGGTTAGGCCATGCCTCCCCACTCCCCCCACTCTTCCTCCTCCCGGCTTCACTTCATTGCGTGGTGAAGGTCGCTTGCATCGTCTCCATATATTTCCTTCCTCCATGATGAGGCCAAGCCACAGATTAAAATACTGTCTAATTTGTTTCCCTAAATTGTCTCCCACAGTAAAAATATCTGCCCCACAACATGCTATAGAATATTTGGAATTTTTGTTTGTACTCCCCGTTTCACCTCTACCACAAAATGAAGTTCAGTAATTCTATCTTCAGGATATGACAGGTAGCACTGACTCCAAAAATAACTAATTAATGTAAAAATTTCAATAAGAGTAATGTAGAATATTGTCCTTTTAGATTTACATTCTTTTAAGTGAGGTATAAAATTATTTTAAAATTTTTAATGTGCTTTTTTGAAGGTTGTTTTTATGTTTTTAAACAACTAGCTGGTGACTACGACTTTGTTCATGTTTGTAAAGAATTTGGATTGACAGCTACCTACATCTAACCACCATAGTGCATGATGGGAGACTCAATGCTATTACCACACACAAAAGCCAGTCATCTGTGCTATGTAGTTCAGGCAGCAAAGTAAAATATATGGACACACATGTCTTTAGTCAAAAAATGAAAATATCCTTGATCAAACAAATTTCAACCACCATATCTCCCACACTCACACAGTTACTGAAATTCAGCCAATGTTGTGATCTATGGGTGACTCTGTGCTACTACCACACACAAACACCAGTGATCTGTGCTAGATAGTTTTGGCTGAAAAATGGTACACCATGACACATATGTCTTTGGTAGAAATATGAAAGTGGCGCAGGTCGACCACCATATTTCCCACATCTCCATAGCTATCAACATCTAACCACCATAGTGCATGATGTGAGATTCAATGTTAATACCATGCACAAATGTCTATGGTCTATCCTATGTAGTTGTGGCAGTAAAGAGAAGTATAAGGATACAAAAGTCTTTGGTCGAAATATGAAAATGCCCTGCATCAATCACTTTTAACCATCATATCTCCCACACCCCCACAGCTATTGGTATTCACCCAATGTTGTGCATGACAGGAAACTCCATGCTACTTTCACACAGAAACACCAGTGATCTGTGTTAGGTAGTGGTGGCTGAAAAGTGAAATGTAGGGAAACACACGTCTATTTTTATATATATAAGATTATTTTTTTAGGTGTAGACTTTGTTTAGTTAAATCTCACCTAACAATGGTGTTCACATGATAGAGCTAATTTCTTTCCCCAGCAGTGTCTCCAAATTTATTTGCTTTGCAATTAGGTTCATCATAAGGTATGTTGTGCCTTATTCACAACACTCCTCAAATCATTCTCAGTACTAATTCTATTAAAATATTATACAAAATTTCCTCTTCCACTTACCTCGTCTCCTTATTGAAACCTTTACAAACTGATCCTATATCCTTTATTACCTGGCCAAATATTCCACTAGGTTTGAAAATAATTGTGTCCTGGTAACCTGTGCCTATATGATTCTCCAGAAGTGGACCAACATCTCTCCCATGGATTCTGCCTAGTAACTGAATCATTTTATTCTTATTTTTTACTTACAAGCCTTATTTTGCAGGGGCATGCTGCACCTTACCTACGTATACTACATATGGTTTTTTCTCCCGTGACTCTAGTGACAGATCAAATCTATTTCTGCTCACAACTTTGAAGTGCCTGATACCTCCATCTACTTTACCGTACAGTATATTGCCAGTTTTCATACATTCTCTTCTTGCTTCTTCCTGAACCACCATCTTTCTCCTCTGCCTGAAGGGTCTTTATAATTTTTCCCATTCTCTAATTATTTTTCCACATGCCCTGTCCTGTTCCCTGACAATTTCTTCCTGCTCTAAAATTTTGCTGTCCTTAAAACAAAGGGGAGCATGAGTGAGCCTCATTTTTTTTTTTTTAACTGCTTTACGTCTCTTTTTAACATCGAGGTCTTTAGAGATGGGAAAGGATGGGGGGGGGCAAGAATGGGGGCAAGGAATGGGAAGGAATTCGGCCATGGCCTTTTGAAGGAAGCATCCCGGCATTTGCCTGGAGTGATTTGGGGAAACCATGGAAAACCCAAATCTGGATGCCCGGAGGGGGATTCGAACCACCGTCCTCCCGAATGCGAGGCGAGAATGCTAACCGTTACACCGCCCCGCTCGGTGTGAGCCTCAAGTATTTCCCTCTTTTCCTCTCTATTTTATTAGCACTTCCTCCTTATCCCCTCCCATTTCCCCACAATGAAACCAATGGTTACACTACCTGAAATTAACTTTCTGTCATGGCCCAGCACTGTGTGACAAACTTCCTGCACATGATTTTTTCTACTTCAAAACCAAGTTTCTACTGTTCTGAACAGCTTAGTTACTCAATAAAACCCTAGCTCAGTTTAAAAACAATAAATCCAAAGACAGCACACAAACTGTGTTCTTTTCCAACTATAAATGACACAAAATATTAGGAGACTACTGTGCTATGCAGAATTAATTATCCACTTTCTCTGTCACGGACTGATTAAAACCAAGGAATATGCACTAACTATCTGCTTTTATATGAATAAATGTCAAAAACACTGGAAAACAACTTTTCTAAGCTGCTTAATAGCTTAACGTGAGATGTCCTATAAAATGATTAAAATCCCAAGACTGTCCACACACTATTTTCTGTAGCACCAATAAACGTAATAGAACATGCATTACTTAAAAAGAGTGTAATGGTAAGTTATAGAAGACTTAGAACTAGCAATCAAGAAAGTAAAAAAAAAATTTAATTAAAAAAATATGAAAACTGAAAGCAGGTTGAAGCGGAAAAAAATAGTATGGTACAATCTTCTGATAACATTTTATTATTCAGAGATAAGAATCAAAACAGAGTAAATTAATAAAAGGAATAAGGAGAAGATTTCAGACTAAACACAATATAAACCTAAATATTAATTACACAGTTAACTGCTAAGAAAATGATAACTTACGAAATGTCAAAATAAGTACTAATGAAGTTGGATAATACGAGAATACTTTCTGATAGTAAGTAAAACTGCAACTAGTGACTGATAAAAGTATATCAAAACCAGGTCAACTCAACCAAAAATAAGCTTTTAGAATAAAATGTTGACCTAAAAGCCAGAAATGAACTTGTAATGCTAATAGTATCTATCCCAGAAGTTTCAAGTAGTGTAATTGAAATATTGGAAAATACACTACACAAAATCTTGAAAATTAAGTGACAAATGTAATGTGAACATATACATGTTTTGAAAGATTATAAGTCAGAATTACACAAAATAGCAAAGTAGTTAGGGAAAGTGGCATTTCTTAGTTGTTACAGTTATGGAGTTAATGCCATGGCGATAATTCCAAATACACCTAACATTATTAGAAGAAATGGTGCATTAAAAGAACTGTAAAACCCAAAGACAAGAATTCATAAAACCATTCACAGCACATAATTGGCTATATATAGATGAAGCAATTAGTTCAGGATTAGGTCACAACCTGCGCTACATAAGGCATATATTAGCGATGAGACATTTATAAGAATGAAAAGTAATGCATGGAAGGAAAAAGATGATCATGACCACAAGCTGGCACTCAATTTCAGGCACAAGGTTGTAGGAAGATTCTCTTTTTTAGGTAAGGGTGGCAGGGATTGGGAAAGTTACCAAGAGAAATGATGAATAATTTACCAAAAACATTGAAAGAATTTAAAGTTAAAATTTGTAGAGGGCAAAAGTAGGTGGGTGCAGGAAAAGTGGAAGATCGGTGTGTAGGAAATTGCCACCGGAGCGTGTGCTCCATTTCAGTTTTAATTTTTAGTTAAATATTATTGACTGAAAATAATAATATTTGTTATATCAGCAGTATATTTTGTATTTTTGTTAATTCCTTTTATTTTAACTGATGCTTAGAATTTTCTGTTAAAACAGCTAGATGAAACAACTTCTAAATTCTCAGATTTGTAGGCAAACACTATTTTTGAAAGTGATGAATATGATGGTACTAAGATTATACCTTTGAGTACGCAATTTAATTTACTACCCCTTCCTCTGTGTATAGGAGTGGTGGTATAGATAGGTATGTGTGCACACTTCAGCAATGTGTGCATGCAAAAATGTTTGTATTAATTGCATTTAAATGTTTGTATTAATTATAGAAGTGTTATGATAATAGTGACAATGGTGTTAGTTAATTATTTCAGACCGGCAAAATACTAATTCAGTATCATTTACAGTATTTCTGTGTTATTTATTTGTATGTCTGAAAACAGCTTTTTATTCTATATTAACCTGACACAATATAATATTATCTTGAAGCAATAGAAGAATAAGAATTTTGTTTATTGGCTGTAATTAAGGGAGATCTCTGTTATACTATTCTTTCTTGCAGGGTCCTAAGAAGGCTTCCTCTATATAAGACTTCTGACAACAACACTGAGAAATGAATGTAATTCTGATTATTTTCGTTACTGTAATGTTTAGAGCTGTTTCTATGCAAAATGCAACCACTCCTCTCATAGAAACAAATACAGAAACTACTTTGGAAACAACTGAAACATCATCAAATGAAATGTCATCAACTGAAACATCAACTGAAATATCATCAACTGAAACATCATCAAATGAAATGTCATCAACTGAAACATCAACTGAAATATCATCAACTGAAGCATCAACAACTGAAACATCAACGACTGAATCATCAGATACAGAAAATAAGACCATTCAGGTCTTTTTCATAAATGATGTTCAATATAACATATTTCCAGTTACCAGCAGTGTAGAGTTGTGTTCTGTTAATGCTGAAGATCTGGATGAAGGTGGTTAAACCTATTGTATATATAATTTTTCAATTTACACAGTATTAGTTACACTATTGGAATTAGAAATGTTAATTAACGAGAGATATTATTTTATTATGAGCTGATTCTGAACTTCCATTTCAAGAATGTTTTGGTGGTTTTGGACGATTATCAACTCTCTGGAATTCTATAAAAAGTGAAATGGGTGTTCTCTTGAACATTGGTAACATGCTGGATGGTAGATGGTTTAATATTCTGAAATTTGATGCTGCTCTAGTATCCATGAAGGGAATTGCATTTGATGCTGTGGTAAGTTGTAAAACTTAATTTGGATTTTTTAAAGCTGAATAATAAAATATTTATTCATTTCTTTGAGCAAATCTTTGATAGTGCTTTCATTACTTTATCATGTTTCTTACTTAACGCTATGCTGTTTTATTATTATTACTGAGGGAACTATTAGTTTTAAGTGAACTCATCTGAGCTCAATAGGTGGTAATTGGCCTATAAAATCATTCTGAATATCAGACATCCCACAAGCCTAAATCTGAAATAATTTGTAATTTAATTGTGATGGAGTGCATGATCTGGTGGCAACTTCCTTACAAATATTTTTTCATTTGTAGTTGCTGGAACTACAGTCTAACATAAAATCGGTACGATGGATCATCCAGGCAACATATATGATCAAGCAATTCCCTAAAATTCTTGGGACCACCAACATTTGAGCCTGTGATTCTTAACATCTTAACAATTGAGTCTCCAGACCATGTATTTATATTTTTGTCATTATTATATTTTTATTTATTATTATTTATCTTTTATATATTTTCCACAAGAAATCATTTTTATTTATTATGACCTTATGATTAATTTCTTTCCTGGACATATCATTTCCAACCACCACCATCTTGATTCCAAACAAAACAGTTCAATTCTTCAAATTCTAGTTAGTCGCTTTGGAAAATGGAGAACGGGCATAATGCCACAGCTTACAGCCATATACGCAATGAATTGAAGCTGCAAAACCAACTAAACAGTTAATATAGACCATAAACCAGCCTTAAAGAGTGAGAATAAAAATGTAGACTTGCCTATACAACTGTAAAAGCGAATTATCCATCTTGGTAAACATAAAGTTTTGTTATGACAAAATATCACTATTAAACAATTTTGATGCTGTAAAAGTTGTTCATAATAACAATCAGCCACTAGTAAGTAAATTCTGTCATAAACAAACCACAGTCAATAGTTTGAGGCATTTAAAATATGAAAACATTTGTATTCAAATAAACTTGCATCTTCAACTCCATAAAATCATATGTTTAAAGCAGTATTTGAAGTCAGCCAATAGTGTTCAACCAACTATATAAAATTCTACATAGTATACTAAAATTTTAGATCATTTTATACAGCCAGACAAGTCAGAGATAATTTTAAAATTAAAAACTTGCAAAAAAAAAAAAATGAATGTTGTATATAGTTTTAATTATCATGGACCCTCCAACTAAACACAATAAATGAAAATACTTTTGTGATATGTAAATGAGCCACTGAAATTTATTCTGCAAGCTGTTTTGCACAGTAGGCAGTATCTTCATAATAATCTGGAAAAATCGTGATTTTCCTGTCTTGGCACCACTCTATAAGGAAATGAATATTTTTGGAAACTGATTGCAAAACAACTAGAGCTTTTTGGAAAGCTGAGAAACTGTAGAAGCTAATGGAATAAGTTTTAAAGTCCAAATTGTAATATTTCAATTGAATTTGTACAACGTAAGGGTACACTAACATGTTCTTGGTGGACACAAGCAGAGTTTGGCGGACTTTTAAAACTAATAAATAAATAAGCCTTATTTGGTATTAAACAAAAGATATAATTAATAGAAGCTCTATAGAACTTGCTTGAACATTCTACCACTTCTATAAACTGAGATATTAGCTTTTACGTCGTAACAGATTTTTAATTCTTGCAGCTAAACCGCTGAGTTTACAGAAAAATGCATAAAGAAGTTATTCTAATTACTATTAAAGTTTCAGAACTCTATGTTTCACGTTTCCAAAATTTATAGGACTATATTACGTAGCAGAAGGCTACCCTGGAGGTTCATATAGGCAGTGGACGCGGTGTCTTCAGTCGTGGTCAAAATCTCGAGATGTGAGGAGGTGTCACTCTATATAGCGTTAACAGCGCTGAGTAGTGAGGAAGCTGGAAGTAGGAAGCAGAAGAACCATGCCTGTGGTCAGCCATCATGGTTTTTCGGTAGCTCAGTACGGTTCTAACATCTAACATGTAACTTCAAAGACCATTGAGCAAGGGGTTTGGTCTGTCTACTATCATTTCATATCCTACAATCATTTCAGTGAAGAATCATCTGATTGCTTTCCAATTGTAAGAAGTGTACATTATTCGAAGAATATAACTTAGTAACTTGAACAGTGATTTTAATTTCATTATGACTATCTATCCTTTCCTTTCTTGAGGTATATCAAGAAAAGTGGTGGCCGTCTCTAATCTATTACAGTTGATTTTTCCAGAGGCAAATTACACCATAAACAGTTTTATTTTCAGCAAGCCTATGACCTATGATACAAGTTGTGAGTTAAGGTCAAGAGAAAGCTGATTTTACAACCCCGATATGCAGCTTTACTCCTTACATGTGACTGAGTTGATCACAGATGTTTTGTAACTGCGGTCCAACTTCCTTCAAATTTCATAAGCTATGGGTATAATTTATCTTTCCACTAGCAGTTACCAGCGACTACGTGTGTTTGAAAGTGTGTTATGGTATGAGCGTTTTGGTTATTGTTTAAAATAAAGCCAGCAGAAATATTTCTCCTTTTGGGTTGGAAATATTGTTAGTTGCTTCCTTGGCTTTTACTCTTCTAGGAAAAGTGTACCTCGAAGCCAGGAAATGTAATGTGAGCTAAAAGATGTGGTTACGCACATTACTCACTTAGCAGCAAAAGACGAAAAAAAAATTAGTGTTAAGTACTGATTTATATTTCCTGCTCCAGAAATATTAAGCACATCTATTTTAAACTGAACACACTGTTGAGTATGTCATAACAATCTTGCTTTGATTACTGAACAACATCGTTTGCGATTTATGTAAGAAGGAAAGATTTCCAAAGGAACTATCCATTTTTGTGGGATAAAAACTATTCTGTGTCACTACCTAGACAATATACTAACTCCATTCCACATTTCATTTAAATCTGTTAGTAATTAAGAGGTTTTGGGGCAAATAGTCCAAACATATATCCATCCACACTTCTTTGTTTATAATATTACATTGTGATTCCATACCAAAGGGAAATAAATTAAAAGTTTTTGTCAAATTAGTAAGTAGGTCCTATATCAGATGGTAAAAATGGTAGAATTCATTTTCATTTGCTGACTTTTGTTTTATTTATCATAGCAATAAATAGCAATAATGTAACAGGAAGAGATGCAATGAAGCAATATTAATAAGCAAAGGAAAGATAAAGTGCACCCAATGCTCAATACAATTGAAGTAAGGAGGACAGCAGCAGCAAAAAACTCTTCACAAACACAAAAAAATGCAATATTTCAGTCTATGTCCTTATTCACGAAAATAAAAATATGTGCTTGTACTTGCACAGACACTTTCAATGAAAACAGCCACATGAATGATGGCATTAACTTCTATTACCAGAGTGGAATTATTAGGTAAATGTTACTCTTAGGAAAGTATCATAGGAAAATAAAAAGGAGAGAGATATAAAAGGTGGAAAATATAAAAGATAAGTTATAAATAATAAAATAAAATATTTATATAAATAAATTTACTTACAGGTGATGGTCATTCCAGAGTGAGGAAGATGAGTATTATCAGAGAATGAGACCTGGGAAGTGGCTGGTGTACAGAATGTGTTGGTAGGCTAATTCCAACATAAAAGTTCAGTTGGATGTGCTTTCAGGGAATTTTCTGATGGCTCTGAATGTGAAACAATTCTTGAGATCATGAGAGTTGTGATAGTTGGCTTGGACTGCTAGAAGATGCTCTAGATTTTTGGAATAAACTGTTGACCAATCATTTTGAAGTAAGCCAATGTAAGGATCTGGTAATGGAGGCATGTGAGCTGATATATGAGTTGGGACACAGTATAGGAGAGGGTAGGTTTACAGTAGGTTGTGGTAGCTGGATGCATATCCCACATTTTTCAGAAAGTGGCTTATTACAATGAAAGTAGCTGTAGGGTGATATAGGAGCATTTAAGTTAAGTAGCCTGCTGAAGGTAAGGCTTGGTGTTGTGGAAAGGATAGAAGTAATAATGTGACACAATTCAGGAAAAATATCTGAGAAAATCATTGCCACAATGAAATATCTGGTTCAAGGATTCCAGTTCAGAAGAGAAGTGGATGAGAAAAATAGGATGGTTAGTTTTGTGTTTTGGTGTGCTGGATAGTTTTTTGGCTCAACTATCTTTTTTGGACCAATTACATGGGATAATTATGGAATATAAGGGATTAAGTTGGAGTAAAGGGTAAAAGTTTGCAGTTGTGTCTGCCTTGGATAGTTAAGCTGTGGTGAGGGAGCATTTTGTGCAATACATGTGACAGTTATCCAAGTTTAGAATTGTTTTGGGTTTGTGAGTTTATTGTGGATAAAGGTGTGTAGGTGATCAACTTATGCACATCAAGGAAGGTGACGTAAGTGTAAGAGTAGGTACGTGAAGTATAGGGAATGGATGTTTTGAGTCAAGGAGAAGGTATTCTTTGTGGGTCCAGATCATAAAACTCTATATAACTCAGCCACATGGTGGGTTGTAAGGTAATCTTTTGAAGAAAAAATTCTTCCAACCTGCCCAGGAAATGATTAGCATAAAAGAGTTCCATGCAAGTGCCCTTTACAGTGACTCGTATCAGTTGATAGATTTGGGACTGGTAGGAGAAGTTAGTATAAAGTGTACCATTGAAGAGAGAAAGGCAGAGTTTGAGGTAGGCACATATTAGTGTAGCATTCAAGGGCACTAGGACCCTGTGAGAGTGTATGGATGAATATTTGTAAGTATTGATCCACAAAGCCACATATGTACTGTGGGAACCAATGGAGCACCCAGGATTGCCAGCTACATGTATCTTGGGAAGAAGGTACATGGTGGAGATCTGGAGATGTTTAGGAATAAGGAGGAAAATAGAGTGATCTTAAAGACTTTGAGGGTTGATTTCTAGGCAGATCAAGTTAATGAATTAATAGTCTGAGATAGGTATCTAAAGGTGTTAGATACCAGTCTAAGGGTTTCAGCCCCGTAATCACTGTAATAAATAGAGGAATCAATGAAGGGGTTTCAGTTGTGGTTAGGTAAGGACTACAGCATTTCACTCTCTCTCTCTCACACACAAATTCACAAGGATACTGGTACTTACTATAGTAAAAGAATAAATGATGAAGACAAGGTTAGTGTGAGAAACTAAATACATATTCAGAGGTGAGTGAAGAATTGTTATTATTGGTTAGAACTTAAATTTACCAGGTTTGGACTATGAAGGAAATAGAATTAATAACAAAAGTGAGCAGAAATTTGCAAATAACTTACTGAGGGAACAGAAAGAACAGGATACAATAGAATCAAACATGTTCCATATCTTCTTAATAAATTCTGATAGAAAATTCTTTGGGTCTGAAGGAATAAGTGATATGAGGCAGTTTTGATAAATAGTAGAGAGTCCAGTAAAACAAGATACCCAAATTGAAGTTGGCTATAGGTATACTTATAAAATAGGCACATATTTCAAAACTGAAGAGATATTGCTGAAAAAAAGTGAAGTATGTGTAAGGGTTGCATCAGTGCAGTTGAAAGGAAGTGGGAACAGTTCAAGGAAATATAAGAATAGGGAAAGAAACATTTATTCTAATATACCAAACAAAGATAAGCTGGAACCCATATACTGTAAAATGGAGATGAGAAGGATGAACAGGATGGTGAAAAGATAATACAACAGAGTTAAGAGGCAGCAAAAAACATGTGAAACAACTGTGAGAAATATTATGGGTGCAGGGAGACCATTGGATGGTACAAAAAGAAATTTCTATGGCCAATTCATAAAACTTTTGGGAAGAGAAAGTTGAGACTATTTTGGATAAGGATTTAATTTAACTGTAATGGAGTGCATACTCTGTGGCATTTTTCCTACACACTCTAGCTGTTCTTCTCTGCACCCCCTCCAACTCCTGTACTTGATACCATGCACTGCATTCAAGTTATCTGTCTACTGTGTCCGGTCCAGTTGAGTTTGTTATCAAATGTTATGCCAAGGTATATACATTTAAAGTTTTCAATAAGCAATTTCTCCCTCCCTTTATAATTTCTTATCTGTGTTTATAATAAAATGACTCATTTGTGCATTTAATTTCATCCCATGTTGTCATACCAAGTAGGGATGTAACAGATATCCGCATCCGCAAGTGTGGAACTTACGCGTGAAATCTTACATCTGCTTTTGCATCCACATCCGCAATTTTTAGTGCAGAGGTTTAGCGGATGTTTTTTTTAAATTGCAATATATATTATTCTTTTCTCTTTGTTCAAGATTCTGCCCATCGTTGCTTAGCTAACAAAAGTTGTTGTTTTCTGACGATCTTGCAATAAAAGTAACAATGAACTAAACGATGTTATTACCTAAGCGACGAACTTACTAGTTTGAACTGTCATGTTAAGTAAACATCAGGCTACAATAGACTGCACTGAGCCAGCAATGTCACAGACCGACACTTTTATTATTGTTGTTGCTAACTCGATTGAAGTGGATTCAAATGACACCGCACTGTGTGTTGGTCGTCATTAGTTTGGTTTAATTTTTGGTGGTGCGGACCAGTGTCAGGCTGGTCGATATGGAGAAGCATGTACAAAGAGTTCAGAAATTTCTGGTCCTTTATGACTAAATGTTGTTTTAGCGTTACTGATTAATTTAGAAAAGTGTCCTTTTTTCAGCCTTACTTTAGGTTCATCAGATGTTCATAAAATGTAGGTAGAGTCCTTGCATGTTTGCATTAACAAATCAAAGCTTTAGCAGACATGAAGGTTGACTTTAAGGCCTGTAAAAATTGCATCCAAGACCTGGATTTTGAACCGGAGACCTTCCATACCCGAATCACACGCAGCAAGCATCTGAATTTAGAAGTACTGAAAAATATGTTTTCAATCATATAAAAGTACATTTGTGAAAGCAGAAATAAATGATATAGGAAAAAAGTACATTGATTTTACTATGTTTGAATATTTATTTGAGATTACATCCAGATTTGTATCTTGACTCAGATGGATATGGCGTATGGTTGGGGTACTGAAAGTCCCTTGTTCAAATCCCTGTCTAAGCTGAAATTTTGATGTGTCTTAAAATTAACATTCAACTCTGTCAAAGCTTTGATTTGTTAATTCTAAGATGCTGGGATGCTCCGTGGTTCGAATTTCATGTTAATCTATAGGTCTACTTTTAAAAATAGGTGACAACGATAGAGGTGCATTGCACTGCTGATAAGAAACTCAGTAACTGGAATTTTTAGATCACATGAAATCATTATTATTTTACAGAATCTTTGCAGTCTGTATTTAACTTAAAATGTAAAATAATCTTATTATTTTTTGTTAAAATTTTTTTGAGTGAAGTGAAAGGAACCTGTAACCGCTTTCACGGACCAACAAGAGTTCTTTTATTACAAATTGGATCTCATAGGTCCTACAAGTTGTACTGTGAATGCGCCACTAGAGCATTGGGAAATTGAGTGACGAGCACAGAACTGAGTGTGGCGAGTAGGCGGAAACGGCCTGGACTCGCATTCGGGAGGATGCCGGTTCGAATGTCCCTCCAGGAATCCAGATATGGATTTTCCATGGCTTCCCCAAATCACTCCAGGTGAATGCTTCCTTTAAAAGATCATGGCCAAATTCCTTACCATTCCTAGCCCCAATCTTTTCATGACTCTAATGACCTCTACGTCAACAAGGTGTTGGGTTAAAAAAAAAAAAGTGAGCGCGGAGATGCGCGGTGGTGTGGCCCTGTGCTTAACACTTGAATTAGTCTAGGCACAAACTCTGCAAAGTTCATATGACAAAGACAAGTTTTTAGATGTGTGTGTAGTGAAGTAAATAATTTAATTCATTTGTGAAATCATTCCACATTTTTTGTTGTTGAAAGATGATGTAAAAATAAATCAAAATGGCAGTATTATATGGAAATAAAATTTACTTATATAAAAAAAAGATTGATTCTAAATTTATTTTTCATAAAATATTAAAATCTAAATAATTATAAATTTATTTTTTCCACATCCGCAACCGCTTCTGCAAAACGTCCACATCCGCAAATGTCAAGCACTGAACATCTGCATCCGCATCGCATCCGCAAAGATGACATCCGCAACAACCCTAATACCAAGCTCGATATCCTGTTAGTATCACTCTGTAACTGTTTACATTCTTCTCCCATTTTGGCCCTTTATATAACTTTATGTCGTCTAAAACATCCTAACCTCTGATAGTAAACCATTAAAAAAATCATTCATTAGAGCAATCATTGATCCCAAGTGCTACCTTATGGCACTCCCATTTTCACATCCACTTCTTTTGATACTGAATTTCCTACCATAATTATTTATTTACACCTTTTAGGAATTCTTCTAGCCAGCTAATCTCTTGTTTATCCACTCCAATTGTTTTTACCTTATTTAGTACCATTTTATGGCTCACTCTGTTAAAAGCCTATGGAATATCTACTCCATTAATTATGCCTCCCTAGTCCATTTCATCCAAAATATCTTGCATATAGCTTACTAACTGAGATTCACATTAATGTCTTTCCCTGAAGTCGACTTGTAAACCACTTAACATCCTTCACATTTCTGGTATGGCTGCATACCAATATCACCATTAATTTACATACCACTGATGTCAAACAGATTGACATGTAACTTTTGACCCTATTTGTTACCCCCCTTTATGAACCCTTTCTACCATTATGATTTCCCAGTCCTCTGATAAGCAGCAAATGTCTAGACTCATTTTAAATAATGTTTCAAGATGAGGTTCCTGTCTTTAAGACACATGTAATAATATTGTCTACAACAGCCCCCAGATCTGTTATTGGTTCCCCCAATATATCATCATGAATTATTTCTAGTTTATTAGGCTGTACATTACTGCTTATGTGGAGATACAACTCGACTGATTTTTCTCCTCCCATCCAGAATGATATACCTTAATGTTCTCATAAAACTAATTACTTTCTATCTTTTCCTTTTTCAAATTCACAGTAACTTATCCAAAATGTCTGTATTCCTTCCTTTTCTCTCAGTTTTGTAACATATCCATAGAAATTCCCAGATGAATCACTCAGTGGTCCCCCTTCAAGTATAATATATTTTATAAACCAATCTATACTCTATGTTCTATTTGAATCATATAGTAAAATACACAATCATAGCACTAAAGGTAAAAATCATATTCACAAGAATTACAAGTCACTGTCATTTGTACAAAAAGGAGCCAGATATTCAGGAATACATATCTTCAATAAGCTTCCAACATATATTAAATCTCTGATAGGGGATTAAACTTAAGAATCAGCAGCCCAATCCACTGCATAAAAGAATTTCTTACAAAGGCAAATAATAGTCAATATCTTGTAAAATATAGTTGATACAATTTATGTATTCTTTGACGGTTCACTTCTTATGTATACATCTATTTTGTTGAAGGATTGTAGGATTTTTCAGTGAGTCAATTGCGTAAAATCTTTTTGAGCTTTCTCCTGGGATAGTGCATCAGAAAAAGTACAAGGGGATGTTTGGGAGCCTGCCTTTGCTGGAAGATGGAGCCACAGGCAGGCTCCAAAATGTCGCCTTGTACTTTTATCGATTTTGTTATTTAATTTTAATGCTGTAAATTGACTCCTAACCACATCCCACAGAGTCAGTGTCTTATACTGAAAACTATGGAAAATGAAGAATGATATTTTATTGCTGTAGATGATGTTTTCCTTCTTTTAGTTTGTTAAGTACATGTCTACAGCACAAGTTAGGAAAAAAGAGGGCTTCACGAGAAATAGTGGAGGGAGGTTACCAACAGTTTCAAGGAAATTATTTCTGGAAAATGTCCTGTTCCCAAAACATATTGTTATGCTTGCTCCTATCCTCTGAGTTCAGATCTACTGAAATGATAATAAAGGTCTCTGATGATGTATTGTATTGCAGGAAAATTAAGATGTCTTGCAACAAGCCCACCAAATATGTTGAAAGTTAGTTTCTAATTCATAGAAAAGTATCTGCTTATCACTCAAAAGGCTATTATCATATTTTAATAAGGAGAAAAGTACTAATTCAGTTACTCTATATGATCTGATCATCTTTTTTGTCAGTTAAAGTAAGGTTATATGTACCTTCTACATAAAAATGCTCATCTATATAGACATTTTTTGTGGTGAAATTCTTAATATTTTATATATATATACAGGCTCCTGAACCTCAAATGTTCAAGTATGGAGTAGATGCAGCAGAACAGATATATATGGCAGGCTTGGGAGATATGCTGACCTCTTCAAACTACAAATCAGGAGAAACAAAACAGATTGACCTAGGTGGTTGTAAAATTGCAGTTATAGGATTTATTGATAAAGAACAAGTGGTGAGTGAAAACTAAATTGAAAGATACAAATTTTTTTACTAAGTTATTTCATTTTGTTTTGAATTGGTAAAATTCATTTGTAATATGCATCGGGGCAAGTGCAATTTAGGGCAAGTACACTCTTCAGCTGTAATTGGTTTTATACTAAACTTTTAGTGGTGCCATCTATGAGATGTTATGCTAAGAAAGGCATACTTTTATATACCTGTCACCAGATGGTAATTAGCTCTAAGCATAATATTCACTAAAGGTTATAAAGACTCCGTGCAATTTCATTTGGGCATTGAGTTATGTCAAGAGAGTTGTATCAATCATCATCCACCATAGTTGAAGTGATCTAAAAACTATTTCATGCTTATTTGATACATAAACTGTTATTAATTAATACTGTGTCCCATTATATGTCTTACTTATTATTTTTTGGATGTTAATTCCTGGTCTGCACTTGCCCGACAAAATTTCTGGTTTGGGGTATGCAGATGTAGCCTTTGAGACAAGTGCAGAGTGGTATGCACTTCCCCTCTTTTGATTTTGAATATTAACAATTAGTTACTTAAAGATGTGTATCATCCAAGAATTAAATAGCTATGGATTTATTTCCTTATATTTTTGCATTTTTTATGATTAATAAGCATAGTTAATATTAGAATAATTATTGTACATTACTTATTTCTTATAATTATGATGTTAATAATAAAAAATTAATTCATTAGTCCAAACTAGAGGGAATTGCCAAACTTTTCATCATTATTAACGATAATAAGTTTTCTTATTTTATTTCATTTTTCACACTTGACGCTCTCTTCACAAAATGGTGAGAAACCACTCCAGCCAGGGGCGGCCCTAGGGCGGTGCGAGCGGTGCGACCGCACCGGGCGCCGTCATACGGGGGGCGCCGAAACTGCAGCAAGAGATCGCCTGCACAAAAAATAAATTCTATAATAACCCAGCTTGCTGATCACATATGATTTTAGCACACTAATTATCCCGAAGATGTGCTACAGCTTAGTGCGTAGTCGTATGTCCTCATAGAATCGAATCAACTTGAGTTGCGACTCGAGTCAGCTCGACTCACTCGAATTAAAAAAATCACAACTCGTCCCACACTTGTTTCTTGTCTTTTCGGCTGTCGTCTTGGTGTTCATTTTTCAAATATGTATTTTCAAATAGTAATGCCAAATCGAGAAACTTTTTAAAAAATTACTGGTTCACTCTAAATCTGCGGATGAAGTATGTTTGTATATTGTTGCTTATTCAGCAGCAAAAACTCTTATTTGGGAAAAGAAGGATTTGATGACTGGAACTACTTATCAGAGCGTCTCAAAACTCACAAAATTTTGCTCAATTCACCAGTACACCGTGCTAAATTTGACTGAAGCTTTGATTCTTTTAAAGATGATGGAGCATCTCCGCCGTTTTCCCATAAGGATACTAATATCTGTTATTTTGGCAAATGTATTCAAAATGAATGAAGTTCGTAGTAAAATTTTGACTGGATAAGTTATCTAAATACTTTTCATCATGCCGAATAACGTGATGTCAGTCACGTCGAACAATTATCTTTATTGTTGCTTTTGTTGACACTAATGAAGTTCAAGTGCGTGAGTGTTCCGCTGTTTACAACCTGGTAAGTGACTCTTAGAGGCCTGGGAACTGGTCGCACTGGCAAGTTTATCGATGATACTTTGCAAAAGATCGATTTGGATATGGAAGAATGTCGAGGCCAAAGGTATGACAATGGATCCAACAAATCAAGAGGAAACAAGGGTGTCCAAAATAGAATTCTGAACGAATATCTTACAACATTTTTTCCTCCATGTAGCTGTCACTAAATTTGATGATAGCAGGTGCCGCAAAAAAATCAATTAAATCAGTTTCCTTGTCGAATTTGTTTAAAGAATATTTGTTCTATTATCTCAATCACCAAAGTGATGGGAAGTGATATCCAAGCACTTACATTATCGCCAAAAAACTTGCTAATCTCGTTTGGAGAATAGAGTTTCTAGTCTCACTGGAGTTTGCTATCACTAATCATCAGTTCGTGACGCCATTCTGGAAACGAATAATTCAGTTGTTTCAAGTAAATATTGTGATCAAGTCTATGTAGACTGAAAGAGGCTTTATGAAACGCTTCACAATTGCGGGGAAACAGCTCGGAAGTTGAGAAAAAGTACCCTGGTTATTCGTGTGCTCTGATAACTGCCAGAAAAATTGCTTTTCAGACTGGGCCATATCCTATTATTAAACCAGTCAGATCCCAAAGAAAGCAGAGATTTTTTTTTTTAAAATACGAGGCCGTAGATGATATAGCAATAGATCCAGAAAAATTGTTTACAAACAACGTGTTTTAGTATATCATCGATACGATACAATTGAGAATGAGTTGGTCACTCAGTTTACACAACTATCAAAATTTAATGATAAATATTATCAAAAAAATTCTGAAAAGTCCGAATTGGAATCATCCTGTGCACATTTGGAAATAAGTTTAACTGATGGAGAAAAATGTGACATATTATGGTTGTGAGTTGGTTAGAAACTTTCTAACTGAAACTGTTGTTGAAGGGGCTTGAATCAGCAGAACCAATGAAAGTTCAACTAATGAAACAAAATGGATGGCAGGATATATTTCCGAATGTGTGGACAGCACTTCGTATTTTGCTAACCATACTTATAATTGTCGTTCAAGGAGAACAAAGTTTGCGTAAATTAAAACTTATCAAAACTTATTTACGGTAAACGCAGACTCTAGATATACTGTCAGATATTGCAATTTTATCTATAGAAAATAATTTTGCCAAAGGACAAAAGCGATGAAGATGGTAATCTAGATTTTTTAGTTACGATTTTATTTCCTAATTTGTTTGTTGAAAATAATATTAAAATTATATGCGAATTTGACGTATACGTGATATGAGCATTGTGTACGCCATAATAGCTTAAATAAACCTTTTCATACATAGTGTGTTCCATATTTGCTGTTGTTTCTCATTCAAACCACTGCTATGCTTTATTAATCTTTCTGAGGTTTGAATTGTTATTAATATATAAAGACTATCTTCTGCCCGCGGCTTTGCTCGTGTGGAATTCATAAACCATTCATACATATATTCGTATTTGAATCCCACGGGAACTACTTTTTCGATCGGGATAGAAGTAAATAGCCAATAACATTATTCCAAATTTTATCTTAAGTCTTTCAGCCGTTTCGACGTGAAACAGTAAAAATATTCAAGCAAACTTTTACATTTATAATATTAGTAGGATGTAAAAAAATATATATGTTGTCTTCAATCTGTCTATAGGAACACCTTAGTCATGAATAAGCGATTCCACATTTGGGGCGCCACAATGAGATTTCGCACCACCTGAAAAATTTGCTAGGGCCGCCACTGACTCCAGCAAAATCAAAGATGAGAAATTTAATTGTAACAGGAATGACTTTTGAATTTGTAACTTTGGTCTTTATTTTTAATATTTTAAATATAGGTTTTCATCAATAAAGACGGCCTTTCAGTTGTTAATTATTTTCTGTTTATCTTTTTTCTCTTTTATTCTCATCTGATCTGCCACAGGAAAAAGTATATAATTCAGCAATTTTTTTCCATTTCAAGCCATCCAGAGACCAAAAGAATCATCACTAAATAGACTTTTTGCAATTACCCTCATGCTGCTCTTGAGTAGATTTAGTAGGTCTAGTATAAAAAGGCCACATATGCAATTACCCCTTTTCATGTATGCTGGTTCTTCCTCCGTCCTGAAAATTCAAATTTGTTAATATGAAAAATTTTGAACACATGTTTTTAACGAGAAGCTTCTGTTGATTAAGTTTTAAAGAGTTTTACATTTGATGCTTCAAAAACCATTTTTTCAGGGTCAGTTAAAGTTGAACTTAATACATTTTGGTCTGCACTTACCCTGACGCACCTTACAACATATATATATATTTTAAAATCAGCAATTATGTTAACTTTATATTTCTCATCAAAACATCAACAGTATTATTGTTTTCTTCAGCAAAATTATGCAAAGTTCTATTACCACAAGTTTCAGATGTAAAAGTATTCCATTGAAGTCAGTTCGGCCAACAATCATCCAGGAACAAATTTCATTATTATCAAAACACTTCTCTGTATTTCTACCCAAGCTATACATCAAAGGAATGACCTGATAAAATTTTTGTCTGCCTCTACTGTTCTACTAAACTGGTCACCATCTGTTTATTTCACAGTTTCTCAATGTCGGATGATTCAGTCAAAACTATGTTGAATCTTTATCAAAACATTTTCATGATATAATGTCTTTATCCTGGATATTGAATTTCTCCTCATGTATATAAATAAAAATGAAATGATGTTTGTTGGTAACCGCATCACTTAAGAATGGTTGAATTGATTTGGCTAATTTCTTTTTAAATGTTTATAACAATCCAAATTTCATTTTTAGAGAAAGAAAAATTGGAAAAGTTGCCTGGAAAATTGGAAACTTCTGGAAAAATAGAAAGTATTTTTTCTATGGGCTAATTTGGATAATTTCTTTATAAATGTTTATATTAGTCCAAATCAGGTTTTCGGAGTAAGCAAAAATGGAAAAGTTTCCTGAAAAAATTGAGAAAAACTGAAAGAACTTTTTTCTATGGACCGATTTGGCTATTTCTTAAAAATAATCCTAATAGTTCAAATAATGTTTTAAGAGAAAGAAAACTTAGAAAAATTGTCTGTAAAATTCACAAAAAACTAAAAGTGCTTTTATCTATTGATGGAGTTTGTTATTTTTTTAAATAACAGTCCAAGTAAGGTTTTTACAAAAAGAAAAATTGGAAAAGTTGTCTGGAAAATTTGGAAAAAAATGAATGTGTGTGTGTGTTTTTTTTTTACATGGATTTTTATATTTAAATGTTCATTAGTCTAGATATGGTTTTTAGAGAAAGAAAAATTGAAAAAGTTGACCAGAATATTGGATAATTTTGGGGAAATGAAAGTGATTTAAAGAAAAATTGGAAAAGTTTCTAAGAAAATTGGAATATTTGTGAAAAACTGAAAGTCCATTATTCTGTAGACCAATTTTGTTATTTATTTATTTTTTAAAAAAATGTTCTTAATAGTCTGAATAAAGTCTAAAAAAAAATTGGGATAGTTGCTGGGAAAATTGGAAAATTTGGTAAAAACAGAAAGTGCTTTTTTCTGCTGGGTTTTTGTACTAACTCAAAACCTTAACTCATGATTCAAATGATAGATATATGTAATTCTGTTTTTTTCTTTGTTCTTTATGTTCTCAAGATGGAAATAACTGAAATAAATGTTTCCTACTTAAAAAAAAAAAAAACAGGAATATCAGGATACACATTCCAGTTTAATTAAAACAGAATTACCCTTCTTTGTCTTTATTTTTGTGTAGTTTCGTGATCTGCCCAATAAATGTAGTTATTTTATTTATGTTTCACTGATATTAATTGAAGACATGTGCTTGATGATATCAAACAACGTTTTACCTAATTAGTCATGACAGTGCCCAGCCATCTGATGAATGACACATTTAATCAAAAATATATATATATCTTTGTGATGCATTTAGAGAATCAGTTTAAATAAATGTTCCACTGTTGAATCAGCAATAAAATTATTATACTCATGAAAGTTGGGAATGATGGAAC
The DNA here is from genome assembly GCA_031002005.1 of Vandiemenella viatica. NCBI lineage: Eukaryota > Metazoa > Arthropoda > Insecta > Orthoptera > Morabidae > Vandiemenella > Vandiemenella viatica. Next base: position 45,338,055 of record JARYHS010013631.1, read on the forward strand.
TAAAGAGATTTTCATTTTGGATGCCCCTGGTGGAACTGAAAACACTTTTTTGGTTTCATTGATTTTGGCAACTATTCAGTCCCTGAATGAAATTACACTTGCACTTGCATCATTAGGAATTGCAGTTACATTGTTGGAAGGCAGTCAAACAGCCCATTCAGCATTCAAGCTGCTACTGAATATGCAAATCAATTAAACATCAACATGCAACATTTCGAAGAACTGTGCAATGTTCTGCATCACAGGAAATCGATCATTTGTCATGAATGTATGACGGCACTTTAAAAGTCTTTGGAGGCATTAAACCAAACAAAGCAAGATCTATGAAACAGCCAATACTGGTTTGGTATTATTTTGAGCGAAATATAAATAAAACATCTTGAGATTCATTGAGATTTCAAATTTAATGGAAGAAAATAAATCATTTGGTTAACATGAAACTCTAACTTAATGTAACTGTGACTTAAATTTTGAACAAAACTGTTTGGTTCCAAATTGATTACATTCTAGGCACATCACACATTTCCATGGTGTACTGCTGATGGAATTAATTTAGCATTTAAATTTTTTTTATTGGCATACTTCTGAATGGACTCCTCCTCAAGCTGAATAACTATGTACAAAATCATTAATAAATACAACAATCACTCAGAAATACGTTTATTCTCATTTTTATTTTGTTTACAAGTTTTCAACAGCTTTTCACAAATTCAGAAAATGATCACAAACAAATTTATTGAAATTTGGACAGTACAACGTCTATCGGGTATTTTAATATAAATCATGTCATCAGGGCAAAAGTATACATCCATTTACAACAAGAGCGATCAAACATGTCAGTTTTATATAATTAAATTATATTTTAAATACTAATAGCTGTCAAAAAACATCAGAAGTATTTCACGATAAATGTGGAATATAAAAAAGTTTAGGAATAACATGCATAATCATTATGCAAAGTTTTAACTCAGTCCATTTGAAAGTTTTTTTCCCATTCCCTCAAAAACCAGTTTTGACCTTTCCCAACACCCAGGGGCAATGTAAGGTCAAACATCTAATTTGCTACACAACTTCCCTATCCCTGTATGTAAAATATCTAGGGACTTTGCATAATTCTTTTTGTTTAAAGTTGTGTAAAAAAATGTGAATTCTGTTTTGTTTTTTTAATTATTATTTTTTACTATTACTTTATATGGTATTTTCCAGATGTTTTACTTTTCTATAATTATCGATGGTCTACTTCTTCCCCCACCATCACCATCCTTACCCTTGGACCTTATTCATCTCTGGCTTCAGTGATGTGATGAGTCTCAGTATGTACACATCTTATTCTCTTGTCATAAGAATCACCTTTAAAAACAATTAAGATTTATAGTAAAATATTACAAAGTGGTTATTTATTCACTGTGATCCTCATTCCTGTATGTGTGATGATAGTGAGTTTATTTTTCCCTATTCCTTTTTTCATTGTCTAGCAGTTTCTTCTGCTTTACTATTAGACCTTACACAATTAACGAGCAGCATGAATAGATTCACTGTGATAGATATTTTGAAAGAAATTTTTCTGTCCTGTCCTCATTTGAAAACTCTAAGAATGTTTGTGATAATTCGTAATAAAATAAGGAATATATTTTGTATACTAGAATTATTTTTTCCCATAAATCAGTTTATTGATCAAGCTCAATGTAGCTAGGATGAAACTTGTGATAGGCTCCTTCTATCGTCCATCAGATGCAAGTGTAACTATTACCGAGGCCTTAAGGAACAATGTAAATAATATACCTCGGCAATTTCCAGAGCATACTATAATGCTAGGTGGTGACTTTAACTTGCCATATAATGACTGGACTAATTACGTTCAAGTTACTGGGGTCAGGCATAAAGCAGCTTGTGAAATCATTCTACAACTTTTCTCAGATCACAATTTTGAGCAGCTCATAACTGAACCAATTCGATGCCTCAACAGTAATGAAAATATTCTTTTTACAAATAGGCCTGAATTATTCATGGATATTTCTATGACTTTGGGACTAAGTGATCACAAAGCTGTAATTGCTACACTAAAATTAACAACCATGTGCAAAAAGAAAGGCTCATTTACAGATTCGAAAAGGCTTCAAAAGAGTGTTTTAGAACGTATTTGAGGCATAATTACCATACCTTCATAGTAGCAAGGGGCACCGTTGAAGAGAGGTGGCATCGATTCATACGTATAGTCAGGGAAGATATGGACTTGTATATACCAAAATGGACAATCAGGGAGGGGAATGATCCCCCATAGTATACACAGGATGTTAAAAGTTTACTCAAAAAGCAAAGGAAGATACATGCACGATCAAAAAGGACAATGCATCAGACTGATTTGGATAAGTTAGAGGAGATAAGGGGACATGTTAAGAATACAATGCGTGAGGCCTATAATGACTTTTGTTGCAATTCTCTCTCTAAGAGCCTCACCAAAAACACTAAAAAATTTTGGTCGCATGTAATAGAAGTTAGTTTTAGTGGAAACAATAAGCCAGTTCTAATAAAAGATGGACGGGAATTTGGCGACAGCCATGACAAGGCTACCGTATTTAACACTGAATTCAAAAATTCTTTCACGCACGAAAAAAATGGAAAACATCCCCACTTTACCACATTGTGTGGAATTAGAGATGGATCCAATAGAGATTGATAACGTAGGTATTGTAAAGCAATTAAAGCTTCTGAAGAGGGGTAAAGTGCCGGGTCCTGATGGTATACCAGTAAGAGGATTTTCTGAATGCGCAGAGGAAATTGAACCATTTCTGTCAGATATATTCCGTAAATCTTTAGAAGAGAAAAAAAGTACCCTCTAGTTGGAAAATAGCCCAGGTAATTCCCGTTTTCAAGAAAGGAGATTGGATTGATCCTAGGAACTGTCGACCTATATTTCCAACATCTGTCTGTTGTAGAATTCTGGAGCATTTTACATGCTCTGACATTATGAAGTGTCTAGATGAGAACGTGTTACTTACACCATGCCAACACAGATTTAAGAAGAAGAGATTGTGTGAAATACAATTGTCCCTATTTTCACATGACATAATTAAAGTTATCAATGCAGGTTCACAAGTTGATGCAATTTTCTTGGATTCTCAGAAAGCTTTTGATTCTGTACCACACAATCGACTTTTAGCTAAGATTCAAGCACACGGTATACTGGATCAGATTTGCGAATGGATACGTGATTTTCTAACTGGTCAATCTCAGTATGTCATTGTTGAAGGGGAAGCCTCTTCTGAGACAGATATTACTTTGGGGGTTCCTCGAGGAACTGTAATAGGACCACTTCTTTTCTTAATATTTATAAATGATCTCGGTGACCACATCAGATGCTGGTTGCGATTGTTTGCCAACAATGCAGTTATCTATAGGGAAATAAGGTGCTCTGATGATTGCTTAGAAATTTAGTGTGATTTGGATGCTATTTCCAATTGGTGCCATAAAAGGCAGCTTACACTTAATTGCCAAAGGTGCAAGGCAATGCGAATAAGTAACAAAAAGAATCAGTCTGCTCATAAGTACAAAATAAGCAATTCAGCTGTTGACACGGTTGATTCCCTGAAGTATCTGGGGGTGATAGTACAAAGCAACATGAAATGGGACTTGCACATAATTGTAGGCAAAGCTAATTCTGAATTGTGATTCATTGGTCGTATTTTGAGGAACTGTAATGCTCATACAAAGGAGATAGTGTATAAAACACTAGTGCATCTGCATCTGAATTACTGTTGTGGAGTTTGGGATCCATATCGCAAGGGCCTGATTGACTCGGTGGAGAGGGTGTAGAGGAGAACCGCTCGATTCGTGACTGGTTGCCACAGCCCTAAGGAAAGCATCACAGAATTGATACATAGATTGGGCTGGGATAGTTTGGAAGACAGATGACCTAGTTTGCATTTGAATTTATTATAGAATATGCGAAAATCTTTAAATTACGTCTGCAATGAAATACTTCCTCTGCCAACCTGTTTAGGTCGCAATGACCGGAGGGATAAGATTTGAGAAATAAGATGCCATACTGATGCTTTTATTCCTTCTTCCCTCATGCTATTCGGGATTGGAATGCACGGGTTCAAGATTGGTGTTTAGCACCCTCTGCAATCCACAATGTTTGTGATTTGCAGAGTATGGATGTAGGTGTAGAAATCGGGATGAGATTCCTAATTAAAAATTTTCTAAACCTTACTTTACTTTCTTTTTTGTTCTTTTTGTGAACTATTAAGGTGGTTTCTGGTGTAAATACCTTAGAATACTTTAGGGCAATTATTTTTCGTTTGTTTTTGTTTCAACTCAATTCAGCATGACACCTCCTAACCAATGGTTTGACAGGGCAGTCAAAATTCCACGGGAGGGGGGGGTGGATTGGGGGGGTCACAGTTTGTCCCCCCTCCCTTTTCAAGATCTGGCACTGAGGGAGGACCCCATATGGTGATTTTGACATGGGCCACAAAGATGGCCACTGCTGCCAAAACAATATTTGCAGTTTTTCTGCCAGATTGTGATGCTGGAACTTATTTTTCAGTGTTTTGATGTATTTTTGAAATATCCATAATTTCCTATTGTTCCAAATCTTACTCCTGTTCATGCTTGGTGCACTCTACTCACAATCAATTTACACAGCTGTGGTGCTGTATATGATCCACCAACTTGACTATGCTCTTCCACCCTCGCCACACTCTTGTTGGGTATTTCATGCGAGGTCCAGTGTCTATCATCTGGCAATCATATATAGTGCATGATGACTTTTAAACCTATTATGTTCATGTTGAAGGATTGATAATGATGATTTGCATTAGTCACAGAGATAGAAACCCCTCACCTATTAATATACAGCTTTTAAATTGTATATTGACAGTTTTTGTATGAATGTCTCTTGAAAGTAGATTAATTCTTGACTGTAAATTCACATTCTTAAAATTCATTTTGGTATCATTTTTGATGAGATATCATTTAGTTAAATCAACGTTGACAAAACCTACAAAATTTATTTTGAAAATATGAGGGTGATTACCATGACAGCCTGCTTCTTAAAGTTTTATTTTATTATTTTATTTATCAATCTTGTTCCATGGATCCCTGCTGAGGAAGTACCTCTGGGATGTGAAACATGTCATTGTTGATACATATACACATAATATGAGTCATATCATAGTAAATATATATACATACATATTTTACAAATACAAGACATTATAATAAACATACATTTTTGCAACTGAGTTTTGCAAATGTCATAATGAGTACAATTAATTATTTTCTTCAAATTCTTGAATGGAGTAGAAGGAGTTGCCAATAAGATAATCTCTAAGTTTTTGTTTAAATACATCTTTATTATCTGAAAGCTGTTTTATACGATTAGGTAGTTTATTAAACAGATGTATCCCAGAATAATTAACTCCTCTTTGTACTAATGACAGAGATGTTTGTGTTTTATGCAAGTTATTTCTGTTTCTTGTATTGAAACTGTGTACCTGTGAATTAGGTGTAAACAGGTTAAAATTTTCTATGACAAAGCTCATGAGAGAATATATATACTGAGAATACATTGTAAGAATATTGAGTTTCTTAAAGAGTTGTCTGCAAGAAGTTCTTGGTTTTACCCTACACAGAAACCTAATAGCTCTTTTCTGTGCTATGAAAACTTTTTTACTTTGTGAAGAGTTTCCCCAAAAAATTATGCCATATGACATTACTGAATGAAAATATGAGGAGTACACCTGTTTCATTAATTCTAGATCTGCTGTTAGAGAAAGTGTTCGTATTGCGAAGGTGGCACTACTTAACTTTGTCAGTAGTGTAGTGATATGATCATGCCAACAGAGTTTCTGATCTATTTTAATACCAAGAAATTTTGTACTCTCTGTTTCTAAGATTGTGTTGTTTTTATAGTTTATACATATATCTGGCTGTGCATAGTTTTTTGTTTTAAACCTAATATAATGTGTTTTTTCAAAATTTAATTTTAATGAATTTGGCTTAAACCAATTTGCTACTACTCTAAGTACTTCATTTACATTAAATTCAATAGTACTGTTTGGTGTTTTACGCACAGTCAGGTTAGTGTCATCTGCAAATAAAACACTCTTAACTTTGTCGGATAAATTTCCTGGAAGGTCATTGATGTATAACAGAAACAGGAGGGGACCTAAGACAGAGCCTTGTGGAATTCCATGTTTTATTTTCTCCCAGTCTGATGAAGCATCTTTACTTATTTTAGAATCAAAAATTGAAACTTTTTGCATTCGGCTTTCAATGTCTTAAAGTTTTATTTGTGAAGGAAGCTGTTGGGTTACAACATAATGATGGCTTAATCAATTGGAATAATGTTCTCTGAAAGCAAATCAAACTAGCTGTGTTTTGAAGCATGGAGTAAATATAGATAAACTACTTTGTTTATAGCTCTTATAAATATTTTTCACAATACTGACTGAAGTGTTTGTTTTTCAACTTAAGTATCATTTTACTTCGTATAAAGTGGTTTGATTACTGATAGTAGGTTTGAGATTGGAAATACTTCCATTATAAATTAACACCTTTGAATGCAGCTTACAAATCTTGTGATAAAGAAATACTATATTTTTAAAGTTTTATTAATATTCATTTTTCCATTTGCGTGTGTGATTTTAGCATGTGCACAATACCTGTAATATTGACCAACAACATGATGTGTTATAATCCTCCCTTTATTTTCAAGGATGCTATGAACATATCAGATTTGAGTATACAAGATGAGAAAGAATATATTCAGACACAAATAGAGGCTTTGCCATCTGCAGAAAATTATTTAACCATTGTAATAGGTAAGCTAAACTGATATTGGTTAGAAAGATGGCATATTTTATGAGTGAATTTCTTATATGTAATATGAAAGTCCTTTGTGTATACACATACTTGAATATGTTCTCTCCAGTTAACAAAACTTTATTCTTACACTGGAATTAAGTCAATTTATTTTAGTTATTCTGTAATGTCTACAAATGTCTTGCAGTATTTATAAACTATTGTTTCATGATTGTTTAAACACCTCTGGAAATTTCTATATTGTAATTATTTCTACCAGTACACTCATTGATTTATTACTCCAAATGTATCATTTGGATTATATAAATATAGTAGCAATTTTATTTTTTGGTCTATATTATAGTATAAATTGGAAAATAATTATAGCAAAAATGCTATAAAAAATGAAATTAAGGAAAGATAGGGAAAATAAACCCATCACACACCACAGCTGATGACAGGAGTGCCAGAATGAACACATAAATATGAATGAACTTTACAATTTTTTTTGTATATAAACCTTAGTCAGAATTTGAGGAAGACATAAATGAGGGGATTGGATGTGTACTAGGGTTGTAACAGAGGTCATCTTAGCAGATGCGGATGCAGATGTGGATGTTCAGTGCTTGACATCTGCAGATGTTTTACAGAAGCTGATGTAGAAGTGGAAAAATAAATTGATAATTATTAAAATAAACTTAAAATCAAAATAAGTATACTTTTATCACAAATTCTGCATAATTTTTCATAAGCAAAGTCTATTTCCATCTACTACAGTCATATCATTTTCTGCCTCATCTTTCAACAACAAAAAACATTGGATGATTTAACAAGTGAATTAAGTTATTTACATAACTACACATACGTAAAAAAAAATAAAAATTGTTATATGAACTTTGCAAAGTTCACGACTCAATTAATTGAAGCATCAAACATAAGACCACACAACTCCACATCTCTGCTACCTCCCTTTCTACTGCTCTAATGGTCCATTCACAGTCTAATTTGTAGGACGTTCAACGATCGGATTTTCGGTTGTAGGACTCTTATTGAGCTGAGGAAGAGGCTGCAGTACTTACAAGTAGGATGTGTTGTATGTGGCTGGACTCCCAAACAACCAACATGGGCCCCTACCATCCAACATGCTATGGCATTGGATTGTGATTGGAGGAAACATTGAACAAGTGTGTGTTAAGAACACTGGCGTGCCACTTGAAAGTACAAGTGGAAGGGACTACTTCTAGTAGCGTGAATGGGTGAGCACATCCTACAGTAGATCTACTCAGAGGTCGTACAAGTTGGACCATGAATAGCCCGCTTTACTTTATATGCAAATTTAGGCATGTAAATTCATCCTTAGGTAATAATACTGTTCATTTCATTGTTACTGTTATTACTGTATCTTTAGAAAGGAAACACTCACTTTTTTGTAATTTTTTTTAGCTAAAGGACAATTCCTATACAAAGAGAAAATAATAAGATATATATTTTGATATGTAAACAAAACATCCACTCACTATACTTCCTCATGAAAAGTGCAGATGCGAAAGTGGAGTTAGAATTTCATGCAGAATTCCATAATTGTGGGTGTGGACGTGAAGCTTGTGTACACTCTGAGACTCGCCACATGATTAAATAAAAGGTGAACCAAGTGGCAATGGTGGGGAAGAAGTTGTCTAATTGTCACAATAAAATATGTGCTGGTGTAGGTTGGTTTTTGTTCAATATTATTCTGTGAAATTTCAATAGGTTGAAAGTAACTTCTGAGTTTGAAAACAGGTGTCAACTCTTTACTTAATTTTTTTTTAAAAGGTGTCAAACTGTAAGGAGTAATAGAAAAGTTTGCACAACCACTGTTTGAAAAATTTATGTGTTCACTGATCATAATTTTGTAGACTTCGATGCACGTTATCTTCTGTGAAAACAAACATATCTATGAATATCACTCATTCCACTACAAGTCTTTTATAAAACAAAAAAAATTTAGCTAACAAATTAGTTCCTGACTTGAAACATTTTTTACTTCACAGTTCTCATCTACCCTTTCTATCTGGTCATAGTTGGCAATCTCCAACAACCCAACATGACTGCTCAATCATCGTTGCACTTAGCCTCTAGCTAGCTCACATAATCAAATCACTCGCATCACTGATGGACACAATGATGTGTACTGTTTAATTCCTATTCATAGAATGTTGGGCAAGGCTATTCCAAACCCTATATTTATAGACCATCCCCAAAATCCTTGTTCTAACTGTATTTTAAATGTGGATTTTACATTTTCATGTTACGTTTTTACCCTCTTGGAACTGTCAAAATGTCAAGGATTTCCAAAACTTTCACTATTTTTTTCCAAATTTTTATAGAATGTATCACTGAAAATTCTTAACATTATTTCATCTTACATCATTTATAAAATATGCCTTCATATTGTTGTGGTAATTATCTAATTAAAAAAACTTTCTCTTGGTATAACATTTTTCAAAACATCAAATTTGACCTGTGAGTGGAGACTTTCCCAGCGTACTGATACAATAAAATCCTCTCGGGAGTCTGGTCAGATGATGTTGTATAAACACGACATTTCAGCAGCTAGCTCTGCTTTCTTCATCAGGTGTCAAGTCTCTTATAGCTGTCGCAAGCTGACTGTCACCACCTAGACTGGCTTAGTCTCCTATCATACTTCCTTTATACCTTCAGGGATGATGTGCTAAATCTTGGGCTCACTACAATGCCCTCTCCCTGGCTGTCCAAATGTGCTGGCGGTGTGCGATGCCGGTAGGCTCGCTTGCTCTGATTGGTCTTAAGTGCTGGCTTAATCAGCAGTCTGCTGTGGCGCCTGACTAGCCTTTTGCACCCTGTTGTGTAGATCTTCTTCACTGTTGTCAGTGATCGCTAATGATTGGTTTCCAGGATTCACTCAGATAGATTATTTACACATTAGGGAAAAAACAGGCTGTGGGCGTCAAAGACGTCCTTATTCGAAAAACCCCAAACAGGTTTCAAATCTCCTGGTAGGGATGAGTGTTGGTAGCAACTGTATGAGCAGGTGCACAATCATTTCTAATTGTTTTCCTTGTTCATGGCTGCAACACCGATGGTTGTTTGGTTGAGCGACCTCTCTGGTCGTGTGATGGTTATTGCCGTGGTTGGTCTGGTCCTTTGTTGTGGTGATGTAGGGGCAGCTCCTATTGATGAACGCTTGCAGCTTCCATCTTAGTGGACATCTCCCATAGCTGGCCGGATGGTCTGCAGCATAGTTAGCATATGTTTGAGTCGCGTTGTGCGGTTTTGTACTACCAGAATGCTGTGATTTTCCCCCACAGCGGATGCACAGGATTTGGTGTCAGCAGTTATTTGACATGATGCGAGAATCCCTGACACCTGAAACACTGGTCAACAGCTTTCGTTGTGGTTATCTCCTTGTGGGGATTTCTTCTGGTGGTTCAGCAATCTTGTTTCATTGCTTGTTTTTGTTGCTTTAGGGTGCGTTGTTTCATTGCTGGGTTGACAATGAGATCCCAACTGAATTGCTCGATGAGGGTGGTTGTTTGATGTGAGACAAGTGCAAACGCGTTGTCATGGTACAAAGATACTCTCTTTGTGAGCATTCCTCTTCTTTTGTTCTGGTTAGCCTGACGAAGATTCTTGAGAGTTTCGCAGTAGTGGTCTGAGTTTATTGTTATTCCTTTTGGCATGAAATTCACCAACAATACCCCCTTTTGGTCCTAAAAAATTCGCCATAACCTTCCTAGCTGACTTCTCTTTCTTGAACTTTTTGGGCATCGGTGAAGCTGAGTGACGTCATTGTTTGGACTGCTCCTTTATTTCAGAAATGTAATGATGCACCCAGGTTTTGTCCCCCAGTCACTATCGAATCCAGGAAGCCTTCCCCTTCCTCTTCAGTGTGGTGAACAAATTCTTCTGCACATTCCATGCACTTTCTTTTGTGTTTGTCCGTGAGTTGTCTGGTGACCCACCTGGTGGATACATTGCTGTATCCTAGAGATTCTGTAACAATTGTGTGTACAGAGATTTTGCCACACTCTCCATTAACTCTCTTGGTTATCTCATCAAGAGTTATCCTTCGATTATTGTGCACCATCTCATCAATTTTGATCACTGTTTCGACGGACATGCTCAGTCGTCCAGGCCACTCCTCATTGTGGACGTTACTGCAGATGGCAGAAAATTCCTGGCACCATTTCCACACAGTTTTACACTTTCTTACACTTTCCCCATACACTTTCACTAACTGACAATGGATTTCTATCGATGTAACCTTTTTCGCATTCAAAAATGGTATAGCTGAGTGCAGTTCGCACCTGGCGGGTGAGCTAAGCCACAGCTCTAACACGGACAGCTCCCAAACAGCTGACTGATCATCCAATGGAGCTCGGACTAGTACCATTCGGTGGGGGGATTGTCGGATTGTGCCTAGCACTGTTTGTTTTGATGTGGCATCGCTGGAGACCTTATTTTTTGAATCGCCCTTGTACTATATTTTCTGAAATTTACACCTGCCTCTCCACTCATAATCTACTCTTTTCTCTTCTCTTTCTGTGCTTTGTTATCTTACAACTTTCATCACCTTCTTGAAGTCTCTTGAAGAAGTAACCTTTCACATCATTCTCAAGTACTGCCATGTACTTCCCTCACTGTATAAATTATTGTGTGTATCCTTTAACGTAAGATGATGTTGTGTAAACAGAAGAGTATTCTTGTTATCCTTAAATATCACATGATGAACATCTCATGGAAAATCTGTAAAAACTTTTCTCTTGTGGCATTTCAGTCCAACAAAAAATTTTCTTCTTAACATATTGAGCAAGATACTGATCACCATATCAATATCATTTGTTTCAAATCAAGCAGCAAGTCTTCTACCACCTCATTATCATCTAAAGATGTTATCACCTAGATCTTGTCACAAACCGTGTACCAATCCTCAATTGTAAATTCTCCAAGTTTCACTGACCCTGTAAAGGTATGATTAACAGTAGAATGATGGAAATGGTCATTTGATTTGAAATTATCAGCATGTAATGTGATAGATGTTTATTTAAGTCATTCCCTATAGTTATACTAATAGCATTAGTATCACTATAGGGAATATTAGTATCTTAGTACCTATATGATCCTAATTGAACATTGACTTATTAGCATGGCTATACACATTAAGGCACTGCTACATTGAATTGAGGATGTAGGTTCAAATCCTGGGATTGGAATACGGGGCATTCTGATAGCAATTTTTAAGCAATCATCATAATCACTAAGCAAATTCTGGGACATTTCCCAATCTCCACCTTATAAACTATGCATTTCACAAGCATTTATCACAAAGAACTCAAGTTACATGTTGGCAATACATCTATTCCCCCATCAAAACTATGACAGTCATAGTAAGCAAGGTTTATGATGTTCTTTAACAAGCATAGATATGACATAACCATCACTCAGAAAAACTGAAGGAGCCCCATAGTTAAACTCAAGTGGTTCATATACTAGAATCATGCAATAAAACTACATACTGGTACCCAAACAAACTTATTATTTTTATTTTCTGAAACCCTTGTTTTTATTGATTTGTAAAATGATCAATAAGCAATTTACCTTTTCCAACACCCTGTTGATCTCCCATGATTCTATTAGAACTGTAATATCATGTCATGATTGTTGAAATATATCTTATGAACAAGTCAGTAGTGGATTCAGCTTTCTTAAAAAGCACAAACAAGCCTCAGAAAGAATGGATCTAAGGATGAAAGAAATGGATATTGAAATGGTTTATGAATTGAAGCTATAAATATATGAACAATTACTGGGGAAATGGAGGATCCCAATAGTCATGAATACATCAAATAAAACATAGGAAAATTCTCAAAATCCACCAACCATTCTCAGTCTTTCCTAAAATGTTGGTCTGATTTTTACAATCTTTTTTTATCTTTCACTTTAAGAAATTCCATATATCTTCCCTGCTATTCAATTTTGAAGATTCAAATATTAAATAAAATTCTATAAAATACTGAACTTTATTGTTTCTAAAAACCCTTATTGTAATAACATTTTTTTCTTATCGTTTCTGTTCACTTTATTTTGCCATAAAATCTTTTAAATCTCTCAATATCACTTTCTTTCCAAAATAGGGCCCACATGTTTAAACCATTATTATCAAAAAATCATTATTTCTTATCATTTATTACCATAAAACTATAATTTTCGTCCTTACTATTCACTCTCAAATATTTTTAGCTACCTTTCCCATCTTTATCAACAAAAAACAATAACTTTACTTTGGTATAAAATTGTCTCAATTCCAAAATGGAAATATTTAGATTCTTTAAGGTACAATATTGTTTCTTATAAATTTCTCCCAGACATGGGACTTGTACCGAAGTGTTCCTTCACTTCCTTAGAATCCCTGACATTGTTAGGAAATTTAGAAATCACAGTCTTGGTTTAACTTGACAACCCATGACAAAACTTCATTTGTCGATAATGCAACAATCTTTCTCTCATTAAATCACACCAAAAGCTTACTATATTACACTCTGCTGATATCTACAGCTACTTATGTGAAATAGCTCCTGCTCTGATATATATCCTCTTCTATGGTGATTAGTAACAATCTTTAATGGTCTCATCAAACCATGTACTTAATATACCTGCGTATTTCATTTTCTCATTAGTTGTGGCTATTTTCTATTACTGTCCAGTTATTTGGCCAACTCTTCATAAGACATTTTCTATAGTAATTATTTGTTCTTCATTATATTGGTTTTTAAATCTCTAATATTCTGATTAAATCTCATAGTCTAATTTCTTCTAAGCTTACTTCATCTATGGTATCTAGGAAATCAGATGGTCAACAGAGCTTATTTTTCTTGTGTGAGTTAACATTTTTCTTGGCATTATTTTTCTTGTGTGTGTGTGTGTTGGGGGAGGGGAGGATGGAGTGGAAGTGAGCTAGAAAACTTTATGGTTTTTATTATTTTTATTTTGAGAGCTTCATTTTTAACACTCTCAGAAAACTGTGTGCAGTTCAATTTATAGCATTTATTCATTTTCTTACATTACAAGGAAAGCAAAAATGACTCATCAGTCACCAAAGTTGAATGCAGCAACGGGTAAAGACATATATGATTAATACAAGAATACGCACCTTATTCATGCTGAAGAAATGAGTTATGTGGTTTGGGAGGTGTGCACACGCCTAAGTTTCCTACATGACTGAGTGCATTATCAATATGGCGGGGGGACTGAGATGTTATATATAAATATGTATATCACAGAAGGTGATAGAATTAGTAATACCAAATGGTATGGAATATTGAAACAAAAACACAAATTATGCAAATAAATATTGACAGATAAAAAAAAATCTAGCTATTTAAATGCAAATAAGGATAATATTAATACTAATAATGAGTGATGTGCCAAGGAAAGGAATTTTATCAGTGGTTGAGGCTGAGGCCAGGTGGGTGTCTGGTATCCAGGATATTTTGGTATGCAAGTTCCCATCTCCGAAGTTCTGAAGCAGCAGTGGTTTCAGGAAAAACTCTGATTGCTCTCATGGTGAAACAGTCATTGAGGTTGTTGGAATTGTGGTAGTTATCATGTTCTGGTATTGGAAGATATAAATTGCAGCTGTGGACTGTTTGTCTGAGGCCATTCATTCTGGTTGAGAGTTGTTGGGTAGTTAGGAACTAATGCAATGGCAGCAAGTTAGCTGGTATATGATGTGCGTTGTGGAGCATGTGGCATGTCCAGTGATGGGGAAGGTTTCACCTGTGCCAGGGTTGCAATATGTAGTGTTTTTGGAGAGTCAGATGGAGGATATTTGTGAACCAAGATGTTTTTGAGGTTAGGTGGACTGCTGAAACATGTACGGGGGACAGATGGCAGAATTTTTGGCAAGATAGTGCGCATTTCTGGAAACGAGCGAAGGAAGTTATGCCTGTTGTAGGATTTGATTGATGGATTCGAAGCCAGGCAAGAACTGGGTGGCAAAGACAGGGCTATGGTTGGATTTTGGAGGTGCTGGGTGGGAGTGGTTATGAGAAGATGGGTGATTGCATGTGTGATTTGTTTATGTACAAGATATGCTTGGTTGGAGTGGGAAATAAAGGCTTGGGATAGGCTCTGGGAGTACAGGGAGAGGGATTCAGCATCAGAAAAGATACGTTTGCCACCAATAGCTAGGCTGTAGGGGAGGGAACGTTTGGTATGGAGTGGGTGACAACTATCAGTATGTAGATATTGCTGTAGTTTAGTTGGTTTGATGTAGACAGAGGTGTCAAGGGCACCCTGCCTGAGTGTGATGTCCACAAGCAGGCATTACTATTTTGCTGTTATGTTAATATTTTATGCCAGTGGTGGCCAAAGTGATCCATTCAGGTGGTTAAAACACTGAAATTTTTTGACAGATTACTGATCTTCAGTGTTGATGTCAAAGGTGCCTGGAAAAACAGCTCAGAGTTAACTAAGACTCTAGCAGTATAAAAATTTGCAATGTGTGAATGTCTTATTACCTGCGTGTACTCGTGGATTAAGGAAATGATTTTGAAATTGGAGGAATCATTGGTTCATGCTTTAAAATTGATCAAAAGGTAAAAAAATGACTGATTAGCCAAAACACAATGAGTTGACCTACTGGCAGTTTGGGATTTTACAAAAGGTACAAGTAGCCAGTAGCCTGGAGTCCTCAATTTTTAAGGGCCCCTAAGAGTAATGTTGTTCCTTAAAAAATAATAAAAAAAACGAATAAAATCACACAAAATAAAACAGTCAAAATAATATGAAAAACATGAAAATTGTAGTGTGAGATAAATAAAAGTAGTTTTCAAAATATCCTAAATTGTAAAATATGTTTGTTTAATTGAATCAAAAAAATCTATTCAATTAGTCCTCTATGAAACCTATTCTTTTTACTTATAAAATACAGACAATTTTTCAAGAACAGAGAGCTACAAATTTAATGAGTTTGTAATACCACCATACTTTCTTAATCTGGCACTGCCTAAATGCCACTGCCTTCCATGACCATAACGAAAGTGGAACACATTTTGCTTGAGAGTCATTTCCCGCTATGTGCATTCATAAACTTGTGTAATTCTCCTTCAAAAGAACTAATAAATAGAAACATTTCATCCTCGCATTAACAAAACATCTAGGGGATGTAGTTAAATGTGACTAAAATAGCAGCTGTTTTGTACTCTGCTGACAATGTTACTAACTTTTATAAGACCCATAATGCTGCAGAACCCGCATGTCTGCCCACCACCTTGGAGCAGTATGAAACAGAACTAAGTTGTCACAAGTGGCCAATAGGCAAGCGACCTCTCAACCTTCTATATTACCATGAAAATGCCAGTGTGCATGTGCAATCTGTGACATCTGGCAACTGTCTCCATGATGGCGAAATAGTTCATTGATGTGGCCAACAGACGGTGTTCCATATTTCCTCCAGTTGTCATAAGTTATCGTATATTACACAATGCCACATATCTAAATGTTTATTTTTCATTCACTATTTTTTTTAAAATTCTTAAGTAGATGGTGATGACATGTCACAGTGTCATCACCCCTGTTTTATATCTAAGTAAGTTTTTTTTTTTTTTTTTAAATCTCTATTGTCAAACATTTTTCATGCTTTGAATCAAACTATCAAAACTAACCATTCACATGGCTGATTTGAGCTTCACATTATACATTCGTAAGTCAGGTTAAGGCCAGAAACATTGTGTTTATAAGGTCTTTTTTCCACTCAATACCATTCTTACATATTTTTAAATGAGGAATCTTTCTGTATGTGATTGAACTCAGTGGTGTATCTTGGAATTTTGCAAGCTGAAGCAAAAATTGTGAGATTGCCACCACTTCAAACATAATTTTGGAACCTCCATTGTTGCCACCCCAAATGTCACCTACTATTCTAATAAATAACCTGATTTATTTATGGTGTTTTAACATACAAGCATGAACTCTGTCTCATTTAGATAATTGTTTTGTTAAGTGTTACATTCTGGTAAAACAATCTGTCCATTTTTTCAAAGTCTTCTTAGTGATTCAAATATTTTGCTTTCAGGTTTATGCTCTTGTCTATTAAGTCTCTATATATTTCCTTTCCTTATGAACATGGTTTCATGATACCAATTCTATAGCTTTCCTCCTCATATTAACAACTGTATTGCCATACTGTACTATGCCATTTAGGACAATATTATGTGTAAATTCCTTTGGCAATGCCTAAATATTAAATTTTATTTACTTCTTGTGTCTACTGTCATCCTACATTCAAGGCTGAAAAGTGACAGAAACTTTGGTTTATATTCATGAACAAGTTGTGTGATATATTGTGAAAAGAAGATTTTGATGTAGAATTAACTTACAGAACATTAAACTTTTATAAATGCTATGTACTAATCTTCTTCTCTTTTTTCAGGTAGCACTACATACCCTAAAGCCTTGGATATAGCAAAAATTCCTGGAATAAATCTAGTATTATTCAGTAATGGTAATATTTCAGGTTAGTTAAATATCAGCTTACAGTAATTCTCCTCTAGTTGTTTGCTAACATCATCAGACAATACAGTTTGGTAAAGTGCTACATTAATGTTTCACTTTATGACCTAAAAATAAATAGAAGTGACAGTATGTTGACTTCTGTGATTATAGATAATGTGTTTGAGGATTATAAATGATTTTTCTTACCTCAGCATAAGTAGCCTATTATAAAACATTTCAGAAGATAGGAAAACAAAGAATGTTAGATCTTATAACCGAGAAATTAAAATATATGGTTATTCCTGCCTAATTAAAATATATTTTTTGTTCTTAAGTATTTATAAAGGTTATCAGTTTTGATGAAACTCAGCATTTAACTTTATTTGTGAACAGAAAATAAGAAGAATTGTAGTATATAATGGAATACTCAATAACACTACAGTAACACATTATAAATGAGATTAGTTATGGTGTTGCTCATGATGAATTCAGGTGAATCCTATGTATGCTAAAAACACAAAATACTGAATAAAAACAACCAAATGAGCTCTTTATAACAATGTGATTTGGTATCAATTTACTCTGCCATGATCCCAGGATTTTTGTCACACTAAATCCAGTGTTTTGTTGGATATAATTTTAAACTTTTTCATGTCCCTACTTTTGGTCTTATACTGTAAACTGTGACAGACTAGCTAAAAGCACAGCTTTGTGGTGGCTCTTGAAGTTTTGTTATAAGAAATATTATGTACAATTGAAGAAATTACTGTCATCAAAATCCATGATTTTAGTTTGTTGCAAAAAAATTAGGCATGTTTATAATAAGATGCAATCTTTAAATATTTAAAATACCATCTTATTTAATTTGTTTTTAATCATACACAAAATTTCTTATTCAAGTTTCTTCCTGTTTTATACATTTTAACATACTCAAAATTTTAATAATACTAATTCTGTCATAAGAAAATCTTCCATTTAATCCTAGTCTTTCTGAAGTTTTTACTCTCTATAACCCAACATATGTTAAACCAACAAAAGTTTCTTTTTCTCTAATATATACAGTGCCTTTATTTAATGTTAAATCTTGAGCTTTATGAATTGCAATTGTGGAAGCTAGTTGTAATGGAAATTTATTTTCTGTACAGGTGAATAACATATTTTACAAAATTTAGCTGTCACTGGAACCGAAACACAACCACTAAGTTGAATGAAAATAATTTTCAAAATGAACCATAATTACTCATGGCATTACGTATATATGCTAATGAATATAATAAAAATTATTACAATTTTTGCAGAAACAATGATTAATGACACATATAATTATTAGAATGAGCTAATTTGTGTTCAATTTCACGTGAAGACGTACAGTAGTTTTTTAAAAACGTTTACCACAAAAATCTAAAAAATTGTCGGCTAGTGTCACTCGCCCTGATAAGATCAGTGCAAAATTCTGACTTACAAAGTTTGTGGACACATAAGTCCATATTTGAAAAATTTCAATGGTACATAATTGATGAATGATATTATATCGATTTCCAGCACAGGAATGGTAATAAAAAGAACGAAAATGTCAGCATTGTATGCGCATTCATTGTGAGAAATATTTATTCATTTTTATGGTCCGAAAAGGAAAGTTTAAATTAATATTTAAGGTAATTATGTACAATCTGCATTTCTTTTCATAGCAACATTCTCGTACCTTACTACCATCTTAAAGGAAAAATCAATTGATAAAAAAAGAATTAATTTAATTTTCTCAAAAAATCTTTATTTACTTAAAGTGATACAAACCTGACAGTGAAATTATTGTTAGCCATTTTAAACACTTTTTAACTGAAGGATTACGTATGTTCAATGCAGTACGGAGAATGTTCGCCTTAAAAAAATATCAAAGAATTGAATTCTGGACTGCATATCCAACTGTAAGGTATCCCTCGTTCTATTTTTAATATTTTCATTTGAATCCGGCCAAGTTTGAGGTTAACTTCGGTACACGATACCACAGTTAAAAATCGAGCTAACCACATTTTTAGTACAATAAAGTGAATAAACAACACATAGCAACCATAAATAAGAAGTTTCAGGTAAAATATAAACAATAAACTCACCTAAATGGGCGTAATCCGAAATAATCCATGAAGCAGAAAATGCAAGTTTGTAAACACTACCATAGCACTAATATTCCACTAAATTAGACACTGTAAAGCACTTTCATAATTAGAATTTCACCAGTTGATATTAAGTTCACTAATAACTCGCAGCTCCAGACCGATTTAAAGTACTAAATATGGAATTTAAATGCATCTATATTTTTCAAACATTGCCGAAGATTTGATTACTAAAAATTTTGGCAAGTCCAACATCAACACGCAAACCAATGCCAACCATGATAATAGCAAAACCCTTTTTATTCAGCCAACAAATGAAGAGGAAGTATTAAAAGTTATTGGGGAGTTGAAACCTAAATTTTCATCGGGAATTGATGATGTCCCAGATTTTCTATTAAAAAAATGTGCTGAGTTTATAGCTTGTCCTCTCTCTCATATATGCAATAGCTCATTCTCTAGTGGAATATTTCCAGATAGGCTTAAAAACAGCAAGAGTAAAACCCCTTTTTAAAAAAGGGGAAAAAAATAAGGTGTCGAACTACCGTCCAGTGTCAGTCCTCTCATGTTTCTCTAAAATCTTAGAAAAACTATTTCACAAAAGACTAGTTAACTTCTTAGAAAATATTAATGTATTTTCAGATTCTCAACATGGGTTCAGAAAGAATAAATCAACCGAAACTGCCCTTTTTTCATTTTACACAGAAATACTACAGACTCTTGATGCGAAAGGACACATATCAGGAATATGCTTGGACTTGTCGAAGGCATTTGAAGTAATTGATCATAATATCTTGCTTTCAAAGTTAGATCACCTGGGAGTTAGAGGAGTAGCTAACAATTGGATAAAGTCATACCTGCATGATAGAAAACAGATTGTTGAATGTAGCTTTAAGACTGACAACAGTATAAACTATGTTCACTCAGATTGCAAAACCATAAAATATGGAGTACCACAAGGATCAATACTTGGTCCTGTCCTATTTTTAATATATATAAATGATCTGGAAACAACAAATAACTGCCAAAAATATATTAAATTTGCAGATGACACCACCATTTTAATAAAAGAATGTACCAAAGAACAATTATTAAAAAATATTGAATACACTTCTAAAAGCATTGCAAACTGGTTTTCTCAAAATAAGCTAATAATAAATACTGAAAAAACAAATGCCATACACTTCAGGACAAAAAATAATTTAGATACACAGTTACCTACAGTAAAACTTAGTGGTAAACTACTTAAAAATGTAGAGAATATAAAATTTCTAGGTATTCATATACAAGAGAATTTAAAATGGAACACACACATTGAACACCTTTGTAAAAAACTAAATACTATCTGCTATATGATGAGAATCTTAGTTGGTTGCATATCTAATGAAACCATTAGGCATATTTATTTTGCATATGTACACTCATTACTAAGGTATGGAATCATTTTCTGGGGGAAACTCCCCACCTAGTATCAAATGCTTCAAAATCCAGAAAAAAATTATCAGAATTATTGAAGGAGTACGAAGTAGAACCTCATGTAGACATTTATTTAGAAAGTTACAAATTCTACCACTGCCCTGTTTATATATACTGGAAACTATAAAATTCATTAAAAAAAATATAGAAGCTTCTGGGTATAAACTACAAACAAACAGTGACATACACTTGTATAATACTAGACAGACACTAGACTTTCATATACAACAAACAAATACTACCTTCTGTCAGAAAGGGCCACTTCATATAGGAATCAGATTGTTTAATAAAACTACCACAGAGGATCAAGTCTGTAAGAGAAAATACTAAATTCATATCATCAGTGAAGGAGTACTTGCTCGACCACTGCTTCTACTGTATTGATGAGTATTTTCGAACCAAATGTTAGTTTTTAAACATTGGTGATGTCATTAATATCATTTAAATTTGTAAAGAATTAATTGTATAATTGTAACTGTAATTCTTTTTGTCTATATCATATCTGTATAGTATGTTATCTCATAGTATATAATAGAATGTTTGTTATATGTTTGTTTGTCTGTCTGTGTACAGACCAATTTTGACTTGCCCTATATCATTTGTACTTCGTACTATGTATGATGCTAAGGGGCCAATAAATACAATACAAAAATACAAATCTCCACATGGGAGCTAGTCAACATTTAATTCCACCACATCTAAACAACTTCAAAGCTTTAAAAGTAAATAAAATCAATTAAAATAAATAACTAGTTAATATTTTGTAAGGTTCCAGTAATGATCAACCGATAAATAGAGAATATAAGTAAACCGGTAATGGCGACATAAAAACCGAAACTTTGGAAATTAATAACTCAGAAACTAACATGTTTAACAGACTAAAAACTTCGCTAAAAGGCTTAAAATAAATAATGTTCAATTTAAATTTAGTCTCAGGACACAACTGACTTTCAGGAAAAAGCAGAATATGTGGGTTTCACAACGGAAAAACAGTAAAATGTAGAAATTCATAACTCCCGTTAAAGTCAACCGATTTGGAAGATTTTTGCACTGTTGAGCTCAGCAGAGGCCAGAGAACGATTTAGAAATAGTATTAACTTCAGATTTTAAGGTCTCGAGGTGAAGAATTTTTCCTATGACGTTTCATGACGTCAGCAGTACGCGACTCAAAAATGCTTTTAAATTAACCAAACTTAAAAATTCATTTTCACAGGTCTGGAAGCTTTGAAACTTTAACTGAACATTTCACTACACTTGTCTCGTTACACTCTTCATTCGGTGAATTTCTGGTAGTACACAGTTGACAGATTCTTTTTACAGATGGACAATTGTCTCAGCCAGTAGGGCAGTTTGATAAAAGAGACAAGTCCGACATCTTTTTAGCAGTCGGCTGGAACATCTCGTAGAGTTAACATGTAATCTCGCGGAGCGAGTTTAAACGGGAGCGGCTTGGTAGTGGTTATTGCGCGGTGAATTATGGGAAGTTTTGACATCATGGCGTCAGGCAGGATGCGAGTCTAGAAGGAGGACACGCCTAGCGGCGGCCATTTTTGGAAGTTGAGACCATCTTCATTTCGGACTATCAGTTTCTGGACATGTGAACTTCTAGCTTTCGTTTTATTTTCCGTGGGGGAGTGCGGGTTTTTGCTCTGAATTCTCAACCTGTGATTTTTGGTGAAGATTGATATCCAATTGCCTTGCTAACTGTGACTTGTAATATTTACGTGAAAAATTTTGAGAATATAATTCAGTGATTCAATTTGTGACTTTCATTTATACAATAGTACCTTTCTTGCAGGAGGTTTAAAACTGTAAGTGGCGACTGTGGTCAATTTTAACAGTTAGCATAAGTATTTCAACACGGTTACAGAACTTTCCTTTGGACTTAGAATATTTTGGAAGACAACTGGATCAGGTGAAGTATCCGATAGCCAACCCCCACTATCGGCTACGCCCTGACACAACCCATGTCCTATGTAAGTGGAGAAGCATAGAACTTGTGTAATATGAAACCATGAACACAAGTTAAAATGCACCAGATGACCGAAATTTCATCACACCAATTCAACTACCTTCAAAAATTTAACTTCAATTCTGTTCAGAAGTTTCCTAAAGTTTTCAGTTGCTTTCACCTTCTAACATTTGTGCACTTGATACAGAATGTGTAACCTTATTGTAATGCATATTTACTGTTAGCTAACAAAATTCCCTGATCTATACAATTTGTTGAAGTAAAACATACAGATATCGTACGGTCAACTGAACTGTGGATGCCCATTGTTTTTCTGTTTTCAGTAGACAAATTAATGTTTTGCTTTAAAGTTTCTGGATGGTGACTGCTTGAAATGTGGTTAGGAATGCAAATATACATGTACCTTGCTGCTCCTACGGCACAAATTTTGTTCGTCAATTTCTCATAAAGTTATGAGCAGCAGTGGCAGGTAAAGATGGAAGCCATTGTGCTAAAAGTCAGTGGACTTGTCTGAATACTGAATAGTTACCAATATATTGCATGCATATAACACAGAAACTGCTCCTGTTAAAGAAACTTGCCAAATAAAAATAATCAGCTGTTGTCACTTACCTCGTTCCAAATCGTTTCGTAAAACTCAAATATCTTGATCACAACTTGTCATTCCACTACATCAAAAGGCTATGACACACAATTCTTTAGCAATAACACAGAATAATTCCCCTTCCTCCATACTGAAAGCATGCACTTGACTGGCTGTGTTTGATTGTGGAGCATTTTTAAATAGTGGGACCCCAGCAAGGACTGGGGACAAGTAATGGGAAGGGATTCGGCAAAGGCCCTTTTGAAGGAAACATTCCTGGAGTGATATGCAGAAACCATGGAAAACCCAAATCTGGATGCCCAGACGGGGATTTGAACTTGCGTCCTCCAAAATGCGAGTCCAGGGCGTATACCGACTGGGAATTTGTGGTGAGAGGGGAACATTACAGAAAATTACGGAATATTTTTTATGAAGATATGGTAATTAAAACAACTTTCCCCAACAGAAACTGGTCAATATCACAGGCTCTGTGATCTTGGAGATGTAGCCATTATCTTTTAAATGCAGACTGTGTTGTTGAAGCGGATTCTGGGTGATTCCATTGCATATTAAAGACCTCTCGTTTTATTAAACATTTTATGCTTCTTGTTTTTGGGTTCATTAAACTACCAACCTGTATACAATTTTTGGTTTGTTTCAGTTAGGTGGAAACATTTTTCTCCTGATAAATCCTCAAAATCTCCATGTAGAGTGTGCTTTAATTTTGATTGTCATTAAGCTTTGAATAGTTTATCATTAAAGTTACACGCTTATTTAAATAACCAATTAGGGGAGGTAGTTGGATTTCTTTGTATAATTACAAAACTGCATCTACATTTACATAAGTCACTAAATAACTGATTAAGGGAAGGAGTGAGATTTTTTTTGTACAATTACAAAACCAATGCATCTACATTTACAAAAGTCAAAGGTTTAGTTACAAAGAACGTTAAACAACCATAGATAATCTTTAATACAAAAAAATTAAATTAATATTTCTCTTTCTGGAAAATAAGTGACTGTGGAAGGATATCAATCATAAAATTATCTTGGTGTGCACATAATTTTTGTTTCAAATGTTTCTATGATTTACATCATTCATCATTTGTGTATTTCTCTAAGGAAAATAAATAATTTGGAGACTTTGTTTCAGAACACATTCGAAACCTATAAAATCAAATAGCAATTTTAAAAAAATAATATACAAACCCAAAAAAAAATCACGGGTGGTGGGATCTAACTGAGGACCCCTCGCTCATCAACCCAGCACCTCAACATGCATGGCTAAACCAACGTTTTATCAAGTAGTCTTCTGTAGCAGTATAACTCACTTTGGCACAATTTTTACATTTTTTAATTCCTGATTTCTCTTAAATGGAGGCCCACCAGACAGAACTGCTTTAGGGTAAGAAACCACAGGTGACGTACTACTTACCAGACTTGTTCATTCTACGATAGCGATTTCTAAACTGAAGACCTCTCCTTGCCAGCATACATGAATAAAAATAATTCTAATTTATTTGTTTTTTGCAAAAAATAATGACTGATGGCACATCTAGAATTCACTTTGAATTCGTATGTTCAATTTCACGTGTTTAGGCGAGGAAGTTTTTTCAAAAAGTGTACCACTAGGTGTGCACAATCCATCACCTAGTATAAGGGCTCAATTGCTTGCCCTAATAATCAAACCTGTAGCTTGCACAGAACTTGACTCGTCAGAGTATTAGATAAAAATTAATCTCATGATGGCTACAGAAATGTGCCAACCCTGAATTTAAGATCTTAGCTCCTTTCCTGAAATGTGCTGCATTCTTCCAACTATCCTTCCCACCTCACCCCGAGTCATCGTAAGCAGATTGTGTAATCTAAAAAATATCCTTGTACATAAATATCAACCCTCTGATGCTCCTAAACCACCATTTGGGTCCTTCCCTTGTAAGAGACCCCACTGCAAAACTTGTTGTATGCATACACCCATCTCATATACAAGCTCACCTGCCTCCACTGTCCAAGTTCCTACATTGGCCTTACCTCAAACTCATTATCCATCAGAATGAATGGTCACAGACAGACAGTTGACTCCCAAAACCTGGACCTCCCTGTTGCTCACCATGCTAGTACTCACAACATCAGCGACCTTAACAACTGCTTCACAATCAGAGTCATTAAAGTACTTCCAGACATTACCTCCCAATCTGAACTCCACAGGTGGTAATTGGCTTATCAACACATCCTGCAGACTAGACATCCCCCAGGCCTTAATTTCTGTTAATATCTTCCATCTGCACCCTATACACCCATCACTAGCCATCACAATAGATACATATATTTTTCAATTATATGTTTATTGATTTATTTATACTTTTTATTACTATTATTTTTTCAACCATTTTAATCTTTCTTATGATTTATATTCGCGGTTATATTATCATTGCTCCCTCCACCACCTCCAATGGTCTATTGCATTGTATGAGTGGCTGCGTTGTACGCAAGTCTTGCGAAAGCCCAGCCGCTTACATCTGTTGACTTGAAGAAGGGTTTGCCCAAATTCACTAAAATTTCTGTAGTTTCAGACCGTGTAAATAAAGAAAAGAAAATTTGAAACACTTCGTTAAATACACTTTCACTTTCAACTTTTTTACCATATGTTTTCAGTAATTTCTCAGACTAAAAAGTAGATTTTCTAAAAGAACTATTAACATTTCAAAACATTCCTTGCAGTAGAACAGATATTAAACCAATTTTTAAGATTATTTCCTCGTAATCCACACGTGGTAGTTTTCTGTAAATAAAACAATGATGAAAACACGTAACTAAATTCCAAGAAAATTCAGATAACTTCACTTATTCAACATAAACAACACTTGAATAACTATAACTAAAAACCAAGTATCTGCTAAACAGATTTCAAACCCGATTTTTGTCAAAATCATAACTCTGTCATTGCACCCAGGGGCGTAGCTACTATGGGGCTAGGCGGTGCAGTGCACCGGGGCCCCTACGCTCAGGGGGCCCCCAAGCATACCTCAAGGGCCCCAAGCGCATCTATGGGGGCCCTAAAGCGCATATCTGGGGGCCCCCAAGCACAATTTAGAGGTCCCACCAGCCCTCTCGGCAAACTGGCGACCTTTTTTTTTTTATTTTAGCTCTACCGTCGTCTAAAGGGACCCCTGAGACACAGGAAGACCCCCACTAAGGGCCCTAGCTGCTCAGGGGGGCCCCTAAGGACAACTCAAGGGCCCCCATCCTCAGCTCAGGGGGGCCTATACCAGCACATGAAGCAAAAAAGGTCGCCCGTCTGGCCTGAGGGCACAAATAATTTTTTTGCACCGGGGCCCTTGTTGACCTAGCTACGCCACTGATTGCACCACCTATAATAATAATATTTACAACGTTTTAATTGGGAATTAATGTAGAACACAATGACACCAATTTTATCATGATAATTTGCAATTCAGCAAGGTCGCCTAAAAATTTGCCAGAATTAACACACATCTTGGGGAATCACTAATTAACTTTCGGAAACTTTTTATCAATGTGCCTGAAAACTAAATTCATTTACAAGCAAGATAATTATTTGAGAAATTTTATTAAATACATTTCATAATCCTTGAAGATCAGGCTACACACGATTAAAGTTAGAACACATTCTATAATTACACCTTTTTACATTATTTTTGGAAAGCATCGGTATACATCAAGCAGGCAGCTGAGGGTATAAAGCTAGATGCTCAGGTTGGCTGGCTGTCTTTTGTCTTTAACTGTTGTCTTTATCCCGGTCATGTGGCGTATATTGGACCTGCGCGAGTATGTGTTGGGTGTGTGCTGAAGTGATGGCTAGTTAGGTGGGACAAGTTCTGGTTGGTCGATGCACCCCCATATTTATGTTAAGTTAATAGTAAAGACTATGAACTTGTAAAATTTTCAATGGGGATCGGTTGGTGAAATTATCTCTCTTCATAATCTGCAATTTGTTTAGAAAAGTTTAGTCCGATAGCCTATTTGACTGTAAATGCTGTTTTTCAAAATGTGATTTTTAATAAACTCTAAAATTTTTCAACAAGTGGATTTTTCAAATGTCTTAGCTTTGAACAGTAACCTTTTCTAAGCTTTTGGTTCAAATAAGCTTGGTGGCGGCCGATAAGCTTTACAGTTAAATATTCCAGGCAGGCACATGGTCAAAAGTATAGAAGCAGATTCAGAGAACATTTTATTTCAAGTAGATATTCATTTAAGGTATCTAAGCCTGATACTCAGCCCCAGTATCAGATTTCTCCCTTACATATTATCCTATGAAAACTTATTTCTTAACTTGCTTCATTTAATCATTAATTCTTAAAGTTTCAAATCAGATAATCATGAATAACTCCTAAAAATCTTAATCCCCCATGAAGATATTGATTGTATTACTTGAAATTTTTCTTATCCTTTGACATATATTAAACTACTACATGCTTCCTACGTTAGAAGTTATTCTTAGGAACTAAAACTACACATCAATGTTTCTCCTCTCCCATTTGAATGACGTGGAAGGGAAAAGATGACCATGACCACAAGCTGGCACTCAATTTCAGGCACAAAGGTGTGGGAAGATTCTCTTTTTTAGGTAAGGGTGTCAAGGATTGGAATGAGTTACCAAGAGAAATTATGAATAATTTACCGAAAACTTTGAAACAATTTAAAGATAAAATTTGTAGAGGGCAAATGTAGGTAGGTGCAGGATAGGGGGAAGATGGGTGTGTAGGGAAATTGCCACCGGAGCCTGTGCTCCATTGCAATTAAATTAAATGTGACAATCTTCCAAAATTTATTTCTCATTAACTACAACTTGGTTTGAAGTGGGCGTTTCTCAGAAAAAATCATTCTATCGCCTAGTATTTTTCTTTTACTCCCAAAATCATTCTTCATCATTTCATGTTTGCACCTGCTTCTTGTCTGTCATCTGACTCCTGACATTATACAACATAAAAGTTACAGTTTTGAAAACTAAAATTCCACTTTTACCACTTAAATTTTGATTTAACTGAAAAACTAATATCATATTCTTAAACTGAGAATTTTCCTGTTTCATCTGAATATACTTTTGACCATATAGTTCAACTTTTTCCAAATTTACTGACTTTATTTATCTAGAAAACAATTCCTATTCTGGGTTTATTTTTACATGTAATAAGTGGCTTTTCATAAACAATATTTTGTCATAATAAAATTTAAGTTATCTTTAAAACTGAGTGATATTTATTTGATAAGCAAGTTTTTTGCTCATTCCTACTCCACGTGGTTCAATTGGTACAAAATTTGCAATATCCCATTAAATAAAATATTCTGCCTATACATATTACACCTCAAAAAGCTTGTAATTAAGCTTTACTGGAAGAAATGAATGTGGGGAAAAGTAGCCGATTAAGATTCCAACTTTCTAAACCTTATGTTTCCTTACACTCCTGCTTGATTTGGACTTCCCAAAGTGCTTTATTATCAAGAAAATAGGTGTAGAAGTTATTTACTGTCTGACTGTTATGTGATAGGCTTCTTTTTATATGGTTAGGCAAGATATTAAGGATATACAGTGCGACACAATAAATTTCACTTCCAATGCTTGTTTCAGATTAAACTTTATCCCTTTTCTTCATATTTACAGACATGTCAAAATTGCATAGTCTCAAATTTGCTACTTATTTTAAACTTACATATTTGATCATTTACTTGCTTACTGTAATAAATATGGCTGTTCCTTGCTCCCAGAAATATTATTGATGAATTGTTTGTTTTTTTTTTTTTCTTCGTTTCAACTTTATTAAACGTGACTCTTTCTGTAAATGATATATATTTTTAACAGTAATGAAAAGGAAATTCTTAAGACAGTATCAAAATAAACAAGAATATGGTAAATAAACCTTCATTTATCAAAGTTTGTGTTAGGAGAACTGTGATCATCTCTATTAATTTGTGTGTGTTGTTACAGCCCTCCTGCCTGCAACTGTAGAAACAGGTGTATAAATCTAAGATGTATATAGGCAATCAGTGACAGAAGCATACTGGCACTCTGTGTCCAGTGCTTTAGGTTTTATCTCATAGAACAATAGTTTTTCATAACCCAAGGGGAATAAGAAGAAAACTGGCTTCACTCACTTCTTTTACCTAATTAAAGGGAGATAGAAAACCATAATTTGATGATAATAATGAGTTCTTATTAACAGTAAGTTCTATTGGAATTCTCATACAAATTTGTTTATTATTACAAGAGTCATTGTATTCTTAAATGCCTGTCATAGTCAGTGACTACAGTTTTAGGAGTCTTAAAATGTGAAGTTTTGTAGAGATATTGAGAACAAAGCTGTCCATTAATACAACACTTTCCATAAATTATAATTATAAGTAGAAATAGGAATACTGAAAGTAAAACAATCACTAATCAAAGTTCGATACCAGAAACCGTACATGACACGCACAAATAACAATAGCACCAGTAACCAATAATACAAAAATGATGGTTTTAGTTTCCATTACCTTGACGTGTGAACAAAGACTTTCTCGGTGTATTGTTGGAGTGTAATCTTCATGCTTTGGACAGGGAATAATATTGAATCTTTGTCTCTCAACATCATTGCCCAACAGTGAACATAGGAAGCTTATATTTTTCATTAACATCTTTGTTTTGAGATTATTTTAATGTTTGTTTTTATTATTATAACTATTTGTAAGGAGAAATAAAAACATTAACAAAAATAAGCGTGCCTATTCTTCAAACAACTTGCTCTTATATTTGGGTTACAGATGTTGACACAGATCCTGATTACTACTGGAATGAAACTCAGAGCAGCAGTGATGAAAAAACTTATATTGCAAGTTTAAAAATTGATAACAGCAATGTCACTTCAATGTTTAGGCTTGGTAAAATATTGATAAATATTACCAGCTCATGTGAAGTTACAGGAGTTGAACTTGATGATGTTCTTCCTTATGGAGAATATAATATTAGTAAGTAAATTTAGGAATGTTTCATTATATTCTGTATCCCATTTGCTCTAGAGTCTTCTACAAACACAAAATTGCTAATTGGTATATGTTTAAAATTACTATAATTTTTTAATCAAACCTAAAGTCATTATTTTCTTATTTAATTTCTGGTTTTATGTATACATTACATATTCATACTTCAAAGAGTACTTCTTTTAAAATTTAGTTTAGTTTTCATCTAAATTCTGCAAAGAACCTTGTTTCAGACGTAAAGCTGAAGGTACCTCATTTAATCTTTGTGTTTCAGAATTTTATTTAGAGTAGTAAGACATACAGGGCGTTCGCCGGGAAACGCAACCCACTGTTAGCGCTACAAGGAAGAAACTGCTCGCGGCAAGCGAGCGGTCAGCTCCCGGCATTGTTCGACCGTCGGCCGCGGACTATTTCATAAACTTGTATGTGCTAAGCATTTAAATGTGACGTAATTCATTAGCTTACCTTATAAAAGATGCTGGAAGTGTTGACACTCTTGTGTAATGCACATTTCACATCTTCTGAACATATTTCGAGACACACGCTGCCCTAACTGACTTAATGATTTTTTGGGTGACTGTTCTAGTCGAAAAGCGATATCGTAAATTTTCTCCTCTGTGAGAATACGGTTGACCGACAGTCTCTTTTTGTTAAAAAATGAACCCGTTTCTCTTACTTTTTTAACCAGACGCAGAATTGTTGATTTAGCTGGCAGTAAAGCGCCAGGATATTCGCGATGAAATTTACTGCGACACTTTTTAAACGACTTCTTCTTCACATATGTATCGTAGAGAAATATTCTTTGTTGCAAACTGTAACGTACCATAATTTTACTCACACTCAAACACGGTACAGATTAGTAAGAGTATGAAGCCCCAAACCAGCCAAACCGCAAAGAAACGTTTATTCACAACACTGATTAATAAGAGACTGAAGTCACAAACTAGCTACAATGCAAAGAAACCGTTCTTAACAATGTAAGGGTCACTGCACTGCACTGTTGGGGCAGCGGAGGTGTTAAACAGTGCGGTGATTCACGGTGCCGCGTGGCGGAAACAGCTGGCTCCGCTGTCCGAGCAAGTTGCCGACGGCAACAGACTGGGAGGGTTGCGTTTTCCGGCGAACGCCCTGTATTAGTTAAGTATCATTTTTGTTAAGTATAATGGAGATTATACCATGGTAGCAATGTTACACATACTTTTTATTCTAGATTCATTTACTGTTTGAATTTCATTGTTTAGACTGCTGCCCTGCGCTTTCTATATTCTACTGCTTAAGTAGTTTAATACTGTTCCATTGTTTCTGTTTTTGCACCATCCTGCTGTCACAGGCAGCAGGAATATCTCTTTTCTTATTTATAGTTACTAATCTGCTCCTTTCTTCCCATTAAACTGTGATATTTTTTAATAACTGTTCTGATAATAAGTCAGCCAACTATCTACTGTTGTAAAAATTATGATTTACCCAATTAGACTTTGGTATCTAAAGATGCATGTCAAAACTAGGAAATCATAGTATTACTTCTTGAAATCAGTGCCAGGATCATAGGAATAGATTTTAGTGGCACTTGTAGGAAAAACTGATAGATAAAGGTGCACAAATTTTTGATAGTTCAAAAAGGGTTAACATTTACTGGAGCTCCTTATTCAATGTCTTACCAACAGAAATTAAATGTTATCTACAAAAACCCGACTACTGTAAGTCCAAACTGAAAGAGTTTCTGTTTCAGAATCCATTTTACTCTGTGAAAGAATTTTCTTCTTGGAATTTGGTAACTAAGAATGACTGATAAAATATTATATATGGTGTATGGAAGGGGAAGGTGACAGAGTTGTCCACAATTACTAAAATGATATATGGTCTTTCTTTCTGTTGAAACTTTTGACAAATGAAGTAATTACACTGTTTACAAAATTTCACTCATATATAGTAACTAACATGGGATAGCATGCACTCAAAAACTGCTGTAAAAAATTATGATACTAACAGGTTTTTAAGTAATTGACTGCTTATGAGTTGTGGTAACTGGTTGGTAAGAAAATAACTGGTTGTTAGATGCTGGTAACAAGTTTATACACTGTTCCACATAATAAGTATTAACTAACTAGGGATTGTATTTGTAAGGAACTAAGCTGCATACCGGGGTCGAGTATCGCTTAAGTACCTTAACTAACAGTCTTGGTAGCACCTTACTGTCCAAAGAAAGTTTGTTGCATACTTTAATTTAGTTTGACCATGTTGCCAGGATGCAACGAGAATGCTAAAAGGTCGCCACAATATTTGATGACCCAAATATTGAAAAGGTATTTTAGTAGTTACAGAAATGAAACAGTTCACTTTTCCAAAAATTCTTCAAGTTTATTAAAATGAAATTCAAAGTTCAAACAGCATTCTTAAGTTGCGTAGGCTAATCGAACAATCGATCCAAAAATTACAGATCATGGAGAGAGGTAACCCGCACCAACCCCGACGGAGATTTACAAGTTCATATTACGAGAATGAGTACCACGCCCTTGAAACCATAATGGCCGACTTCCAGCAATGGCAACCTGAGACCTGCACTACCAACCTAACGTCGGAACCGCCAACCTACCAACACACGCCTAATTCATCTTACTAACACAACTGCAAACCCGGAAAAAGACAAAGACGTCACCGCGACCTAACATTTATACCCTCGCTGACGTCAGAGCCAAAATACAAGTTTCTACTGGCGCCTAGGCGATCTAGGCCTGAAATATCTCAGTAACTAAACGGTTATCCAAAACTTTAAGTGTGGCAGTGTTCCTACATATTTAATTGTGAAATGATGAATATTTAGTGAATAATTTTAAGCAACTGGTTTAAAAGTTTTAAGTGTAGGAGTGAACTATTCCTCTACTCTGGGGATTAACTTTTGTACTGGAAACTTCTGCATTTCGTCATTTTATTAATGCTATGATTTATGCAAATTATCTTATTATCACTGTGTTCTACAAAAATCCCTGATTTTATTGGTGTAATTTTCATTAAAATTGGTTCAGTGAAAGTTTAACTACGGCGTCACCAAAGTGCAATTTCAGTTTTATTTTTATATCTTTATTTCTATTAATTTTATCGCAAATCTAAAATTACCATGAGATTCTCTGAGTAAAAATACATATTCTGAAAGTTATCTCATCTCGATATCGGGTCGTAAACAGTTGTAATTAATTTCTAAACTCCACACGTGGATGTACTGAGAAATAAATTTTAAGATGCCTATAGAATTTGTTCTATTGCTTAGAATCACTTGAAATAATTATATGTGATATTATATTTTTGGTTCTTTCCGGAAATCTACTTTTTATTTCGAATGTTCTCTAGGATTTTGAGATAAAAATTATTATAAGTGAAGTGCATCTGACGAAGTATAAACAAATTGATTTAAGTTATTTAAATGTTCTGAAACTACGAAATTTTAGTGAATTTATCTTTTCATTGCCTGATTACTTCATTAAAATTACTTTATTTGGTTCGAAAGTGTGTTAAAACAGTGAAATGCCCAATATTAGAAATTACTTGTGCACTGAACTGGATTATTATGGATTATCATATCAAAGGTTAGTAAAAGGTGTTAATATCACTACAGAAAGTTACTTTAGTTGGTTTACTTGCTATTAAGTTACTTTATTGCTCCTAAAATTGGTTTAAAATGACAAAATGTTCCCCAGTTAGCAATTCCTAAGTCCAAGGTAATATTATTACTGATTATTTAATTTCCAGTTGATTAAAAGTTTGTTTATTATTATTCAGAGTTTATATTCGGCGTTTAGCAACTACCGAAGGTCTTTACTGCATTCAAATTGGTTTAGAAACTACGAAGTTAGCCTATATCAAAATTTATTATTTGAAATTGAAGTTGTGGGATTTAATCTCTTTCCTCCCAAACTGATGTCTTCTTTTTGTTATCAAAGGTTTATTTAGAGCCTTTATTTAATTATGGGTGCATTTATTATCCCTAAAAGGTTTTTATTTAGTGTGTTTGGTTACGGTATCTCTATGCTATACAAAGCTTTCCTCCCATAACCTAAACATGAACTGAAAACGATCTTTTACTACAGAATAAGCTTTCCCTCTAATGTCTAAAGGTGAGAGGCTAGAATTTAACCAAAATCCTAAGATGCTTACATGCCCCCCGAAGATTGAGGTTATTTTCCCAAGAAAACTAACTGAATATCTTGAAAAAAAAAAAGCAAAAAAAATTTAAATTTAAATTCCCCAAATGAAATGAATTATTCCCACAAAATCTAACTATCTCTTGTTGGTTCGGTTCTCTCTCCATCATTCATACTCAAAACAAAATATTCTTACTTATAACAATCCCAAAAACTTTTAATTTCCACTCACAAAATTATTACAAAAATCTTCAAACTCATTCACTCTTAAAAGATCTACCTTAATGAGAATTTCTGATCAAATGGCAAAAATGTAAAATACAAAATATCAAATAATCACAAAATCATAAGCCTGTGTGTTCTCACAAAATTTCTCAAAATATCAAACATATTATCAAAATATAAGACATAAATTGTATACATGCAAATTACAACAGTACACTGAAAAATATTGTCACAATGGAACATCAGATTTGTTTTCAGAAAAAACCTTAAAGTTTAACATTTTATAAACATAGACATAAAAACAAAATGGTGTTTTACAATAATCTCTTTTTAGAATTCCATTTTGGAAAGTCTTTCGTTCTGTGAACGTCCTTGTTTGCATATTACACTGTTTTGTTATGGCCTTACCACTTTCCCTTTATACACTTTAAACCCTTGTCGCAGAACCCCCTAAATGGGTGAAAACCCAAGTCCTGAAACGGGCGCAGACTTTAAGGCTCGTAATTATATAAACCAACAGCCTTATGGCTAGCTCTGCCGAGCAAAGTCCCTCATCCCCAGTTCCTGACGCAGCAGGAGTAGCTTGGGGAACTCGGTCAGCTAGCTGGTCTGTGAAAGATACAAAACAGAAAACAAAATATGTCGATTAGTGGCGGCCAAACTGTTCTTACCCACTAACATATACATAACGAAAAATTAAGATCCAATACAAAAATAGCTACAAAAGTAAGATTACAATAACCATGGTAATTACAATGAAATTTTCACAAGTTGTTAGAAAGTGAAACAAAATTAATTATTTTCTAGCAAAGATGGTAATTATAAATAGCAAGAAAAATGAAAAACAAGTACAAGTTATAAGTCCTGTAAGTAATTAATGTTACAAGAAATGATCCAGAGGAATACATATAAAGAAAGTACAAGAAAAATACAAGCATATCCATATCAAATTAAAACATAGTGAAATGAACTTGGTCCATGCCAAGTTATTGGATCACTTAACTCAACAGAAGTTGTTACAATCATAAGAAATATTAGTTATTAGATTTATTTACATAGTATTATCCCCAAAGAAAAGAAACATCTAAAAATGTGTAGGGGTAAATTGTAACTTATAAGGAAACGTAGTTTCCAAGCAGCAGTACACTGCTGTGTAAAATGAGAGTATATAAGTAATTTATGTAGTGATATGTGTGCATGAAATGTTACAAAAGATCTCTTATGTTAAAGTATCACAACACTAGTTGTGTTCACCAGTACACTGGTGCAAAAAAGTCACATATCCTTTATAAATATTATAACAACTTATTCTGCAACAGAGGTAGGTCCTGGTTATGTGTGCTTATAATGGGGTGTGTGTCCCCTGGACCCAATATCTCAGAATAATGTCACAAGAAAAGTTGTATACTCAAATCAGTTATAGTTTATGGAAGTTAGTTCAAGTGTTATCGTGTATTTGTTAATAAAGAACATTACTCTCAAAATTCTGTTATCATCATTAATAAAGGAAATCTCCATAATAAGAGTATTAGACGAGTGTATAGGGTAATATCTTGTAAGGAAGCGTATGTTCCTAGCAGCAGTCCACTGCTGTGTAGAATGAAAGTATAAAAGTAGTATAATCGCAACATAGTTGCGTGGAACCAGTATAGTGGTTGGAAGTCAAAATAGAGTATCGAATCATTATGTCAATAGAGTTCACCCCAATGTTGGAGGTGGTGTATAACCAACTAAGTTATCAATGTATAACGTATCAATGTATGTATGGAAGAAAGGTAGAGTAGAGGAAGAAGTCAAGAAGGAAAGAGATAGCTGAGGATATTAGTAGATTAAAAAAAAATTCCAAACATTACTGCTACTGGGAATCTCCCCGAAAAAAATCACGACCATTGCATGTGCAAAAAAATTTGCAATGTCGGCATATCCGGCGGAAATAGCACAACCACCCGTAAGAGTAACAACCTCCTTTGGTGTATGTCCTCTTCATTGACTACGGAAATAAGAGACAGGTAGAAGGTTAGGGAGATTCAGTGCAGTCTATTTCAAAGGATAAAGATAAATGTGTCTGTTTAGATAAGATACCACACTCCCCAGCTGAAAGCCCGAAAGGAGTGGGTTTAGGTAATGCCCAGGCATGGTATGTGATGCCCCCCGAAAACCCACTGAGGCCCCAACCCAATGGGGAGAGCTTAAGCTCCACTATCCTCTAGGTTGGAAAAACAGAAACTTGCTGGCCAGCCAAGCTTTGTTGAAAGAAGAAGAGGTGGCTGAGAGTAGCCGATAGGAAAGAAAGAAAGATGAGACTGTCCCAAAGATTAGAAGAAGCAAAGACAGTCACAGCTGGGGACCTCGTGGGTGCCAACCACGCATGCAAGGTGCATGTCCCTGAAGGATTAAGTGTTGTAAAAAGGTTTTAGTGCCGATACATGATACCTCCCTTTAAATTTATTGGTAT
Source organism: Vandiemenella viatica (assembly GCA_031002005.1). NCBI lineage: Eukaryota > Metazoa > Arthropoda > Insecta > Orthoptera > Morabidae > Vandiemenella > Vandiemenella viatica. The sequence goes on from JARYHS010013631.1 coordinate 45,375,322, forward strand.
CTGGGTGAACTAATGTATAGTTATTGACATTTTGCACATCTGTAATCTTAAATGGTCCTTCATAAAGAGGAAAAAATTTCTTTGTTTCTTCCTTAATGGCAGAAGATTTGATGTGTTTTTGGACTAATACTAAGTCGCCAATCTTGTAAGATGTGTGTGAAATTGTTTTGTCATGACGTATTTTACGTTCCTCTGCTTTCTTTTGTAGTTGATGTAAAGCTATCTCTAAAGACTTTTCATATGAGTTATTCTTAAGAGATGGGAATGTGATAAGCTCATCTATAACATGTGGTGGCCTTTTGCCAAACATTATTTCAAAAGGCGATAAAGAAGTTGATGAATGAGGTAGCGAGTTTAAAACATCTTCAATGTGAGGAAGTTGGATTGCCCAATTCTTATGATTCTCATGACAATATGTGCGAAACCATCTCCCTAGCTCGCGCATAACGCGCTCAACAGGGTTAGCCTGGGGATGGTAATATGCAGTCTTAATGGTTTGTATCTGTAATGATTGTAAATAATCATTCCACTTAGTGCTAGCAAACTGAGGGCCATTATCTGTAAGTACCGCCTGAGGGTGTCCTACCTGAGGTATAAAATGTTGTGATATTTTGGAAAAAATTACCTCTGTGGTGGGTCTCTTAATGGGATATAGTTTAATGAATTTGGAAAAGACATCCATAATAACGCAGATGTATATCACTCCTCCCCTGGATCTAGGGAGTGGCCCAAATAAATCTAGTGATAACAACTGCAATGGTTTAGTAGGTATTATGGGTTGTAGTTCTCCTGCTCTTTGAACCGTATCAATTTTATTTAATTGACACACTTTGCATGGTAACAAAAACCTTTTAATCCATTTTAACAAGTTAGGGTAATAAACATATTGTTTTAAAATCTGAAAGCATTTTTGTGGTCCACTGTGACCATGGCTTAAATGTTGATATTTAATTAAAGCCTCCAGCAAGTGTTCTGGAATACATAATTTCCAGCAATCTGTGTAAACATTCGTACGCTGAAAAAGTACTCCATTCTTAATACAATAGTAGGAGTGTAGTTTATCAGTATTTCTACTTGCAGTAACTTTTCTTTTATCATTTTAAGGGTTGGATCTTTATCCTGCTCTTGTTGCATGGTCTGTAATGCATTTCTAATCTCTTTCTCAAAAGGAACCTGTCGAAGGTAACAAATGTGTGGACCATCAGTACCAAGTTTGGTATCTTGTATAGTATCCAAGCCTTCTGGCAGGCGAGATAGGGCATCAGCAATAATATTTTGTTGGCCAGGTATGTACCTTATCTCATATGAGAATTCTTGCAACAACAAAGTCCATCTAGTTAATCTGCCAGGTAGTAGTGTGCACTTGTGAAGAAAGGACAAAGCTTTGTGGTCAGTGTAAATAATAACTTTCCTCCCTAACAATAAATATCGAAAACGTTGGAAAGTCCAGACTGCGGCAAGAGCCTCTTTCTGAGTAATTGAATAATTACGTTCAGCTTTATTCAAAAGTCTGCTTGCAAACGCAATGGTCTGTTTCTGAGGGCCTTCCTCCGTCTCTACTTCCTGAAAAATTTCAACACCAAGGCCATAGTCAGACGAATCTGTGGCAATGCAAATGGGTAAATCCCAGTTAGGTGAGTGTAAAGTAATATTTGTAATAAAGCTTCTTTGATTTTGCAAAAATCTTGTTCGCAATCTTGCGTCCATTTCCACGTGGAGTTTTGTTTACATAAAATCTGGAAATGTGGACTGTTTAGTGCTTGATTTGGGACAAATTTCCTGTAGTAACCACACAATCCTAAAAAACTTTAAGCTGGGTCCTGTTCTGTGGTCTAGGGAAGTTTTTTATTGCTGCAAGTTTATCTGGTGAGGGTTTGATTCCTTGTGGGGTGATGACATGTCCTAAAAATTCAATCTGTGAAGTTAGGAAAATACACTTTTTTAATTTCACTGTCATTCCCCCCTTCCGAAGAGCAGTAAGTACCTCTGTTAAAGTATTCCAATGTTCCTGAATTGTCTCACTTGCAATTAGGATGTCATCGACATAGACATGTACTTTTCTTTAACAATTCAGGGCCTAGAACCTTATCTAGGGCACGTATAAAATTGGCTACGGCGTTATTTAATCCAAATGGTAGCACCTTAAAGTGGTATGATCTACCTGATATAGAAAAGCTGTGTACTCCCTTGAATTTGGGTGCAATGGGCACTTGCCAGTAAGAGCATGTTAAATCAAGGCTTGTTAAAAACTTTTTCCCATGAAAATTTTGGAGTATTTCATCTATAGGCAATGGATGGTCCCCTTTCAGTCTGAAGATGTTTATTTAAAGTCCTAGCATCCAAGACGAGTCTAACTGTCTGATCCGATTTGATGACAACCACAAGTGGATTGTTGTAAGGGCTATGTGACCTTCGATAATTCCCCATTGGAGCATACGGTTGATTTCTTCTTCTACCATCTGCCGTTTCGCGATGGGAATAGGGTATGGTTTTACAAAGAATGGCTGTGTACAGGAAACCTGAAATGGCATTGGTAGTTTTGTATTAAACCCGGTTGATCGTTGAAGACATCTGAAAACTCGTCAATTAACTGCACTAACTTATGTTTATGTTGTGAGTTTACATCTTTAGTGACTTTTTCAAGAATATCTTCTCCTTCCCTAATACTCAATTTATCAACCCAAAAGTTTACTACCTTGCTATGAAATGAAGGCTCCTATCCATATTAACTGCTACATTCTTGTATAAAATCTTCACTGAAGGTGAATGTATTTGTTTCCATCCCTTTACCAACTGAACTGTTAACCGTGTGTTGTCCAATGAAAAGACTAATGTATTCTTGGCGCAGTCTAGAGTAGCTGCAGTGTGGCAGAGCCAATCAATGCCAAAAATACACTGAGGCTGAAGGCCTGGTATCACATAAACTCTTAAATCAAATGGGACATTCATAATAGTGCCTTCGAGTAAAGCCTGAATTTTAATTGTCTTGCTTTTCCTACCAGTTGCCGTAATGGCTGTCATTTGGGGTACTTCATAATAAGGAACAGGTTTAATTGCATTTAATGTATTGAAAAGCTCTTCAGAAATACAGGAAAGTTCAGCTCCAGTATCGAGGAGCACCTCTAAGTTTAATCCCTGTACCAAAATTGGTAAAATGGGTACCTGCACCAAATCATCCTCATCATCATTTAAATTATTTTCATGGAGCAAATCCTCCCTAGGATTGTTATGGAACATGGTGAATACTCCTGGTGTGTGATGTGGTCCTGCAATTATTTTCGCCTCTGTTTGGACCAAGACATTGGCAGAACTTAGTTTTTTGGCTGCCTACTGTCTTCGTCGCAGTGAATTATTGCTTCTGTAGTATCAAACTGAGGTGAATCACTGCGGCTTTGTGATCTGTTGTTGTTATTGTTATTACCTCTCCCGCGGCCTCTACCTCTAAAGAAACCACGAATGTATTTTCCTCTACTAGAGTTTGAGAAGTTTTAGGTTGTCCTCCATTTGGAGGTTGAGCATCAAGATTATCAGATGAAGGTTTGTATCAAACTTTTTATTGCCTTCTTGTTGAGGAGGTCTATTCTTATTTTCTTGGAATGTTTGTGTGTTTGTGTTCCTATCCTTATAGTCATTCTGATTATTCCAATAACGACGTTGGTTAGTAGGGTGGTAATTACGAGTTGCCTGTTGCATATCCAAGTTGTGTAAAGTCTTTTCTGCGCATCAATAGTATTGATACCCAATAACGCAAAGGAATTCTGTACTTCAACAGGTAATCTCCCTAAAATATGCTTAACCAACTCTTCCTCTGGGATAGGTATTGATAGATGGCAGGCCTTGGCAACTTCAGTGAGAAAGAAGTCTGTCATCGTGACATTACTGTCTGACCGGTAGAAAGGGCCTGTTGAAATGGTTTTCTTAATGGCGAACTGAATGTGTGTGGACCAAAATCTATCTAGAAAACATTTCTTAAACTGTGAAAAGTGTCACATGACTCTTTATGTCTTACAGCCCAAATCCTACTCGTGCCAGTTAAGTGTTGGAACACTATTTCAATTTTCTCTTTATCTGACAACAAATCAAAAACCCTAAAAGCTTCAAAGCTCTGTAAGAAATCGACAGGATGGACAGACCCATTTTCAGTGAAAGGCTTAACCTCAATTTTATTGTTTCCAAGTAAAGGAAATTCTGATGTTCTTAGATCAACAGCTGTTATTCCTTGTTTAACTAGTTGTTCAACCTTGCTTTGACAACCCTGAATATCTGTTTGTGCTTTTTGTACTTGCAAATCCAAAATGGAGACATGTTGCAGTGTTTGTTGTTGTCGCTGATCAATGTTGAGGACCTGTTCATTGAATGATGTCAACTGGACTTTACTATTTACAACTTCCTGTGTAAGGGAGGTAACATCCTCATCAATTCTAGAGACATTTTGTTGTACCTCTGCAATTTGTTGAGCATTTGTCTCAGTGGTGGCAGCTAAATCTTGTACCTTATTGTGCACTTGAACCACATTATTACTTACTGCGGAAACTGTATTGTGTATGGACTTAATAGAGTCAGCTGAAGTGGATACAAACTGTTGTAGATCAGCTGATATTTTGGCAATTGTAGAATCTTGTGTATCAATCCTAGGTACAATTTCCGTTTGAAAATTTGTCAAATGATTGCTTAGAATAGTGGAATTTTTATAGCATGCATCACTGACTGAATTAAGTTTAATATTAACATCTTCAAGTTGGGTCCCTACGTCATGTGCATGTTTGTTAAATGTCTGGAACATTTCAGTGCGGTGGTCTTGTAACTGTTTTGTAAAATCTTGTTTATTGGCCTCACACTTCTTTTCAGCTTGTGTTAATCTGTTTTCTAGAGACTGTGTTTGTTGTGTGAAAGTTTGTGTTAGTTTTTGTTCCAAAGATTTGTACGAATTGTTGAGGGTGGTTCTGAAACTTGATTCTAGTTGTTTCAAATCTTTATTGAATTCATCCTTGTGTTTATCAAGTTTATCATTAAGTGTATGAAATTCTGCTCTGTGCTGATCAAGTTTACCATTGAATTCATCTTTATGTTCATCAAGTTTACTATTGAGATTTTTGACCAATTCGCTGTTTTGTTGGGTAAGTGCCTGAAATAGAGATGCAATGTCAGTCGGAGGGTTTGTAGGTACTATTTGTATTTTACTACTACTGGGTTTAGTTGCAGGTTGGGTAAGATTCTGAGTTGTTGGTGTGTTGCTATTCCCATTATTTCCTTCAGGATATCCCGTAAAATCGCTCTCAGAGGTAGTGTGGGAGCCAACACTGTGTAGACTAGTATCAGAATTATGTAATAATTCAGACTGTTGCAATTGTGAATTTTCTTCTACCTCAGAGTTATCTGAATGGAATATAGGAAGATCAGTACTAGAAACAGGAGTGAAATTTGCAATTCTTTCTGCTAAATGAGCAACCTGTATGGGGTGGGTCTGCTGAGTATCTTGTACAAGTTCCTCCTGAACAGGGATAGTATCAGCAGTAGACTGAAGTGAGGTGTCAGAAGTATTATCAGTCACATTAACATCGAGTTGCAATTGATTACAAACATGTTCGTCAGTCTGTGAAGCAGTTGCGAACCTGGAACATGAGGTTGTTGTGTCATATTTATTAACCTCCTAGCTCTGGTTTGCATAGAATGAATTCTCATATCTCCCCCCTCCCCATTACCAGTTACTAAGCTTCTAACAGGTTTGTCATCATTTGATGCCATAGTTACAATAATAATAAAGAAATACTACCAAAGAAAACAATATTAAAGGAATTTGGTTGAATAGTCCCCAAAAAAAATATCACAATTCGGTATAGCAGAATATCGGCAAACAGCTGATCTCAAAATTTCAAAGTTCAATGTTTAAATGTAAACAAGAATACACAAAAAAATTAAAATAGGAATTCCCAAAACACAAGAAAGAAATAAAAATAATGAACACACAAGAATAGTATTAATTCCCACTGAAAACAAAACACTGTAAAAATCGAAGTACCCAAATGTAAACACAGCAAAGACAATTACTGAAGCAGATGGTGAACACAAACATAGAAAAGAAAACAAAATATATTTGTTATGTAGTATGTCTCAGCAAATCGTCGGCAAATATGTACAATCTCTGTCGTAGTAAACTCTTTGAGTTGCATACAACCCCAGCTGAGCGGAGGTATACAGAAAAACAGCTGATCGAAGTTACATATCACGTAAGGTTCCAAAACACTGTTAATTCACTCGTAGGCACGAAAAAAAATGAAAAGCCAGGTAAAATTAGGCTGATAGGTAACATAAATTACCCCAAAGTCTTGTCACTCAGTAAAATCGAGCACAAGTTTGCCACCGTAATGGCATAAATAATAGTAAAAATGCGGTTACTGTGACTGTAACCTTTGAATAATATCATAAGATATTTTGGTCAACTATTGCTGGAAGGTGGATGATTCTACGCAGCACGAGAAAGAAGGAAGAAACTGCATAGATGATAGAAAAGAATGCTCCTGGCAGGCCTAAACTGTCGCCAAAGTCTAAGATGGAGCGGCCCGATTTCGAATGAAGAACACTTGTACTTAACTTTGTGTAGGTTTGCAGTCCGTAGTTGGCGTGCTGAGTGGAGCGACTTGGTGTGGCGAAGACCCCGTCGTCCGAGCCCCTGGACCCTCTGGTCAGCACTTTGGATGAAGTGAGAGGAGCGTAGTCGGCTGCGAAGTCCGCTGCGGCGTCGGTGAAGTAGGCTGGTTGGCTAAAGTCGAAGTAGGTGTTGTGGAAGATGCTGGTATCCTTGGTTAGCACTCACTCGTATCACTGATAGTCGGTAAACCCTCTCCACAGTTTGAAATTGAACAAACACGAGCCTTACAGTCCATGTAAGGAACTAAGCTGCATACCGGGGTCGAGTATCGCTTAAGTACCTTAACTAACAGTCTTGGTAGCACCTTACTGTCCAAAGAAAGTTTGTTGCATACTTTAATTTAGTTTGACCATGTTGCCAGGATGCAACGAGAATGCTAAAAGGTCGCCACAATATTTGATGACCCAAATATTGAAAAGGTATTTTAGTAGTTACAGAAATGAAACAGTTCACTTTTCCAAAATTCTTCAAGTTTATTAAAATGAAATTCAAAGTTCAAACAGCATTCTTAAGTTGCGTAGGCTAATCGAACAATCGATCCAAAAATTACAGATCATGGAGAGAGGTAACCCGCACCAACCCCGACGGAGATTTACAAGTTCATATTACGAGAATGAGTACCTCGCCCTGGGAGCCATCATGGCCGATTCCAGCAATGCCAACCTAAGATCTGATCTACCCACTGAACGTCGGAACCGCCAACCTACCAACACACGCCTAATTCATCTTACTAACACGACTGCAACCAGGAAAAGACAAAGACGTCACCGCGACCTATCATTTATACCCTCGCTGACGTCAGAGCCAAAATACAAGTTTCTACTGGCGCCTAGGCGATCTAGGCCTGAAATATCTCAGTAACTAAACGTTATCCAAAACTTTAAGTGTGGCAGTGTCTCGACATATTTAATTGTGAAATGATGAATATTTAGTGAATAATTTTAAGCAACTGGTTTAAAAGTTTTAAGTGTAGGAGTGAACTATTCCTCTACTCTGGGGATTAACTTTCGTACTGGAAACTTCTGCATTTCGTCATTTTATTAATGCTATGATTTATGCAAATTATCTTATTATCACTGTGTTCTACAAAAATCCCTGATTTTATTGGTGTAATTTTCATTAAAATTGGTTCAGTGAAATTTAACTACGGCGTCACCAAAGTGCAATTTCAGTTTTATTTTTATATCTTTATTTCTATTAATTTTATCGCAAATCTAAAATTACCATGAGATTCTCTGAGTAAAATACATATTCTGAAAGTTATCTCATCTCGATATCGGGTCGTAAACAGTTGTAATTAATTTCTAAACTCCACACGTGGATGTACTGAGAAATAAATTTTAAGATGCCTATAGAATTTGTTCTATTGCTTAGAATCACTTGAAATAATTATATGTGATATTAGATTTTTGGTTCTTTCCGGAAATCTACTTTTTATTTCGAATGTTCTCTAGGATTTTGAGATAAAAATTATTATAAGTGAAGTGCATCTGACGAAGTATAAACAAATTGATT